>JAPHCH010000039.1:0-511130 GCA_030772445.1 Cladosporium sp. MBC 237
GGTTTGAGGAGGGTTAGGGAGGGGGGTGGGAGGGCGAAGGGTGGGGAGGGGAGGAAGGAGAGGGAGGCTTTGAGGCTGGTTCATGAGGCGCAGGAGGTGAAGGCGGCGGAGTTGGTGGAGTTGCATTGGGATAGGGAACATCGTGTGCGGAGGAGGAAGAAGGAGGTTTGAAATTGCTCCTCTCAGACAAAATTAAGACATTGGTTCTCTCCTACGATTAGGTAGGTGTTGATGAATTTGCGTGTCTGGATGTGTATACCGGCACCTTGATGGTCAAGTCACGTAGAAAGTCGTGCCAAAAGTATCTCTGTCCAAGCTTGAAGGCGAATTAGATGTGCTCAAGTGCAAACGCTGAAGAGACCAAGAAACCATTCCGTGATATACCCGCATCAGCCAGCAACTGAGTGGTAGTCGGCGATCAGCGAGTTCGATAGCATGCTGGATTGAGCAGTTGTCGCAGCTCGCCAAATTCGAGCGCCCATTTGTCTGCATGCAGGGTCTGCAACCTGAATGTATGACGCGCGCTCTAGGCCGAGGTGTGCCACTTCCAAAAGGCCAGAAGCGTCTTGGAGTAACACTATGGGTCTGAAGGTATCGGTAATATCGGCATTTTTCTGCTTACGCACCAAGAAGCAGAACACCGAAGCAGACGAATGGCGCGAGTGGTATCCTTACGCATTCGGATACCATTTCCGTTTCAGGACATGGGATTGTTGCCAGGTTGGCTGTGTTGTGTAGGAGGGATTTAGGGCGGACAGATAGAAAGTGGATACGTGAAGTCAGCGTTTGGTCCATGCTCGCTGGCCATGCTGCTGCGTGGTCAAAGAAGCGGAATGAATGGTCGGTTCCACCATACCAGAGCAGATAACGCAATCATCCAACTTGCTGTGAGACCAGCCCAGCTCGGCAGGGTGCATGCATATGGAGGGGTGTGTATTTCCGTTTGAGCCGCTTGATAGAGTTTATGGGTTCAGCGACAGGACTAGTACCTGTGAGGTAAGCGGCAGCGAAGAGCAGCGATGGACTTCGTCGTCGCTTGCCTGGACAGGGCAAGCACGCCAGGTCGCTCCTGCCTGTAGCTCCGCAATCGCGGGGCTCGAGAGTGGGGTAAGGTCAGGCAATGGGCATAACACACTCTTGACGGTATCTGTCGGTCTCTCTCTTTCTTCTATTACTTTCCCTCGCCAGTGATTCGCTCTCGGCAATCTCCAATACCGCCATTTGTTTTTTTTCCTCCCTCCATCCATCTCCAACTCCAATCCTTCTCCTCCTCTCATCTCACCCTTCCATCACTCTCCTCCTTGTCTCCAAGCAAGAACATCATCATCAACACCACAGCCAACAATGGGCAGTCTCGGAGAGGAACCCTCGAAGTGCCCGGTCCGCGTCGCCAACACTGGCGGTGGCGGTACCAAGGTAAGACGGAAAAGCAAGACCGGGTAACACAAACAGCATAACAACTGACACACCCTCACAAGAACCGCGACTGGTGGCCCGATGAGCTGAGGCTTAACATCCTCCGCCAACACGGCCCTGCCAACGACCCTCTTGGTAATGAATTCGACTACGCTCAGGCTTTCAAGAGCCTCGACTACAATGCTCTCAAGAAGGACCTTAACGACTTGATGGTGAGGAAATACGTTTTCTACCTGCTGTGGAAACAGTCACTGACACTCCTCCTCTAGACCGACAGCCAGGACTACTGGCCTGCTGACTTTGGCCACTATGGTGGTCTGTTCGTCCGCATGGCGTGGCACAGTGCTGGTACCTACCGTGTTGCTGATGGCCGTGGTGGCGGAGGGTGAGTCTATCTGTCTTCTGCTTTGCCTGTTCATCCATTGATTTGATTCTCTCACAGTGGCGGTCAGCAGCGCTTCGCTCCCCTCAACAGCTGGCCGGATAACGTCAGTCTCGACAAGGCCCGCCGTCTGCTGTGGCCTATCAAGCAGAAGTACGGCAACAAGATCTCTTGGGCAGACTTGCTTCTCCTCACTGGCAACGGTACGTTTAACAGAACCACCATATCTTTAGAGAGTACGTGCTAATACCTTCTCAGTTGCGCTCGAGTCCATGGGTGTCAAGACTTTCGGTTTCGCCGGTGGCCGCCCTGACCAGTGGCAAGCAGACGAGTCTGTCTACTGGGGTGGAGAGACTACCTGGCTGGGCAACGACGTCCGCTACTCCGACGGCAAGGCCGGTATCGCTGGTCGTGGTGTCGTCGACTCTGACGAGCACAAGGTGGAACACAAGGACATTCACAAGCGCGATCTTGAAGATCCATTGGCCGCCGCCCACATGGGTCTGATCTACGTCAACCCTGAGGGACCTGATGGTGTGCCAGACCCGGTCGCCGCTGGCAGGGATATCCGTACCACTTTCGGCCGCATGGCCATGAATGACGAGGAGACCGTGGCTCTCATTGCTGGTGGCCACGCTTTCGGCAAGACTCACGGTGCTGCCTCTTCTGACAACGTCGGAGAGGAGCCCAACGCGGCTGCCATTGAGCAGCAGGGTCTCGGATGGAACAACAAGTACAAGTCTGGCAAGGGTCCGGACACCATCACCAGTGGTCTGGAAGTTATCTGGACGAAGACCCCTACCAAGTGGAGTAAGCCTTTATCTCACAACAATCTCGTTTTACTTCCAGCATGCTAACACAGTCTAGGCAACAACTACCTCGAGTACATCTACAAGTACGAGTGGGAGCAAGTGAAGAGCCCTGCTGGTGCGGCCCAATGGCAGGCGAAGACCGACGACCTCATCATTCCCGACGCTTACGACCCAAACAAGAAGCACAAGCCTACTATGCTTACCACTGATTTGGCTCTTCGCTTTGACCCTGACTACGACAAGATCTCTCGCCGTTTCCTTGAGAACCCTGACCAGCTGCACGATGCATTTGCTCGCGCCTGGTTCAAGCTGTTGCACCGTGACATGGGTCCCCGCAGCCGCTGGCTGGGTCCTGAGATCCCCAAGGAGGTCCTCCTCTGGGAAGACCCTGTACCCGAGCAAGAGGGCCAGGTCATCAACGACAACGATGTTTCCCAGCTCAAGAAGGCCATCCTGGGTCTCGGCGTTGACAACACCAAGCTTATCAGAGTTGCTTACGCAAGCGCTTCCACATTCCGTGGCGGCGACAAGCGTGGTGGCGCCAACGGCGCTCGCATCCGCCTTGAGCCTCAGAAGAACTGGGAGGTCAACAACCCCCGCGACCTCAGCGAGGTTTTGTCCTCCCTGGAGAAGGTCCAGAAGGACTTCAACGGCGCCGGTGGCAAGAAGGTGTCTATCGCCGATTTGATTGTCCTTGCTGGTGTTGCCGCATTGGAGAAGGCTTCTGGTCTCCCTGTGCCTTTCGCACCTGGCCGCACCGATGCTTCTCAGGAGCAGACTGATGCCAAGTCATTCGAGCACCTCCAGCCCTACGCTGACCCCTTCCGCAACTACGGCCACGGCACCTCTCGTGTGCGCACCGAGCAGTTCCTCCTTGACAGAGCCAACCAGCTCACTCTCACCGTCCCGGAGACGACCGTCCTCCTCGGTGGTCTGCGTGCGCTCAATGCCAACTGGGACGGCTCCAACTACGGTGTCCTCACCAAGCAGCCCGGCAAGCTCACCAACGACTTCTTCGTCAACATCCTTGACCCGTACATCTCGTGGCGCCCATCCGACAAGAGCAACGAGGTGTTTGAGGGTGTCAACCGCAAGACTGGCGAGAAGTGGACTGCCGCTCGCCCTGACCTCATTATCGGCTCCCACCCCGAGCTGCGCGCCACCGCCGAGGTCTACGGTGCTTCCGATTCGCAGGAGAAGTTTGCTAAGGACTTCGTCAAGGTGTTCGACAAGGTCATGAACTTGGACCGCTTTGACTTGAAGCAGTCTGCTCAGCCCCAGAGCGCCCGTCTGTAAATTGGAAACAAAGAATAATGAGATGGCGAAAGCTTTGATCGCCGCTCTATACTGCTATTGGGAACATGGCGTTTTAGCTTAGTCTTCAAGGCGCTCGAGTAAAGGGCCAATGACAGAACGATATTATGACAACCAAACCATGTGCCTCAAATCGTATTTCGTACTTTTAGCTGTGACATTATACTCGGTACTGCGGTCTGCTCTTAACATATACTTTCAAATAGATGCCCTTGCTTAATGTTTTCCCCCTCGTGCGCTCCAAGGCTTCATCCGGCCCAGTCCCAGGGTTCTACGCTGAGTCGGTCCCGCGCTCATAGACGTGGAATGAAACGTCGAAGCAGGCTTGAAAGAAGGAACGCTCGACCTTTCCGGCACACGAATCTCAGCTTCCACGGATTCCTCCTCCTCTTCTGCCTCTTTATCTCGCTCAGGCTCTTCCGGCGGGGGACTCGATAGGAAAACATACCCGCCAGCCGGCTTCGCTGGCGGATCTGAAGAGGAGGAATGTTTCAGCGGCCTGCGTTGGGCTAGTGGCGCGGCTCGAATTCTGTGCTGGAGTGTTGATAGAGGTTTGGATGAGGAGGAGAGAGGGTGGGGGTCTTGCTGTTTGTTGCTGTTGCTGTTGATGTTGCTGTTGAGGTTTGAGACGTCGCGGAGAGGTGCGGATGAGGTTCTGGTGAGGGGTGCTGGTTGTTTTGTTGTGGCGGTGGTCGTAAAGGAGGAGGAATGTAGACCGGGATGATCAGAGTCGACTTTAGCTGCTTTCTTCCCGAAGAAACTCGATATCGTGCCCTGGCCTTCGATCTGTCTTTTCCGCCCCTTGGGTGCTTGCCCTTGTGCGATTTTCTCGTTGTCGGCTGCGCGTTTGTCGAGCGCCCGGAGGCGTTTTTCTTCTTGCTCTTCGGTAATTTTGGCGTAGTGCGATTTGACGCTTACGAAGCCGGAGGCGAAGGAGGAGGTGTTTGCTGCTGCGCCTGTGCCGGTATCTTGCTGTTGCTGCTGTCGCATGGTGACTGAGGCGGTGACCCAGGACGCTGCTCGAGTGGTGCCGAAGACGGGAGTTGAGTCGTCCGCTTGGATCTCGTTGCGCTTTGCGAGTTCTTCGGGAGGCCATTCGCCGTTTAGGGGCCAGTAGTTG
Organism: Cladosporium sp. MBC 237; assembly: GCA_030772445.1. Classification (NCBI taxonomy): domain Eukaryota; kingdom Fungi; phylum Ascomycota; class Dothideomycetes; order Cladosporiales; family Cladosporiaceae; genus Cladosporium; species Cladosporium sp. MBC 237. The sequence continues at coordinate 5,045 of JAPHCH010000039.1, forward strand.
TCTTCGTCGCGTTCGAGCGTTTTCTTGCTCTCGATAAGAGCTTCGGGGGAAGGCATTTCGCGACCCAGAGTGCGTGCTAGGGCTTGAACGTCTCGTTCAGAAATACTTGGACCGTGTTCTTCGAAGAAATTATTCAGTCCTTGTTCTGAGAGGAAAGGTGATAACTCAGGTCCTTCGTTCTGGGAATTCCCTCTGATGGGAAAGGTCATGTTCAGCACTACCTGCGCTCTGGTCATTCCGACGTAGAGGAGTCTTCGCTCTTCGTCGTTGTCTTCCGCTCGCGAGTGCGGGATGGAACCTTTGTAGCAGGCGGGAATGAATACGACGGGCCATTCGAGGCCTTTGGCGGCGTGGAGGGTAGAGATTGTCGCTTGGGCGGCTTGTTCGCCGTCCGCTTCTGCCTTTTGATCGGTTGCTGCGGAAAGGGCGACGTTGGCTAGGAAGGCGGTGAGGGGAGATTCTTCAATGGTTTCTGTACCATCGACAAAAGGTAGGCCGTCGTCTTCGCGATTTGTTTGTTCCGCGGGTTGGTTTGATGCGTCGGTTGCTTGGGCTATCAGCTCTTCTACGTTGGCCCAGCGGGTTTCGTGGTCTTCGGGGTATTTTGTCTTCAAGTAGGTTTGGAACGATAGCTTGGTTACGACAAGGTTGATCAAATCAGCCAGTGCCGATGGGTCTTTGTCGATCTTGTTTCTCCCGCTAGCAATCACATCGTGAAATTGCTCGATGCCCTTCATGGCACCGCTCGTTAGCTTCGTGGAGTACCTGCATTGACCTTGGGCGATCTTGCGTGCAAGTTGCCATAAAGACTGATCGTTGTTTTGGGCTTCTCGTTGCAGACTTTCGACAGTCTTATCACCGATTCTCCGAGAGGGTTCATTTATGATCCGCTCCACGGCCTCACTGTGTGCTGGTTGATCGATCACGCGCAGGTAGTCGATGAGCAGTTTGATTTCCACACGGTCGTAGAACTTTTTGCCGCCAATCATGCGGTAGGCCATGCCTGCTTTGCCGAATGCAGACTCGATGTTTCGTGAAAGTGTTGCCGTGCGAAGCAAGATGGCGAAGTCGTTTAGACTTAGCATGCCTCCGCTCAGTGCTATCAGTCGTTTGATTTCGGTGACGATCCAATCGGCTTCGGCCTTCTGGGTGGGAAGCTTGCGCAGCACTGGACGCTGGCCAGGAGAGTGTGTTGCTTGTAGTTGCTTAGGTGGGCGAGTCTCGTCTTGCTCGATCACTTTCTGTGCAGCACGCAAAATGGCACCTGATGATCGGTAGTTCTCTTCCAGATTGACCGTGAGCGTGTCTCGCCACTGGGTCTTCATCCTTCCAAGATTTTTGATATCGGCTGAGCGCCATCCATATATGCTCTGATCGGGGTCACCAACGATGGTGATGAAACTTCGTCGCTGGGCGAACAAGCTCATGAGCTCGTATTGAACACCATTGGTGTCCTGGAATTCGTCGACAAGCACGGCCTCAATATTAGCAACACACTCGGGATGGCCGCGCAGGAGATTGACGCAGCGTAACAGGATGTCGTCGAAATCGAGAAGGTTACACTTGTCAAGCTGCGCCTGATACATGCTGAAGATCTGCGCAAACTCTTGTTTCTCGATCGTCGCACTCTGGTTCGCCCCAGATCGTTTCTGCGAGTTCTGCTGTACTGATAGCATGAATAGCTCGCTGTCTATGCCCTGGGCTTTGCTGCGTGAAATGCGATCGCGCGCCACCTTGGGCTCCAGACTGAACTTGTTCTCCTTACAGATCCGCGTGGTGATTTTCATGGAATCGTTCGTGTCCGCAACACCGAAGTTGTCCGCGATTCCGATGAGTTTGCCATACCGGCGAAGATAGAGCAGAGCAATCTTATGAAACGTACCGATTCGGAGTTTCTTCTCAAGCTCATCGCCGACGAACGTGCGAATACGCTCTTGCATTTCCCTCGCCGCTTTCACGGTAAAGGTGCAGACGATAATGTTCCATGGTTTGAATTGCCGCTCGCGGATGAGATACGCGACGCGCGACGTGAGTGTTTTGGTCTTGCCGGACCCGGGAGGAGCAAGTACTTGGAGTACCTCTGCTTCTGAAGTCACAGCGGTACGCTGAGCGTTGTTGAGCCCATGTAGTATGTCGCCCATGGCAACATTGTATTGTAGAATGGATGGTAATGGTTCGATGAGATGGAGCGAGTTCGATGAGTGTGCACGTGATGTTGCCCGGACCAATCTCGGAGCTCTGACGGAGGAGGATGTCTAGCAGTTGCTGACAGCATCGCATTCGTGACTTCTTACTTCACACACGGGATTCTACTATAGAGGTCGTAAGAAAGGAAACCTGGCCCATGCTTCATTCATATCACATGAAGTGATCGTGCTGTCACTCTCCCCTCGCTTCGTCCTTCAAGGGCGTTTGTCGAATTACCCATCTGCGATTTCCCTTACATGAAACAGCAATTGAGCGCAACATCAATGCGGCTCCAGATCGCCATCTCAAAAAGGAGTATCTAGGACATATTCATTCCTCTCACTTCCACCCTTTCTCCTTTCATCCTATCCTCCGCTCATCTTTCCTTCAGTATCGCCGAGATAAAGAATGCAGGGTGGCCTGCATGATGCCAACCCGACACATGCCTGTTCGAACTTTTCTTCAGGATGAACCGATGCCTAAGCGACAGAGTGGAGGGCTTCCATGCTAATTATGCTGCAGGAACGGATGTTGAGAAGGCACGATCGTCTTTCCACGAGTCGCCGCCGCTGCATGAACCGGGTCTTATGCCGCTGTGAGTAGGCCAAGGGTCCTCAAACAATCTTGTACAAAAGCATGGCGCATTCGCCGCCGAGGCCTCCATCCATCAATGCCTTCTCTGTTGGCACCGCGGTGATCTTGTGGTCATCGATGTGGTACCACAAGGAGTTGGTATAGGGTTGAGTCACATACTCCCTTTCCCTTCTTCGGAACATGGAGTAATGACCATGATCGGCATAATCACCTTTGTGCTTGATGACGGCGCTTAGTGAGAACTTTTTACCGCCTATGGTGAGGGTCTTCGCCAGTTTGACAGGAGTTTTGATCTTCTGGACTTTCCTATTGTCGGTGCGGTTGACGTGCACCACGAAGTTGTCTCCGACTTCCTTGATCGTGGACTTGCGCTCCAACATCTCGCCGCAATCCGGACATTCCATGTCCAATTGACTCCGTGTTGATGCGTTCAGCAAGTCACATAGGCTCTTCGGCGTCTTGGAGTCCGTCAAGTGCACTCCTTGAGCCTTGCAGTGCTCGGTCGTGGCCGCGCCTCTGCTAAACTTGCAGCCAGAGGTCCTGCAAACGGTTCTGCTCTCGGTCGTGAAGCTGAAAGCATTTTCCAGGACCTGACCGCCAATATCCTTGTTGGTTTCGTCAACGTTGGACTTCTCGTTGATCACGCAGTTCAAAACTTCACCAAAGTACTCGTGGCAGTCTTGCTGAGAACTGCCATCCATCTCTTCGCGGTGTTCGTCGGGATCACTGTCGGGGTGGCCGTATGCCAGCATCTGCTGGAAATGCATGCCAGAGAGATGCGGCTCTTTCTCGTCACCGTGTCGTCGCATACGATCAAGTAACTTGCGGAGATGTCTTCTCAGACTCCGATCCTTCGCATTCTCAGACTTACTGATGCTGTTGCAGATGCTTCGCACGAGATACTGAAGCCTTCGCTTCGATCTTGGAGGCGCCCTCGGCGGCGGCCTAGATTTGTCCATGAGCTTAATGTCAGACTCACCGAGGAGTTGGCGCTTCTCAAGAGCTCCTAGGGCGGCATCGAGATTTATGCCATCTAAGGCCGCATCGATGAATTGAAGGACGGAATTCGCGAAGCACAGTTCATAAAAGTTTACTAGTCCGGTGATGCCTCGCTTCTTTCTCTCTTGCTTTGAGGTGGAATCTGATGAGTTGTCCCTGGCCTTTGGCAAGCCTTCCTCGGTTCCTGACGGATTCTTCTTAGGCTCGTTATCGCTCTGCGGCTTTTTCTTCTCGTCGTCTGGATTTGGACGCTTGAGGCACGATTCGAGCTTCTCAGCTGCGTGCTTCAATCCGCAAGCACGCCCCTGGGGTCTTGGAAGCGTGGCGCCGCTTCTGCCTGCCTCGTTCGATTCAACCGTCTCGATGATTGGCTCGGAGTCGATGCGTGCTTTCTTTTTCGGTGACTGCGTATCCTCAGGTGACTCGGACTTGCGCTTGTTGGTGTTCGCAGAGAGTCCCGTCGCCTTCTTGAGGATACTGTCTCTGAATTCGCTGTTGGAAGTCACATTTAGCGGTGTTTTCGGTGCTTTGGTGCTCGTTGGTGAAGTGGGAGCATCAACACGCGGCTTTTTGGGCGAGGTTTCCTAAACACGTCAGTATTCCGATGTTACGGGGATTCAAGATAGGAGGTCTGGCTTACTCTATCGTCAAAGTCAGTGGGAAAGGCGCGTTTTCCGGGGCTGGCAGACATCGTGACTGCCTGCTGTGTTGTCGCGAATGTTGGTGTGAGAAAACTAGGTGTGATTTGGAGATGGTGAGTGCTCTTGTCTTTGTTTGTGCAAGTAACAAGGTGTTGCTGATGGTGATGATGTAGTTCGTGTTTCTTTTAGATACAGCCAACGGGTTAGAGCCTGCGTGGTATTTGCAAGAGCGAAGTGGGTGGTTGGCATTATATATGAGCGAGCGAGCGACTGGACAAGGCCGTGGTGGGTCCGAGCTTGTAGCTTAGGACATGTCAGTGAAGACACTGGCAAACATGGTGGAAGACAACGAGCGTCAGGCCGCCTGGCTCCTCATTCATCGAGCGAGACACACTGCCGCGCATTAGGCACATTGAGAATAAGTACAAACGAAGAAGGTAGGGAGCTCTGACCTGGGAAAAAAGGAGAAATCTAGGAAATTATAAAAATACAAATGATTTTTATTAAACTGGGAATGTCCTTTCTTCGGCAATATCCAGTAAACTATCCCAAAGCATTATATCGATGACTGAAACTTTGTGTGTTACAGCAAACCAGGGCAGCATTGGAAAACATACTCACAAACTCGTTGTAAAAGCCCCAGCTACCAGTAGTCTTGCCATGGTTTGTCCCGAATTGTCATGTCTATATCATCAATGTGTACCTACTTACTAGTTTGGTTGTAAGTGAATTTGATATCTCCCAGAGGCTCTGGACAGGGTCTGCGGCAGCTAACGGGCGGCTGCAGGTACCCCGCAGGTCCCCACATCCATGACAAGAGCATTGTTAGCTTGACGATCTGGCCTCTTCACGGTGAAGAGAGGACTGGACGGATTGCTTGACATTGAAACATCCACACTAACCAACACACATCCCACATCATGCGCTTCTCCACCATCACAGCAGCCGTAGCGCTGTTCCTCGGCTCCGCCGCCGCACTGGACAAGCCTCTCGACATTCAGACCGAGAAGGCCGTTGAGTGCAACAGAAAGACGAAAACCGGTAAGCGCCACGGCACCACCTCATGCAGACGCAAAGCTGACAAAACCAAGGCGACAAGGTCAACGTCCACTACCGCGGCACCCTCGAGGCCGACGGCTCCGAATTCGATGCATCTTACAACCGCGGCCAGCCCTTGAGCTTCCACGTCGGAAAGGGCCAGGTCATCAAGGGATGGGACCAGGGACTTTTGGACATGTGCCCTGGTGAGAAGAGGAAGTTGACTATTCAGCCTGAGTGGGGATACGGTTCCAGAGGCATGGGCCCTATCCCGGCCAACTCGGTGCTGATTTTCGAGACTGAGCTTGTTAGCATTGCTGGTGTTGAGCCGGAGGAGGTTCGCGAGTTGTAGAGTGGACTATGGGAGAGAAGGATGGACTTGAAATAATGCTGCATCGGTTGGGATAGCCTTGTAACAAATGAAAAGGCAATGAGAGTTACCAATCAAGATCCAAGAAGTTATCAAGATCCATATTGCGAGCATTGGGATCACAAAAGTAAAATGGAGCTGGGCGTAATGTCACCGCCATTCAGCTTTCTTGTCACTGCGTCCATTGACATATGTAGTGTCAAAAAGTGAATGTCATGTTCTTGTATACATACTCATACATAGCAGAGTTTCTATATCTATCTTATCCATGGCATTGAATGTTGTGGTATTACATGCGCCATGTAGGTACTTTCAATGTCGTCATGTGACAGGGCGTTCGACGGATCGCGCTTGCCTCGATTAGCGCGTGCTGCCTGATCCTCGAATCTCGAAAGCGAACAGGACAACCTACTTGATAAAGGACCGTCTCGCCTGGCGCGAGTGTGACCATGCGCAACAAATTCAATCACCATGTGGCTACTGACATGCGACGGTGACCTCTTCGGCGGTCGGCCGATCTGGCTGCGACCTGGTTCTGGACATCTGCTCGGCCGCACTTCAGGCCGCGCTGAGGGCGGCGAGGTTGTACGATACATCAACCATAAATCAGTTTCGCGCAAACACGCCATCATTCATGTCGCCCAAGTCGGACCAGGAGACAGCGCACACTTACATACGCGATCCGAGATCAAGATCACGGATGGCTCGAAGGTCGGGACTTACATCAACGGAGAGAAGATCAGCCAGACGAGCAAAATCCTCGACAAGCCCGAATACACGATCAAGCTAGGAAACTACGAACATACTTTTCACCTCAAATGGCAACCGGTCGTCCTCACGTTCAGCAGCTTGCCCAAGTCGGCGAAAGCTAGAAGCGATCCGCTTGAGGCACAAAGGAAGGAGCTGGAACAAACAGACGTTAAGCTCGTGACGGAATATATCACAAATCATACAACGCATGTAATTGGCAAGAGGCGGAACATCCCACTGGGTTTGCAGGCTTTGGTCCAAGGACGATGGCTGGTCACAGACAGCTTCGTGGGAGCTTTGGCGAAAGCCACCACGAAACCCGCCCCGGACACAAGTGGAAATACCCGGCCCTGTCCGCTCGAGGATGACTTTACGAAGAACTGGCCAGACGAGTACGAATATGTTCCTGCTGCTGGGAAGGAGCCAAATCCGAGGCCCAATGAATACCTCAAGCCGAATCCACAACGAATTGAGGTATTTGCTCATCTCACTTTCATCTTTCTTTCGCAGGCCCAGTATGACTTACTTATGCCTGTCGTCACCTCGGGAAGCGGCAAGGCCTTGCTTTGGAACGTTGAAATTGGGACAAGTAAAGCTGAAGACTTGGTCAATTATGTGAAGGAGGTTGCAGGTGTGAAGAGCAACGGCACTTCACGCCTCAGCCAAAATGACAGGACTGGAGTTGTCCTGGTGCGGTTACAGGACAGGGAAGAACAGTGGACATCCGCTTTTCTAACGTCCGTTGAACTGGCACTTGAGCAGCGCTCTATGGAGCAAAATCAGTTTCTTGACGCTATCCTTGCGAACGACGCAAGTGAATTGCGCAAGCCTCTGGGACGTGAAAGCCAGAGTCAACGTCAGAGTCAGAGTCAAGCAGTGAATTCACCAGTCAACGCTTCAGAACGCGCTCACTCCCACGCACGAGACCAGAGCGAACCTATAAGACGAGCTGTCGAAGTTCCAACACCAGAACCCGCTCGTGATCAAACACAACACCAACCACAGCAATCGGTAGAACCCACAGAAACTATGCAGTCTACCACACGCCGGAAACCCAGACGCCTCGTTACGGAATCTCGCTTCAAAGGCTTTGAGGAAGTAGATCCAAGCCAGTTCACGCGGCCAGAATCCGACTCACCCGAGCCTGTTGAAGCAGTTCCCGACGAGCAAAGGATGCAAGCTGATGAACCCTCCCACCAAGAGCCAACACAGCAAAGTAATCGAAAGCGCCCAGCTCCCATTGATGACGACGATGGCTTGGGCGCTCTGATGGATGATATGCTTCCAGGCGCAGCCGCGATGAAAAGGCGCCGATTGCAAGGACGGGATAACGAAGCCAGCAAATCCAAGAAAGCCACGCCGGAGCCTGAAAAGCCAGCTGCCATGGGTAAAAAGTCCACCAAAAAGAGCAAGCAAATTGACGTCCGAGCGGAATTAGAGGCGCGTCGAGAGCACGAGGACAAAGAACGACGCAAAGAGGAGGAGAAACTTCGTCAAGATATGGAAAACGTCGACATCTCCGGCGTTCACGCAAAGATCGAGACTTATGAGGTCCCGCAGCGTGAGCCACCACCACGCCGCTCTCAGCAAAACGACGCAGGGCCAAGCGACCGTTGGGATCCAGCATGGAACGGCCGCAAGAACTTCAAGCGCTTCAAGCGCAAGGGTCAGGAAAATGATGGCCCGCGTCTACACCGCGTCATCGTAGCTTTGGAAGAAGTCCCTCGCAAAGGCCACGGCATCGGCGAAGAGTACTGGCTTCAATCAACGAACACGTCCTCCAAAAGCGCCACCAGCAAATCAAGTCACAAAACTCAAACACAAACCCAGACACAAAGCCAAACACCCCACGAGAACGGCGACGACGACCCAGCTCGCTTCCGCCGTCGCATCCAGAACTCACGCCGTGAAGACGAAGAAGCGAGCGAAATGCTGACCTTCCCTGACGAAGCAAGTGCGGGCCAATCCTCGAAGAACTCCAGCATCCAAGCGGCTTTCAACGCGACGCCGAGTCAGACCATGGGAACTGAGAGCCAGAGACGCGCGAAGAGGCCGGCTACACAACAAGATGGGCCGGCGGCTAAGAAAGCGAAACAGAGTCAGCCTGCGCCTGCTCGCCAGGTGGTGGCTTTGGATGATGATGACGACGATGGGCTCAAGTTCAGGCGAAGGAGGAGATAGAGTCTTTCTCTCTTTGGGCGCGTGGTTTTGCCAGATTTTGCATGTTTTATACCCTGTCGAAGCAGACGAGTTTCTAGCTTTGATGTTCCAAGTAGCTACCTTATCCTTCTTCGAATGTATGCAGAAAAAAACAGCCCAACACCAAACGCTATGCCAATCTGTTCGTCGCTCGTGTCGAGTTGATCATGCGATCACATGTAAGAAAAACAGTCAAAGAAACGAAAAGTGAGAAGCCCACGAACTGCACAATTCGCTTCCTCCCTCAAGACTCACTCCGTCTCACAGCCTCCTCAGCTTCCACACCATCCGTACCGAAATAATCCTCCCTCTCGCGCAGCGTCTTAGGAGGCGCCATCTGCGCCTGAAATTGATGCCAGCAGTTAGGCGCCTGCAGGACGTACTGCATCATACTGACACGGAAGCGATTGCGGTAATCCTTAGGACTGGTGATGGTGGGTTTGTTCTTGCCGCGGTCCTTGATCCAGCTCTCGAGTTTCTTGTCCCAGGTGTAAGTGCGGATGCAATCGATGATGCCGACGACGAGCTGCTTGGCGTCGTCGTCGAAACCCGCCATGAGGCTGTAATCCATGACGTTCTGCTTGCACAGCCAGAGCGTGTCGTTCCACACACTCGCTTGCAGGAGTTTGCGGTGGTGTTCGCGCACGAAGAGGGGGGATTCGAAGATCGTTTCGACGAGGTTTTCGTCCAGCAGCACTTCGTCGGATTGGCCTGTGGGCTCGATTTTGCGGTTGCGCATGCTGCCTTTGAGGTCGAAGCGGCGGTTGGGGTTGTGTTCGTAGAAGAGGTTTTCCATGACGAGTAGGTAGTAGCTGAAGTCCATGCCGGTGACGGGGTTCTTGATGATGACTTGGAAAAGGCCGAACATCTTGGCAATGACCGATGGGACACCGTGGAAGAGGGTGTGGGACATGAAGTTGAAGTAGTCCGGAGCGAATTTGGTGAAGGCTTTCAGTTCGACTTCTTGAAGCGACTTGATGATGAAGCGGTTGTCAAGCGTCTTGAGGAAGATGGACTTCGTTTTACCGCCCTTGGAGTCGAATTTGAGGCAGCGAGACATGGACTCGACGAAGCGATCTGCAACACCGCATCGTCGCCGCAGAGCGTCAAATGACTCGGCATAGAAGATCTTGCATGAAGCTTTCACCGACCCGTGGGCAAATGAGTACTTCATGTGGGTACCAGTATCGCTAAGCAAGGACGCTTCGACTGCGTTTGTCAAATCGCTCTCATCCGTGAAGCTGGCGCTGGCGGTCGACGTAGTGTGCCGGTGGCGAGTTCGAGGATTCATCTTTGGGTTGTTTCGGAATTCCTCAAGCTTTTTAAGATAGTCGGATGAGGAAAGGGAGATGGCGACCACGCTGGAAGGCTCATCTTCTCGCACGATGATGTCTGAGTCCTCAAACACATGTTCAGTGTTGTGGAGTGGATACTCCAGATTTGACCAACCAGAGGCTGAGCGCTTGGACCAAAAGTCCGCAAGCATCTTGAACCATACATTCTTCTTGTGCTCGGCAATGGAGAGCTCGGGGTGAAGCTCGAGATCTTGTGCTGACGGTGAGATGTTCAAGGCCGAAGAGAGATTCGACAGGGGGTCTGAGACCTCGCGAGATCTTGTAGCAGCTGGTAGAGTATCGGTATCGCTGCTCTCTCCTTCTGTCTCGACGTCAGAGCCCACACGGGATTCCGGAAGCGGTTTCTGGGTAGGATTGCCATCGATCGAGCTACGGACTTGATCTTGTAGCATTAGTTCGTCAGACTCGCTTAGTTGTTGGCCAAGTGCTTGGTCCACGCGAGCTACAGGCTGTCCAGCGTTCGGTGATGCAGAGCCGCCGACACTCAGATGCTCAGGAGGAGTTTTCTCGCCTACAGCGTCGTTCGCGTTGCGGTAGACTTCAACGACAGGCCGACTGCTTCCTAAGGGGTTTGCTCGTGCTTGTCGACTCTTTGCAGCCCTCTGTCGCCGTTCTCTTAATCGCTCTTTCTCGAACTCGCGGGACATTTGCTCAAAGTGCTTGGCCAAAGCGGAGACATTACTAGGAAGAGCATTATCCGTCTTCGAAGGGATAGACCTGGGTATGAGCGATGGCGGCAATTTTCCAATCTTGTTTGAAAGCTGACTCAATCTTTCGGTCATGCGAGGCCGCTCTTGAGGTGGAGGTTCTAGGGCCGATGAATGCGGGCTGGTCCCTGCTTCGATCCCCTCAAGCTTGAGCTCTACGCTTCGGCGTGGCACGTGAGAAGGTTGTGTTTGGGACCTGTGCAGCGGTGGTGGGCTTGGACGAGGGCTTGCATCCCGTACTTTGACGGCAGGTCGTGGAATCTTGGACTCTGGCAGCTCGGGCTCTTCAATTCCAGCAGCGCGATTGTTTCGAATTTGCTCAATTCGTTGTAGCAAGCCGGAACTCAGCGGCTTTGGCTGGGTAGCAAAAGGCTCGTCGGGGGAGCCTTCCACCAGTGCAGCCTGTTCAATCTGCGCAGATGTATCGTTGTTGACTTGTGCCTCCTCTGCGATACGGCTGTCCTCGGGCGACCTGGCGGCGATGGCAAGATCTAGATGCTTCACCTCGTTGCGTTCCGCGGCCTGTTCCTGATCCTCTCGCGGAGAAATTGACTTTGTCAAATTACTACCAACCGATGCAGAAACGTCGCCTGCCTGCTCATTGCTGTTGTCGTCGCGTGACGCTCTGTGCTCTTGCGCAACAGTCGTCAGCACGTCATGAGCTTTCTCAGACTCGTACTCCTCGTCGGCGATTCGTTGGCCAATGGATTTGTGCGGTATCGATGCCATCTCTGTGCCACCTTCTGTGTCGCTCTCATCGGCGGATACGCTTTCCGCGGTTGAATGAGCGCCGTAGAACATTTCTTTCAGTTGTGCCGCGGCTAGCTTCCGAATATCTGTCTCGGAGGGGAAGTAATCGCGCTCGAAATTGTTGAAGGCCTCGTCCCACGCCAAAGCCTTTTCGTCCATGAAGCGGAAGGCACGGTTGAGCGGAACGATCTCGTAATATCTCGAGGATCCGTATTTCGTCTGTAGCTTTGACAAAAGCTCGGCGCGGTCATCTTCGGCGCGTTGGCGCAAGAGCTCTATGGTTTCCTGGGCTTCCGTCATTTGCTTCTCGTCCAATGTGTCGACATTGATAGAGCTCAACCGCTTTTTCACCGAGTCAATGAACGCGGTCAGGCGGCTGACGATGTGAGAGTACTGCTCGTTCTTGACAGTAAGATCGGCCTCGACCTTCCAGGTGATGTTGGGCTTGGGAACCACAATGTCGTAAATCTCGACGGGATCGTATTGTATGCGCACAACGAGGTCTTGGAAGCCAAAACATCTTAGGAAATCCTTGTGGATGTCATGTTCACAGACGCCTGCTCGAGGGTGGAGCGGTGAGCTCCAGAACGTGAGTTCCAGATACTTCGCAAAAGAGTACTTCCATGTGTTGTCCGACATGGGAATGACGGTGGTTTCGGCTCGACACACGCGACAAGCAGCCCACATAAGTATCGTGTTGCTCAGTCCTCGGACGCGGGTCGGCTGTCTTTGGACTGAGATTGACATTTGGCCATAGCCATGGACATACTGGCGGTGGTGATCATACATCCTGCGCGTACATTCTTTGCAAGTGCTGCCAGCGCTCAGACAAAGATCTTCGACGTACTGCCCTAATGTGCAGTCCTCCTCAAATTGCGGCTCCACGTGGTTGTATCCAGCGTAAAAGCCAATGCCTAACACCTCGGGACCGACGCATGGCGCTGAAGTGATGCTTGATACGGTCGAGTGTAACACCACGATAGTCTGATGAGAATAAGGATCAAAGGGATCAACATTCGTGGCGACGAAAGATTCCCAAAGCTTGCGTTGGCTATCGTACGATGCCATTGTGCGCTCGAACTGGGCACTGTGGACAGCGTGAAGGTACTCACGCACGGCCTTGGGTTGGTCCTTAGATGCGGGAGCGTGTACCATCTCAGGTCTGACTAGCTCGAATCGGTCTTTCGCGTTCTCTTGGTCGTCGTCATCACCTTCCACATCGGCTGCAGCATACTGATCACGGAGTCGCTTAAACGTTGCCAACTTCTGCTCTTGGTCCCGCAGCTGGGTAAGCATATGTGGTTGCATGAAGACGACAAATGGAGATGCCGATAAGATCCTTCGGCGTGTTTCGTCCTCCACCCGACCGTACTTTGAAGGTACTTCGTCCTCAGTGTCGGTCGTCGTTACGCCGCTTTCGCCATTGATTCCCTTGAGCGCATCATGACGTGCTACAGGATCAGGCCTGCATGCAGGCATTGAAACAAACTCATCGCGCATGAGGTTTGTCTCCAATTTGAGATTGTACACAACGTAGCACATGAATTCTGTGATTCGTTTGATTGTACGCAGCTCCTTCGTGTCAGCTCCTCGCAGCACGATTGTACATCCAAGGTCGGGCGCGCAGCCTGACAACACAATGTAGGTCTTGCGATGTCCCTGGTGGACATAGGTTTTGACATCGAAACTGCTGCATTGGCCAAGATGGGACGAGTCGATGGCGAGTTTATCCACAGACTTAATCATCGTGGTCTGTGTGACGCGCGCTACTGCAGCTAGAACAGACTCCTTAATGTTGAAGGCTACTGTGATGCCAGCCTCCTCCAGCAAACGAAGTGCAACGCCGGAGACGTTTCTCTGAACGAGCAAGACGTGCGGTCGCAGAGCTGCAATGCGACCGACAAGATTTCGCAGGTATTCTCGCTCTTGTGCGATCACAGGATCGAGGCTCATGAAATGAGTCTGGTGCCGGGCGTATTCTATGGCAAATGTCACTATCGCAATCCTGGGTTGGGTGATCGATCTCGCCATGCTTTTGAGAGCGACGTTTTTGCTGAAGACGATTCCCGAGACGTAGCTGGTATCGCCTGGTCGCCCTCCAGGTATCTTCTTTAGCTTGATATAGTGTCGAATGTCCATATCATCGCCGCGCTGGACATCTGGCTCGACATCATCGGTACACTGGAGAAGAATGGGAACCAAGGCTTTCTCCCAAGCTGGAGCGCCGTCGATCGCCGCATCCCCAAGTAGCTGGGCGAGTAGCTTCCGGACGTGATCCAAGCTCGCGCGGTTGAGTTCTACGGGTGGTGCTCCTGCTCCGCGCATTGCCGAACTGCGAATCAGTTTGGATCCGGTTGGGCGAGGAAATACAAAAGGTGTTGAAGGTCGCGGGTCAAAGTCTTCGACTTCCGTGGTCTTCAAGAGTATGTTGCTTCGGCTACGTCGTGGGGATGGCCTTCCTCCCATGGTGATGCTGTTGATGCTTGGATTGCGCTTCTTGGACATCCTTGGAAGATATTTGTTGGTAATGCTTACTGCGTCGTCTTCTTTCACTCCTCTGACGCTAGAAGCTATCGTGGCGCGATCGCCCAACCTGGATCGACCTTTCTTCATAGCAGATGCGAGCAGGCTACCGACTCCAAGTCTCTCGCGGTCGCCTGGTGAAGCTATAGGCCCTTCCGGTGAAATGGTCGAGAAGATGCTATGAGGCTCCTCATCATCAGTGCCCTCATCTGACAGGAAAGGCGCAAGATCTGGATCTATGATATTATCATTGTGAAACGCAGGCAGTGCTGATTTTGCCTCGGGTTCACCTTGCGCTTCTTGGTGAAAGGGAGCCCGATCATCCTTGCCCCTCAAGAATGATTGGCGTGATTGATGCCTCTTGTGACTTGACGACCGTGGCCTTGCACTAAGAGAAACCAGGGAGCGTGACGAGCTGGGTCGCGCAAGGGTGGGGCCAGCATCAAATTCGATGACCGCTGATCTTCGCTTCGCCTCTCTATTGCGACGTGATGCGGGAATGCCTATAAAGGGTGTCATGACTTCACCCGCGTTGGGAAGGCTGCTGGAGACATCCTCAAGAGTGCTTGGGAGTTGCACATGGTCCGGAGTCGGTCGTCGAACGTGTGGTGTTCGAATAGACTCAGCGCCATCCTCCGAGTATACTGAAGAATCGTCATCGTTACTTCCCAGAATTATTTCTTCGCACGGTTTGCATAGTCTTAGTGTACCTGGCTGGCCGAATGGGCGCGCAGAAACCAATGACGTACATCTCGCATCAAAGATTTGACCGCAAGTTCGGCAATGGTGCTTACGCCTGAATGTTGAAAAGCTCTGCCCACAGTTGAAACAGTCCTTAGCATTTTCGTCCTTCATCCAAAATTCTTTGCTGATGACACGCCTTCTGAAATGTGAAGGGATGGGGTGGACAGGTAATGGAGGGGGAGGCTGTGGCTTCAGGCCCGTTCTTTTTCGCTGGAGTCCCCCGTTCAAATTAGGCGAAGGATCTAGAGCATGATACTGTAATCCTCTTTGAGAACTGCTTGAAGATGCGGGCTCCGGTGGGGCGGGAGAATTAGCCCTAGATGGGTCAAAGCCAGGAAGGTGAGAAACTCCAACTCGAACCATCGGCGGTCGACGGTCAATCTGACGGGAATCACGGCTTTCCATTGTCCCAAACGATTTCTTCCGTAGTGACATGTCGACAGCAGGGGACGATAAATTTGTCTGAATCGGTGGCAATTCGGTTGGAAGATCGTCTTCGTCATCGATAACAGCTTCTTCAATGTCATCTTCGAGTCGAGCGCTGTGGGTAGATCTTGATCTTTCGCTGATTTTTATCTCATGGTTGGACAGCACTCTTGCGAGTGCTTCAGTGGCGCTCTCGCTGAAGTCTTCGTCGCGAAGAGCACTACGAGCGCGATCAATATCAGCTTGCGTAGTTTGCGAATGCAGGTCGAGTGACGCGCGGTGAGATGTAGGCTGTGAGACATGGTCCTTGACAGATACGCCAGAGGCTTCTCGGAGGCTCTGATTGTCCTTTTCCAGCGATGCTGCGTCGAGTAATTCGGACCGAGAGCCACTAGGCTGGCTGTGGTTCCGCTCTCCATAACTCGAAAAGCTTGCGACTAAAGGCGAGGAGGGTATGTTCGCGGTAGAAGACGATGCTGCGTCGGATGCTCCAGGCTTTCCAGGCCCAGGCTTCGATCTGGCTGGCGAAGTGCTTTGCATCGAGCTACTCCTCTTTGTGAAGCTGGAATGTGAACTACCAGGCCTGGACTTCCCATCTTTTGACTGTGCGGCACCTCCAACGCTCTGTCGCAGTCTGTTGTACAGCCCACTCATGCCGCTGCTCACCAGCTCTTTTGTGCCGGCCCTGCCATTTCCTGCTCCTCCATCGAAGTCATGGAAGGAAGTCAAGGCCTCGGATCTGGAAGCCGAGGTGTGTATTGTGTCCAGTGCCTGTGATAAGGCGTCCTTGTCGATCTCTTTGCGTGAAGTGATCGATGCCAAAGAACCTCGCCGCGATCTCTGGCCGCCTATGAGCGGCAAAAGCACCGAGGACGCGGATGGTGAAGGTGGTTCTGGGGCCATCTTCTTGAACGGATATTGTGTGTATGAGTTGCTGGCATAGCTGGTTGTGGTAATGAGTGGTTTCGCGTGGACAGACTAGCTGCCGGGAAGTGTGTGGTCATCCAGAGTCGTTGCAGTCGTGTTCGGCGCGTCGTGGTTTGCTGCCTTCAGCAGGATGTTGGAGATGATCGCGCCAGCATGAGTTAAGATGTATCCTCCATGCACATGCACATGCACCGTAGCGCATTACCTGACCCGTCGGGTAACTAGTTATCACTACTTCTAGAAGAGACATGGATGCACCTGGCCGCGGCCGTTGATGGCATGACGTGGGGAACAGCTGGATCGAGCCGTGGCGCTTTCGGCAAGTTGAGCCGATGGCCGCCAGCCAGCCCTCAAGCACAGCAGCAGCAGGCGGAGGCAGCAGCTTCACAAATTAATGGGCGTGAGACGCGACGCGTGGGAGAAAGCGTGCAGCGGCAGATTGAAGGCTGCAAGAAGCATCTTGGACATCACTTCTGCTGGTGCATACCTTTTTACCTCCAGACAGGAATATTCACCACGCTCATTACCTCTCTCGCATATGATACGGCTAATTTGTCAACATCATTCGAGTCCTTTGGCAAGACCGCAGAAGCAGCAGCGATTCACCACCTATATTGTCAGCAGGAAGATCCGCGAGTGCGGCGACTACCAGCTGCGTGGCCGTCCTGCGAGTTCCATCGATCGCAGCGCGATCGTCCAAATCACCATCATTTGGCATGGTTGATCTGAGCTCATTTCTTGCCCGTCATGGTGCCACCACCCATCACACCTTGGCTCGGCAAGCTGATTGATTCTGAACTTGAGAACATCATTGCATGGAAATCCATCGTGAAACCTGAACCCGATGCAGACGAAGAGACCATTTCCAGCAGTCGCTTCAAAGAGACAGATAGTAACCTTAGAAGTGTTGTTGGATCACCGCCACTCGATGCCAACTCAAAATTACAATTGCTCGAGGTACGTGCACGCAACGACACACTTGCTTGCATCACAGCTGATATCTCTTACAGGCAGCGGGCCAAAATGCTCGACACCCACTGCCGGTGTCAGATGGCGAGACAACCCTTCTGGTTAGGCTCGCCGACGCGGCATGGAAGGCGTACAAAAAGGGCCTAAAGGCCATTGATGATGAAGAAGAACCCGCTATGGGCGATCTGATAGTTTGCACGCGGATCACAGTTATCAGCACTTCCGACGGGCCAGAAAATAAAAGAGTTCAGCTGCGCATTGAGGACTTGGAATTCCCGGGCGACAATGTTCGAGACCCCATTGGAAAACCCGTACCGGTGCAGCAACGTGAGTCCGTCGTGGACTCGCTCAAGAAAATCGCTCGTATCCGAGCGAAGCAGAGTGAAATTGACGCTATGGACGAGGAGGAGGATGACGACGAAGATGACGCCGATGAGGATGCCGAGTATCCAGACGACGTCGAGCGAACGGACGATATCGAGCATGCCGATCCCATGGAAGAGGAAGTACCATCATTACGGAAGCCTGTCGAGCAGGCTGACGCGGGTGCGCGACTAGACACTACAACTCTCCTGGAAAGTCCTATAAGAGAACCCGAGCCTGATTTGCCAACATCACCTCGCGACCAGAATTCGCCCAATCTATCGAAGTCGACCACAGACGCTCAAATTGAGACACAGTTGCCAGTGGGAAGCATACAAACACAGTCATCACAGCAACCTAGGGATCCAGTTCGTAGGAGCCGTGGTGGCGGCTACTCTATGGGTCGGGAGGGATTCGAGGTGGCACGCGGCGACAACCTTACTGGACCACAAGCACCTATGCTTCCACATCGGAGGAGCTTACCTTCCGAAGAACCACCCAGAAACCATTTACTAGACCTGCTTACTAAGAAGCCTGGTGAGGCACAGCGGCAGCGCTCGCCGGAACCTTCTGCTCCCGTGTCGGCACAGGCAGTGCGAGAGGAGATCGTTGTCGAGACGCCCATCACCACAAAGCGATTGGTGGTTTCGACTGCGCCAGCTCCAACATCAAGTTTGTGGCGACGCAAGCGCCACCGTATTCTTGATGACCAAAGAAGATTACTCGGTGACCTATCCTCATGGTTACCTCCAGCCGCAGGCCGAGAGTTCCCACACCCCAATGTGCCTATTGATAGATTGCAAGCCTGGAATGCCAAAGCCATGAGCAAACCATTGTCGCAATCGTCTCCCTTGCCTGCGGATGACCCTGGAACGAAGAGCGTCGAAGAGGTGCAACCATACCCTCGTTCAGAACCACCAGAAGACTCTGAGGGCCAGTCTGATGAGGATTCGATGTCGTCTAGTGCACCTTTGAGTAATTGGACTCCAACTCCGCCTCCACAGACAGAGCTTCCCCCTGATAGTAGTGCCATTCAATCTTCGGCACGTGCAAGCCGGCCCGTCTCAAGGGACAGCACAGGATCAGTTCGTGAGATCACAGCAGCGACTTCTTCAAAACGAGCTAGTGGTGTCTCAACTGATACCAGGCGATGGAATCCACAAAGCAGCAGTCAACAACCAATGTCACAAAGTCGCGAAGATGTACCACACATCTCGCAAACACCATATCCTGACCGCCGCGGAAGAGGTTCGTACGATGCCCGCAGCACGCCAGCTAGCAGGAGTCCGGTGAACATAACAACGACTGAAAGGAAAAATGGGATCCGATCTCGATCAAGGTCCATCTCAAGAGAATCTTCGCGGCCTCGACACATACCTGGCTTACCCCACGGACTACAAGACTCTTCGCTAGGATCGAGTGCAGACGCATGTGCTGTCAGGAAAACAGGCGAGTCGCTATCTCAGATCGCTCCGCCTGCTTTCGGGGCAGCAAATAACACGCCGGCCACGACCGACAACTATCAGGGTTCAGCCCGGCCTCCAACACAGCGCTTACCGAATAGCCGGCCCGGAGAAGCAAGTGAACGAGCAGGTAGACATCCCGGGAGCAACATCTCCATCAATTCTTCCGCTCCAATTGGCGCTCCCACCGGTCCGAGATTTCCAAACGGCGGACCCAGAAGCTCACAATTCGATCGAAAGCGTCAGTCTTCGGGGAACTTCTATCGCTCATACGGGCCACCGTCCAACAGCAACCGCCAAAGCCTTGGGTCTCAGCCTGTATCCCATCAGCTCCCCGGAAATACACAGCCGCCGAATGGAACAAGTGAGATGGAGGTAGCAGTTCCGCGGGCGATGAAGCCAATGCACGATGCAAGAAGCGCATGGTTCAAAGACCAACAGCGCAGGCACTGGTAAGTTTCCGTCCCTTGCACACAAATTCCCTCATTCTGCGTAACAATGGCTTGTAGGCATTCGCTTGGTCCAGCACTTCTCGATTCTTTCCAAGCCGATGCTTCAACACAAGCGCTGACACTTCTCTTCGAGACCACGATGATACGGAGTTTACGAGAATATCTCATGAAGCATCCATTATCAACTGTTTCGCGTTATTGCATATCACACATGGCACAAACGAGGATTGATCGAAAAAACGCAATAAGGACTAACAGAGAGATGAACACAGGCTCGCCAACAACCTTCCATCAGGGGACAAGATCGTTGTGTCGCCGTCTCTGACATGGAAAGCATATCTCAAAGCACACCCTAAAGACGAAGTATCTCAGGAAGCTTTTGAGAAGCTGGTCGAAGAGTATCGCCCAGACCCACCTCTCAACGCATCGTCTCAACAATGTGAGAACTCTACCAAACCAGCGATGCGTCCAACAGATATCTCACTGAAGAGAAAGTCTAGAGTTTCGAGTATCACCGGGCGATCGTCCACGATCAACGGCAATCGCGAGGCACGGCGGGAGAGGGAGGCTATGTTGCACGACCAACCTTCGCAGCCGGGCATTTTCACAGAGTTCGTCGAGGCTTGGAGGAATATCATGCCTGGTCAGTCTGCCGCAAATGATACTGCGCGGCCCAGATTGGATGTGCTTTCCTGGGGTTTTGGGGAGTGATTGGATTGGATTGGATGATGCCAACAGGGAAGAGTCGCAAAGCATACAACCCCCATAACTGTATATAATATAAAAAGCATCTGTATCTTGTGCGGAGCCTCGAGCCAAGCGCTCTCTACCACGTAACTCAACGACCGATGGTATATTATTATATCGAAAGTGACTTAATCAATCTATCCGTGGACCCTGGGCGGGGAAACAACCGACAGCCCTCCAAGCCAGAGAGAGCAGGGGTGTGAACAATTTGAGTTGATGCCGGCCGTTGATCTCCCGCGACCTTAATCCTCCACCTTGCCCCCAATTGCTAGAATCATGTGAAACATGGGGACTGAGGAAGACCCTATTATTGCCCAAACAACACTCCAACAGGGGAATGTCAAGACTGCAATAGACGGCATGGGAAACACACGACACTGATCACGTGCCTGGCATTTACTGGAGTACCATCAGCTCTCCCAAACGACACACAGCCCATACAAGCATTCGCGACAATGGCCACGACCGCCCTCCCTGCACGCCCCAAGACTAATAACACCACCAGCTCCACTCGCCGCCCCTCCCTGCACTCCTTCCCCTCCAACCTTAGCAAGCGTTCCGTCTCCAATCCCGCCCAGCATGATTTCACCTACCAACAACACCACCCTGCGCCCTCGCACCACTCGCGCGACAGCAACTCGGCCTCTCTGCGCAGCGAAGTCCGCCGCCGCAGCAGCGCCAACTCCTCCGCCCCGCTGCCTCCGCTGCCTCCCCCCAAAGCCCTAGACATGAACGCCGACGCGATCGCGCCTCGACCGCGCGCGCGGACGATCAAGTCGCAATACCCGGCATCGAGTGTCGAGAAGCATGTCGAGTATATCCTGGTCGCGAGCTTCGACATCGACAGGGGCAGTATCATGGAGCACCAGTATCCAGGGCCTGTAGGCGGTGACGAGGTCATGCTGGCCGAGTTGATGTTGCCGGATCAGACGCATACGAGAAGTCAGGATTGGACGATTTTCTTTCTGCATAAGGATGCCGAGGCGGAGGAAGAGGGAGAGGAGGATGGGACGAGACGGCGAAAGAAGAAGAAGCGGAGGACTGCGGTGGGCGGTGAACAGGCTGAGGGTGGTGCGGCTGATGCGCAATTGGAGGGCGACGAGGGATATGAGGAAGAATACACGGACGATGAAAGCGATGAGGAGCCTGGGAGTATGGACGGTCCGCCGCTGGTCTACGTGCTCAACTTGGTCAACACCAAGCAGGACAATACCGTAAAACGAGGAGCTATCGTCAAAGCCATGGCAATATGCACACGACACAGCTTCCTTCACATCTACAAGCCCTTGTTGCTCATCGCGCTGGACCAGTACTTCTCCAATCCCACGATCGGAACGCTTGCAAGTCTCTATGATGCGGTCAACGGCATGGATTTGTCACTGATGCCTCGTTTGAACCTTAATGAGAAATTCATTCTGCAGGCCAGCAATGCTAAGGACCTGTTCATCGAGAAGTTTGAAGCAATCATCGCACAGCGTTTGATTTCGGATGCTTCGGAGAACGGTTCACAAAGATCAGCGTCGCCTTCGCTGCAACAAGCGCCCTCACGCAGTCGATACGGCTTGCCAAAGGATACCCACGAATTTGAATCGACTGTACATTACGCCAACATTCCTGTCCCGGTCAAGATTCCCGTCGCTCTCTCCCCTGAGACGGTGGGAGACTTCAGTCTGATCAAACTCATCACGACCTTTTCTTCGCCACATTCCACTTCGCCCATACCATTTTCTCCAACCCATCCACACCTGACCACTTCTGGCACAAATACACATCCAATAATCGTCTTGCTCAACGCACTCCTCACGCAGAAACGAGTCATTTTCTTGGGACACAACCTCCCATCCTCCGAAGTCGCCGAGGCCGTCCTAGCAGCATGCGCCCTCGCATCTGGTGGCCTCCTGCGAGGCTTCACCCGACACGCCTTCCCATACACCGATCTCACCAAGATCGACGACCTCCTCAAGGTTCCTGGTTTCATCGCTGGTGTGACCAACCCAGCTTTCGCCCACCACGGCGAATGGTGGGATCTCCTCTGCGACATTTCAACGGGCCGCATGCGCATCTCAAACCGCATAGAACAAGCGCCTGTCACTGAAGGTGTCGTTTTCTTTCAGCAAAATGCAGCACCGCCCGCGGCCAGCTCTGGCGCGGGAATGTCAGCCATCGCCGCTGCAGGTGCGTCTCTTACCGCAGGGTTAGGCGGTGCCAGCGGTCACAGTGCTTCTGGCTCCAGCGATCCTACAGGTGACGCAGCGTTCATGAACGCTGTACTGTTCGCCATCAACGAGCGGCACGGCGAGAACGCCATACGCACCAAATTCCGCCTGTGGATAGCACGCTTCACTCGCCTCTCAGCCGCCTTCGAGGAATCCGTATACGGCGCCTCGGCCCTGCAAATCCACGAGCCACCCGGTGTCACAGAGCTGAACTCCCCTCTAACACCGCTCACAAGCCCATCCAAAGCACAACACCACGCAGACCCAGACCTACCGCCCGAGGTGCTCGGCCACGGCTACGTCTGGGCCTCAACACAGCTCCGCCACGCCGAACTCGCCGCCAACAGCACACGCATCGAGGGCTGGCGCGCCACTCGAAGCTACTACAATTTCGTCCAAGACCTGGCAGCATACTACCTCTCACGACCCGTCAAGAGCCTAGACCTACAGCACTTGCACGACAAACTCGCCAAACTGCGCATGGGCCCCGACGCTTCGGGCAACGTCTACCTCGCGATCTGCGCCGTCGTGCAAACCGAGGCGGAAATCTCACAGCTCCTTGCCATCATTTCCAACGGCAGCTGGGACAGCCGCGCAGGCAGCGCAGGCATGGGTCAGGGGCTGTTTTACATCGCCTTCGGCCTGTGTCATCCCAAACTTGACGTGAGAGAGGCCGTGGCGGCGCTGCTGGGTAGAGTCAGGGAGCATGAGGCCGGACGGCATTTCTGGAACGCCCTCGGTCGCTTTTCTCGCGTGGCGTGGGAGAGAGTGGTAATTGGCATGCAGGAGAGGGAGTATGGGGAGTATTAGCTTTATTAATTTGCACCGCGGAGCATGGAAGACTGGCTGTTGCTCGGTTTGATTTTTAATCTTCATATGCATGGATGTATATATGCACGTCATGTGGAGCGAATGATTTCATGTCCTTCTTGGATTTTCTTCTTCTTCTTCTTCTCGCTCAATGAAGTTTTTCTTGTATTGTTTGGGGTATCTTGATTAGATGTAATTAAGGTACGACACCATCCCTTGTTATTAGTTGCAACTTCACATGTTCACTCCAGCTTCTTCCTCGCGTCCGCTGGACGCAGCTTGCTCAGACCGAACATCCGCATCATCGCCGTCTCGAGAATGAAGCTGGGCATGTAGCCCGTCAACCACCAGACCAGCCACGATTTGGAGCCTAGAATTGGAACAGTCCTGTTAGCATGCTTTTTTGCGTCTGCCGCGGAATGGCTGAAGTATCATCTCCAGCGTATCAGATAACAAACTCACCTTCCCAAATCGTCGTCTTCCTACGCCAGCCCGTCAACTGCGCCACCACACTCCTCGCATAAACCTCCGTCTCCATGCCCAAAGACTGACTATGCGTCAGCCTCTTCTCATAATCCTTCTTCGCCGGCAAATAAATCGAATCGTCCCTCAACATCCTAAACGTGCGAGCAATCTGACTCTTGACGCCACCCGTCACAACATTCACAACACGAACGCCAAAAGGTTTCAATTCCAACCTCAGCGTATCAGTATAGCGGTGCAGCGCCGCCTTAGAAGCACAGTAGACGCTGCCGAAAACATACGGCATCACGCCCGCCAGCGAACCGATCTGCACGATCGTGCCCCGGGCTTCGATCAGCAGCGGCGCGAAGGCCTGGCACATGTGCATGACGGCGAAGACATTGACGGCGAAGGTCTCTTGGACCTCGTGGGTTTCGATTTCCAGCGCGGGCACCGTGTAGCTGCGCCCGGCGTTGTTGACGAGGTAGTCTAGTTTGCCGCCTGTGCGGGTGGTGATTTCGGCTTTGAGCGCGGCGATGCTGGCGGCGTCTGTGGCTTCCAGGGCGAGGGTTTCGATTCCCTGCGCGGCGAGGTCGGTGATCGAGTCGGTTTTGCGCGCGGTGGCGAAGACGCGGAAGTTCTTTTGTTTGAACTCCAGGGCGAGCGCGTGGCCTATGCCTGAGCTGCAGCCGGTGATGAGGACGGTCTTGCTGGCCATTGTTTGAGGGTGATGAAGTTCTGGTTGTATTCTGAACGGGTCTTCCAGTGCGGTGGGAGTGGGTGGTATCCCAGGGATTATAATTTCATATGGGTGGGAATGTTTGGACGAGATGCATGTGAAGATCTAACGCCGACGTTCTGTTGAGAGCTTGATTCTTTGCCGACCGATTCAGCGCTTTGCTATGGCCCGATATTGCCTGCGACTGAATGGAGGTATTAGATATCTATAACTCGATGAATCGGCCAAGAGCTTTATTACTTGCTTTGAATTGAGCTGAAAGCCAAAATTATACCTGTTGTTCTTATTTCATACACATCCAAAGACGAACATGCGACCCCAACCCTAACCCTAGACAGCCAGCTTCGGTGCAAGCAATACGCCAATTCAGCAGCTCATATCGACCGTTGACGAGAGATTCAAGGCTTAAGAAGACATCTTGTTTGCTCCCCGAAAAAATAAAAGCTTTCCGCTACTCAATACCAGCTAATCCATGACACTCGAGAAAAGAAAAAGCTTACAACTCGATAGAATGACCAAAAGGCAAAAGATGAATCCATCCGAAGATGGTACTCATGGAGAAACCCGGAGTCGAACCGGGAACCTTCTCCACTCAGCTCGTACGGGGTGATTGTACAGTGCTAAGAAGATGTCATACCGCTAGACCATATCCCCTAATTGATGGAAGTTCAGCCGGAGAATTGTTTATATTTGTTTTGTGTTTTCAGCGAGTGGACGCATCAGATTTCACCATATAGTCGCCCAGGTAAGTAAGAATGCCATCGTCGGAAGTAATGGTAACGATTCAGCAATTTCGGTATTTTCGTCAAGTCTATCCATCGTGTTTGGCGCCTTGGAGTTATCTGGATTAAGCGCTTTTTTCCGTGCAGCAACGCACGCTCTCCTCACCCAGCTATACAATGCCTCAACTTGCCAGTACCTCATTCTCTCCAGTGTTGTTCGCAAGTCTCAAGCTTGACGTTGGCGGCGCTGCTCTCTCAATAGTAACCCATAATGTGGTGACTGGTGTGTGTGCCTCAAATGCCACCGCCTTTGCCGACGCCAGTTGCCGCATGCTTGCTGCTCCATTGCCCGGGAATCATATCACACAAAACACTCGCCTACCTTTTTGCGCTTAGAATCCTCTGCCACCACGGCCGCGGCCACCTCTTCCACCACGTCCCCTAGGTCCACCCCGGCCACCGCCACGCGGGCCACCACGCCCTCCGCGATCCGCGACTTCCTTGCGCGGCTTGTTCTTTGGTTTGGGCGCATCGTCAACGAGGAGGTTGTCGAGGGGTAGCGAGTCGGGAAGGATGATGTGTCGGATCTCGCTGCCGCGGATAGAAATGTGGTCGAGACTAACGGGGCTGCCGCCTTTGACGGTCATTTTCGCTGCGCGGAGGTTGGTGTTCATTTGAGGCGAGACTGAGGCGATTGAGCCATGGATGATTGTGCCTGAAATCGAGGTGTGAGTGTGTTGTTGCGCGGATTGTAGGACTCGTGGAAGCGCTGTAGCTTACCGGTCTTGAGCTCGACGGTGACCGTCTCGTTGGTGCACTTCATAAGAAATCTACATTGTCCAAGTCAGTCATTCTGTCAAACAAGCGGCCTTGCAAGCAATCTCTCAGCATATGGCTCGCGCGCGCTCTCATCGAGAAGGGAAGCCTACCTGACGAGCTTCATGATTGCGTGGATGTGCTGGCTTTTGTGTGAATTTGGTCGCGTAGGTCGGTTGTTCAGGTAATGTAAGATTGAGGATAGCAGTGGATGTGTGAGACGTGTTATCTCATGTAGCGATTGGTCTTTGACCTTGCGCGCATGTGAAGTCGGTCGGCTTTGCGTTTGCTGCTGGCGGCGGGACTTGGCGCTCTCTGCTGCGCGAAGCTCTCTCTCCACGTGAAAAGGACGCTAGCGCTGACCTGCATCATCCTCTGCTCTTCTTTAACCAATCGCTATTCTCACAAAGATCAATCAATGCGACGAGTCGACGTCGGGAGGAAAGATTTCGTGCTGGACTTGAAATCATCATATCGCTAGCATCACCGCTGCCGACACTGTAGCCTATTCGCATATTCCATCGAATTCTCAAGTTTATGAACACCCGCCACCAGCTCACGGCGGTTCGTCCGGCAGGGGAGCAAGGTTGACAACTTCGAGAGAATGAACGGACACGCAGACGACAAGGATCCAGACGATTATCCGGATCCTTACACTTCATCCTTGACGCCATACCCGGCGTTGTCGCAGCCGACATGGGGACCGTATGGTGGACCTACGCCAGCAGTTGGAGGTGACGACGAAGCCGACGGAGGTGCACAGGATTCTCAGATTTATCCAGATCTTGATGATAGCCAGACTCCGGATCCTTATGGCGCCAGCAATGAGTACAGCCAGATTGCTGAGCAATTCCACATGCGATATGGAACCCCGCAGAAGCGTCAGAACTATCACTTCCCTGGTGCCGCTATCGAATACGAGACAGACGTTGATGCCGAACCCGACGAGAGGCCCATGGAAAACGAATACTACGACACTGAGCTCGTGCGCCGCGCAGAAGCAGTTGACGGTGGCGATTATGTACCTACTGAGGACGATGCCAGCGATGATGACGATGACGACGATGATGACCCGGAGTTTGAAGCCAATTTTGCAAGTGCGCTTGCCATGACTGAGGATGATATGACCATTTCAGATGCTGCAAAGCCTGGTCGTGGGCGACCTCGCGGTCGAGGTAGAGGGAGCGGAAGGGGCAGAGGAAGAGGGAGAGGCTGGAAGTGGGCACTGAAAGGTACTGAGCACGATCCAGCGTTCATAAGAGCTGAAGAAAGACGTAGAGGTCGGAAGACTGGTCCTAGAACTGGCCCTGGCGCAAAGAAGTCGAAGAAACGGCAGCGTGCTGAAGACCCAGGACCTGAATTCAAGAAACTTCAAGCACAAGCAACTGAGGCTTTCCTTAGCGGCCAACTTGATCAGGCAATGGATCTCGCACGTCAGGCTGTCATGATCAATCCGGAAATCTATGTCGCTCACTCTCTTCTTTCCGATGTCCTAATAGCAAAAGGGCAACAGAAAGACGCCTTGGGCGCTTTGATGACGGGCGCCAACATCAAGAAGGATCCTGATCTCTGGCTGTTGGTCGCTAATAAGACATTGGAAATGGCTGGCACTTACAGGACTCGTGCGGAGTACGACCAAGCTGTCTTCTGCCTTTCGAAAGCCATACACTACAGTCATGGCGAAGATACCTTCGAACTGCGCACACAGAGACGCGATCTTCATCTGGATGCTGGCCACGATATCAAGGCTCGCACCGATACGAAACTCTTGTGTCGTGCGAGGCCTGACGATCTGGACAACCTCAAGCTATACGCAGAGCTTTGTCTCGAGTCCAAGGACCATTTTGAAATGGTTGCCGCCCGAGAAATGTACGAGAATACCTTCGAGATGTTCGAGGACAAAGACACCTTTGGAGACGCTGAAGTCCAATGGGCCCATCTTAACATGTACCTTGACCTGGTGGAAGGAACCAAAGAGCCAAAACACGCGATCTTCCAACTCAAGCGTATTTCACGATGGTTTCTTGGCCGCAAAGAGGACGACTATTGGGATGATGTAAATGAAGATGATCGCGAGTTTGATAGCGGTCACGAACGACGCTACGAGATCCCGGAGTTTCGCGACAGCTCAAATCACAGTCTGGACGCCTACGGAGATGGCTTACCTTTGGACCTTCGAGTCAAGATCGGAATGTTTCGCCTGAAGATGAAAAGCCAGGAGGAAGCTTTGAGGCACTTTGATCACATCTACGATCTCCGAGATGACATCGCCAATGTTTACGACTTGTTCTACACCATTGGAGATGCACTTCGTCTCAACTCTACATACGACCATGCTATTCGCTTCTACAAGCCAATCGAGGTCTTGGAAGACGAACTCACAGATCAGTACTGGATCAGCATGGCATCTTGTTTTCGCGGATTGAAAGACTTCGATGAAGCCGAGAAGTGCTATAGAGCCGTGATTGAACTCGATCCAGATAATGCCTCAGCAAGAGCCGAACTTGCAAAGATGCTTGCTGATGACATGAACCAGAAGGACAAAGCCATAACCGTTGTCCGTGATCTCATCGCAATGGGTAGAAAAGACATCATCAGGAAGGAGAGGCTTGAAATGCCGCCGGTCAACCCGCGAGAATCGGCAAGAAAAGAGAAGATCACCGAGAGTAAAAGAAAGCGGGCTCACGTTGATCTTGTGCCAGTTCCCGAGCTTGACGAGACGCTTATGAGAAAGCGGCTGAAGCAGCGCACGAATGCCAAACTCCGTGAGGCTAGGAGGAAAGATCAGCAGAACGAACAAGATCCTGCTGCTGAATCACAGAGCGATGACGAAGGCAATGACTCGTTCGTTCCAGCTGGAAATGGCTCTTTCAGTGGCTTCCAGACAACGTCTGGCGAGGGAGGAGAGCCAGGACCCAACGAGGAATTCAGCTTAGAGGCAGAGGTTGACAAACACAACCAGCACGTGGAAAAGGTCAACCAAAGGCGCGCTTTTGCAGAGATCCTCAAGAAAGAGGAGGACAGGGAACGGTTCTTCGAAGACCAGGCAGGGCGCGTTTTGACCTGCTTCGCCAAGGTAAAAGAGCTCTGGCATGTTCTGGACGACGAAAATGCGAGTGAAGAGGAAATCTTCGACTGGATGGACAACGCGAGAATGATGTACCGCGAGTTCCGCACGATGCGAGTTTTCTACCCGATGAGGGATAGGTACAAACCTTTCAAAGGCTTTGCTCCCGTTCGTATTCGGAATAGAGGCAGCAAGTTCATCCGCGAGATGGAGGCATTCAAGAAGAGGCTGGAGGAGGATGGAGCCCAAGAGGAAGCACCCGAGAGCGATTCCGACCATGGAAATGGCACTTCCAAAGACAAAGCGCCTCCACCTCTTGATGTTTCGACGCCAACGGATTTCCATGGCATCAACTTCCCAACGTGGCATCACATTTTCATTGACCTCGCACTACTCGACGCGAAGCAAAGCGATCAAGAGTCCTGCTACGAGATCATCGAAAACGGCCTATTCAACTCCAACGTCTTTTACCACAACGAGGACCTCCTCAACACATCGCAAGCCGCCTCCATCTGCTGCGCACTCATGTTCAACGACACCGAGCGCCTAATCAAGACCGCGCGCTGGTTCGCAACCCGCGGCGACCTACGCTCAGGCTCCTCCTACCAACTGATCTCCGCCGTCTCCCGCCTCGCCTACGGCGACAACGCCTCCTTCACCGCCGGCCCAACGCAAAAGTTCATGCTCCGCAGCGTCAAAATGATCGACTACCAAGCCCTCCCGCCCAAAATCCGCAAGAAATACGACTTCGGCATGCCCGCCCGCACCCTCCAACGGCGCAGCAGACCAGACTTCGTGACCGACGGCCTCGACACCGGCGCCCTCCTCAACTACGGCCACATGGTGTCGGTAGCCAACCACTCCTCCTCCGCCCTCCCCTACTTCTTCCGCGCCTTCGCCCTCGCCCCCGAAGACCCGGGCATCAACCTCTCCATCGCCTCGCAATACGTCTCCTCCGCCATGAAGCGCCAGACCAACAACCGCCACCACGAAATCCACCAGGGCCTCAGCTTCCTGTACCGCTACTACGCCTTCCGCACGCGCGGCGGCGTGCCAGCCGAAATCCAAGAAGCAGAATTCAACGTCGGCCGCATGTGGCACGTCCTAGGCCTCACCCACCTCGCCGTGCCCGCGTACGAGCGCGCCCTCCAACTCAGCGAGAAAGTCCAGAC
Source organism: Cladosporium sp. MBC 237 (assembly GCA_030772445.1). Lineage (NCBI taxonomy): Eukaryota > Fungi > Ascomycota > Dothideomycetes > Cladosporiales > Cladosporiaceae > Cladosporium > Cladosporium sp. MBC 237. The sequence goes on from JAPHCH010000039.1 coordinate 35,253, forward strand.
GGAGATCGCGCGGAAATCCGCGCAGCGTAGGGAACGGCTGGAACTTCTCGAGGCTAACAGGCGAGCGCGAGAGGAGGCTGGAGCGGCTTTCTCGCGGGAAGAAGAGGTTGAAGCGGCGGATCTCAGGCGTGAGGAGGAGTGTGGGTTGGGGAGGGAGGATTTCTCCACAGAGGCCGCGTATGCTCTGCAGGCTGTTTATGTTGCGGTGGGGAATCAGAGGGCGGCGAAGGAGGTTGCTGAAAGGTGGTTGGTGCTTTGATTGATTTGTTGGTTGGTTGGAGAGTTTTGTAAGTATGTATGTACGTATGTTGGCTGGCGAGGTAGAGGTTTGTTACTTATGATAATGATACCCCAGTATAAATCCAGTGTTTTCCAATGACCATGGGGACATGAAAAATCACGATGTGACAGTTTTGATTGATCATCACACGAGGCAGTACTGGAACAAACAGTCTCTGGAGAATCGGAAGGAGGAATAAATGAGGAAACATCATCTATGATACAAAAAAGTCCATGCCTCCCTACCCACCTACCTCTACCTAAACAGGACAAAAAAACTCGCTAAAAACGCAGCACCGAAAAAAATAAGAAAGATCATAAAGTACAAACTTGATCCAAACCCGCACCTACATCTCCGCGCATCCTCACTTCCGACAAGAAACCAGAAAAACCTCACTTCTCCAACCCAACAACCTTGCCACCCCTCCTCTCCACCCGATCCCTCAAACCCCTCAAAACCCTCCTCCGCCCCTTCTCCCTGCCCAACCAGCCCTCGGCCTCCTCCACGGAGACATCCTGCATTTTCCTCCTAGAAACACTCGCGCCGAAACTGGCCGTGCTCCGTCCAAGCGCACTAGCGCCCAAGTCGGCCACAGAACGTCTTCCAGCAGCGTGAGGCGGGGTGCGAATGTACCTCGAGCCGAACATACCGCTCATGCCGAGCGGATCGCCATTGGCGGCCATTCTGGCGCGGGGCGTGGAAGCCGGCGAGCCGGAAGTGCTGGCGGTTGTGAGGAGTTTGGAGCCGCGCAGGGTGGTGACGAGGTTTTCTTCGTAGTCGTCTTGGAGTTTCAGGGCGGCGAGGCCGTTGGGCAGGCGGCGGATTTGGGCCTCGATGACGTCGACGTCGCCGCTGCGTTGTTCCACCATGGCGGTCATTTTCAGGATGGTGTTGGTTACGGCTTCGACGGTGGGGGTGTTGGAGGCGCCCTTTGGTTGACCGGAGGCTGGGACGGAGGCGAGGTCGGCGCGGAGGATGCTCATGGCTTCTTCGGCTTCGGCGAGCTGTTTTTGCATTTTCTGTACGGCTTGTCGGAGCTCGGTCTGTTGGGCGGCGCTCTCGCTGGGCAAGGGAGCGTTGTAGTGCTCGGCTTGCTGTCTTGGGTCGGTTCTGGTGGCGATCTGCTTTCGCAAGTCGGCGGCTCTGCCTTGGAGTTTTTGCAGTTCTTTCTCCTCGTCTACGCAGTCGGCAATCTTCTCTGCAGGGTCATCGACGCGGCCATTCTCCAGGTCTTTGCCGACGCCTTCGATGAGTGAACGAAGCTCGTCAAATTCGGCGAACACCCATCCTTCCTCATCTTCCAAGTCGCGTCTGGTCATAGGACCAGAGTTGTCACGAGCGTGACTGTGAGCGTCAACGAAAGACTGCAAAGACCTAGCATTGAGGCCAAGAGTGTCGATCATGCTGTTCACATCGCGATAGACTTTCTCGACTGACCCGGCAACGCCAGACTTCTCAGATCTACCAGCGTAGCTGTGGTGAGCGATGAATTCGGGCAATTCAGTCGACGGCTCGACGGGCGCGTCAAGAATTGACTTGATACGAGCATCTTCCTCATCGTCAAGCTCGTCTTGAGTGGGAGGCTGGGGCGTCGGTGCATTTGGCCGAGGGCTGGTGCGTTCAACCGGCTTGGCTGGCGGAACAGAAATCTTACCAAACGAAGGCGGTTGAGCTGATGGCGTTCTGCTGGGTGCACGAACAGGGCTCGGTGAGCGTGGGCTCTGCTGCTTGGGAGGGGGTGCAAAACTGGTAGGCGGTTTCGGGAAACCGGCGGGCGTGTAAGATGCCTTCTTCTCAGTCTCGGGCGTTGTTGATTGTTCATCGCGCTTACCGCGCTTTGGACTTGCCGGAGACACTCTAGCCTCGAAAGCAGACAGCTGCTTCGGGTCATCAATGGTGCGGTCATCTTCTTCGTCTTCGTCGTCTTCGTCATCCTCGTCATCATCCTCATCGTCGTCATCGACTTCCTCATCATCCTCGTCGCCTTCCTCATCTTCTTCGGAACCCCAATCCGGCTCATCGTCGTCCTCAAGAGGACCCTCTTCCTCCTCATCTGCGCTACCAGACTCAGAGAACCTCTCATCGCCGACGTCAAGAGGTGGACTTCCCGCAATCGGAATATCAGCACCTTCATCGGCATTCTTCGGCTTCGATGACAAGAAGTCAGGAGGCAAGGGGGCATCGTCTGCGGCAGGAGGTGTTGGTTCCTTTTTCGGTCTGGAAGGAAGGAAGTCCGGGGGGAGTGGCGCATCATTTGAAGATACGGCAGGCTTCTTTTCTTGCGATTTCTCGTTCAGTTTTCCTTGTGGAGTCAAGAGTCCAGGAGGCGACGCCAGCTCCTCTGTCTGCTCCTTTGTTTGCTTCGGTGGGCTAGCGGGCGTGGTTGAAGCTTCAGGAATCTCGCTGAGCTTAGGGGAGTGAGTCGAGCCCGGCTCCTCTTTGATAGGCGTGGTTGGATCGTTCTTCTTTCCGATGGTGTTGAGAGAGTTAGAGAAACCAGCACCGAAGAGGCTGGCACCTGGATCCTTCGGTTTAGGCAGGTCGTCCTTCGCAGTTCCATCAGGCTTGAACGAAGATCCGAGCTTGAATCCACCAAGCCCACCAAGCCCAGAAGACTGCTTGTTGTCATCCGACTTGGTCTCCTGAGCTTGGGACGGCTGACCAAATGAGGTCTTGCCGAAAGAGGATCCGGACCCGAAAGCACCACCAGATGCGAAACTTCCTGTAGTTGAATTTAGCGTCACGGTCGAACCGAAAGAAAGATTGGCAAGCATACCAGAGTTTTGCTGTCCAGCAGAGGCGAACGAGGATGTCTGTGTTTTGCTGTTGTTTCCAAAGGAACCAAAGGCGGATCCTCCTGTGGAGAAGGGCGAAGCAGCTGGTTTGTTTTCTCCATCCTTTGGCTTTCCGAAGCTGCCAAACGGCGAAGACTGCTCGGTTTTGTCGTTGACACTAGGCTTACTGAAACCGGCGAAAGGTGAGGCAGCAGGCTTGTCATCGCCACTAGGCTTTGCGAAGCTACCGAAAGGCGAAGAAGAGGGTTTGTTGTTCTCGTCGCCACTGGGCTTACCAAAGCTGCTGAAAGGTGAAGCAGCAGGCTTGCTCTCGCCTTCATTTGGTTTGCCGAAGCTACTGAATGGCGAAGCGAGAGTCTTGCCACCCTGGTCATCACTTGGCTTACCAAAAGCAGAAGCAGGCTTTGGTTCACTAGGCTTTCCAAAAGCACTGCCGCCAAAAGGCGAAGGAGCAGTCTTATCGTCGCCACCGGGTTTTGCAAAGCTAGCAAAAGGTGATGATGATTGCTTGCCATCTCCTTCATTCTGCTTGCTAAAAGACGCGAACGGTGACTGACCGCTTGCATTACCGCCAAAGACTGACCCAGATCCAGACTGTGTGTTCTGAGCCGGCGATGCTGAACCCCAGGGTGAGGGCTTGTTAGCACCCATACCGCCAGTCTGACCGAATGCAGCAGGCGCTCCAAATGCTGGAGTTCCTGCAGGCTTTCCAAAGTCGGGCGCTTTGGGTGTTGATGCTGGCGGTGCACCCCAGGGGGAAGACATCTTACCGAAAGCAGAAGTACTACCAAACGCGGGTGTGCTGCTCTGACCAAAAGCAGGCTGAGATGGTGTCTGAGCTTGCGTTGGTGTTGATGATCCGAAGGGCGCAGTGCTTGTGTTGAAGGCGCTTGGTGCTGGCTGTTGCGAAGCTGAAGCCTGAGATTGCTCTGCCGCGTTTGCGCTTACCAGGCCAGCGTAGGGTGTCTTCTGTCGGATCGAGTCATTGTACACAACGTGCCACGCGCTAAGCACGCCTTCATGGTTGAGGGCGAGGAGCGCTGGCAAAGGCGTGGCAGATTCGTCGATTTCCTCGTCGCTTGGGATGGGCTTCTTGACTTTCTCCTTCGAGCTGAGATCGATGGCCATACCAACGATGGATGTTTCACTCATGTCATCTTCCAAGCTGACGGGAAGGTTAGCTCGGCGTGTATCTTCGAGAGGTGTTGTTGTTGTGTAAATGTGGGTGATCTTGTCGGCCTCAACGTCGTGCGACAACGGCGTCTTTGATCTGGTGATGAGGCCAATGTCCGAAGAAATGGTCGAGCCAAGGATCAGGGCGTCGTCGAGGTTTGGCGCCCATTCTCTTAGACGCTGAATGAAGTGAAAAGCCGGAAGACGCTCTTCCATGAAACCTGGGCAAGGATCGATAAATCTGTGGTAGCTGCAGTTGCCCGACTGCTTGTCTCGGTGCACAAGATGGTATTCTGCATCATTGCGAGGTCCCATGCCATCGGCCTCATTTGCGGGAGGGTTCATGGGTGCATGAATCATTAAGAAGTCCAGAGTCTCCAGCCAGTAAATCGCAGTAACGGGCAAGCCAAGTTCTTGCGGATCGCGGTCCTCCATAAGGTGCGGAGGCTTAGGAATGACTGCCTTTACGTTTCCCTGTAGATCGACTTGCGCGGCAGTACCATCTGCTAAGCCAGCCACAATCTGCTTTCCGAGTCTTGACCAGCAGGCACAGCTGACGTTCTCCTTGAAGACCGGTCCGCCGCTTGCTCCATTGACAAGCTGTCGTTGCTTGAGGTCCGCCAACAGCAACTGCCCATTGCCCAAAACCAAACCAAATTGGTGGGAGTTCTCCTTGGACGGATTCGGCAGGATTTGGCGCACTGCAGTTCCGTTGGTAGGTATCTGAAAAGCCGGCTCTTTATTTCCACTCAATAATCCATCTGTATCATATACAGCCAAACCGCCCCCTTCTTCTGCGGAGATGACAAGACAGCTCTCGTCGCTGGAGAAGACCACTTGTGACACTCTGGGTACCTGGATCGTAGCCTGAGGTGTGAATGACTTTACTTTTCCCTTTGCTTCACTGGTGAAAGCCTGGCGCACGCTATCCGTAGATGCGACGACAAGGGCATCTGGTCCAGCGGCAGCGAGGATTCCTTTGCCAGAAGCGACTGACAAGAGCGAAGCGGTTGTCGAAGGGTACTGGCCGGTTGACCATGGTGTGGGTAGCAGACGTAGCTTGTTCTCGGATGCGAAAGCCTGGAAGCCTAAGTGCTCTGTCTCGATGACCTCGAGGTCTGTGGCTGCATTGGCTTGCGGCGTTGCAGACATGATTGCGTGGGAGAGATTCTCTGTGGACAATTGCCTGTGTGGATGTGTGTAGGGCAGAGGCTGTCTGGTTGTAGACAGGCGCTCTCGCGCTCTTCGCAAGCTTGATCAGCCGATCAAGGCTAGTACGTTTCGTGAATTGGGTAAAATGGCGATGTTGTTAGAGCCGAAGTGTTGCGTGGAATATCCCAATTCTGATATTGGGTCGTTTCTCGGGAGGTATGGGAGGTGGTGGTGGTGAATGAGAGAAGTAAACGACAGAGCGAGTGTCAAGGTAAGGTATAGTATGGGAGTGTTTCTTTAGAGCGCGCGTAGAGAAGTTTGCCCGAGAGACGCGGAGAGCTTGTTAGTGTTGGCTTGCCGTCACTGCTAACAGTTAGAGCGGGCTGGCTGGCTGGCTGGCTGAGGCATAGCCAGACAGACAGGCAGGCAGACAGACGCCGCGCATCATCAATAGCAGCAGCAGCAACAGCCATCACCACCACCTCCACCACCACCTCATCCAACTCCTCCACTCCAACACCACCACCAATAATTCACCCTCACCACCAACTACCTCATTCAAACTTCACTGTCAACACATATCTACTCGGCCACCTTTTAGTACCGGCTGGCCCATCGAAACACTCCCAAACTACATACATCTATCTACACACAGACAACCAGCAAACATGCCGGGCTTCGACTTCTCAAACCACAACCGCAACCTCGCCCTCCACGCCAAAGGCGTCCCTCTCCCCAAAGCCACATCCACCGGTACCACCATCGTCGGAGCTCTCTACGATGGCGGCGTTGTCATTGCAGCCGACACTCGCGCAACCAGCGGTCCCATAGTTGCAGACAAGGTACATGGCCATTCCCTACCTCCTCTACTCCCATCCCAGATCGAACTCACCAACTAACACCTCCCACAGAACTGCGAGAAGCTCCACTACATCTCCCCTCAAATCTGGTGTGCAGGAGCCGGCACAGCTGCCGACACCGAGTTCACCACCGCCCTGATGGCCTCCAACCTGGAGCTACACTCCCTCTCCACCGGCCGCAAACCGCGCGTCGTCACCGTCATGACCATGCTCAAACAGCACCTCTTCCGCTACCAAGGCCACATCGGCGCCTACCTCGTAGTCGCCGGCTGCGACCCCACGGGCGCCCACCTCTTCACAGTCCACGCGCACGGCTCAACAGACAAGCTGCCCTACGTGACCATGGGCTCCGGCAGTCTGGCGGCGATGAGCGTGTTCGAAACGCAGTGGAAGCCGAACCTCACGCGCGAGGAAGCCGTTTCCCTCTGCGCCAACGCCATCGAAGCCGGTATCTGGAACGACTTGGGCTCCGGCTCGAACGTGGACGTTTGCGTCATCACCAAGGACAAGACGGAGCTGCTGAGGAATTACCTCACGCCCAACAAGCGGGAGAAGAAAATGCGCGACTACAAATTCCAGCGGGGAACTACTGCTGTGCTCAACGAGAAGGTTATCACCAAGGAGGACATTACCAAGTACGTCACTGTGCAGGATATTGGCGATGGTGAGCCGGGTGTTGGCGAGAAGATGGAGGTGGACGCTTAGGAAGTGATTGATCTGCAATGATGGGATGAGATTCCTGGAAGGTTCTTGACAAGATGCAGAGGGAGAAGGGTCGAGGACGAGGATGTTTTGCTCTGTATTATGCTAGCATAGAGCCGGACGGCGTTCAGCGGCGTAGGGAAAAATGCGAGAGCAGCATGATGTATCATACATAGGCTTCTGCTGAGGGAGAAGGGATTGCCAACGACTTTTCAATACTACTAGATTCAGGCTCATCAGATGGTATATTTCACCTTGGGCATTCGATAAGGTATGCTTGCAGCCCATTGATTCCGGCGAACCGTCTATTGAAGAAGTATGCCAACACTTGAAACATTGCTTCCGTCTCAAAGCAACCTGAAGACTTGCTAAATGTTCTCGTCGTATATACATCCGTACAGTTAATAGTACAAAAAATCTGCCAATAAAATCTTCCCCGAAAGATCTCAGGAACCAAATCTCTTCCTGACATCCCGTCTTTCTCTCACGCCGACTTCAACTCTCCATAGATATACCTCATGTTATCCCTGCATGCACCTCTCCCACATACATCCCAACAAAACCAAACAACTCCTCAACTGCCTTCCACAATACAACCCCCCAAAATCTCATCAGACAATATCCACCCCCTTCTTCTCCCTCCCCATCTCCCTAACCAACCCTACCACGCCCCTCCCACCCAACCTCTCCACCACGCCCTCCCTAAGCCCCAACTTCCTCTCAATCTCCTTACTCCCCAGTCCCTTAACATCCCTCTCAAAAACCACCTGCCTCAGCGCCCACACATCCAAAAACTCCCTCCCCACAAACCCCTTCCCCTGCTTGGCCATCGCCTCCCCCTCCGCGTCCGCTTTAGCCTGCAGCGCCGCGCGCGCGTCCAGCACAGCAATGGCGGGGTTCTTGCGCGGATCTGGCGCGCGGATCTTGCTGTTGGGGGAAGTTTGGTTGAAAGCCGAGGAGGGCGAGAGGGTTGGGTTGGGTTGCACGGGGCCTAGGGAGCGGAGCGAGCGGGCGAAGTCGGGGTCCGAGGCGTCGAGGTTTATGGCTTCGGAGCGCGTCGAGGTGGCGCGCGGTTGGGGTTTGACGGTTGGGCCGGCGGTGTGGGAGGGTGCTGGGGGTGGGGGGGAGGAGGCGTTTGTGGTTGGGTTGGAGTTTGGTGGTGCTTGTGTGGTTGTTGATGGGGGAGGGCGTGGGCCTTTGGGGCCTTTGGGGTATTGCCTTGTTGCAGCGCCGGTTGCTGCGCGCGAGGCTTTGGATCCGGAGGCGCCCATTGTTTTTTTGTGAGTCGTATGTGGGCGTTTTATGTGTTTATGAGGATGGTGGTGGTGGCAGTGGGTTTTTGTGGTGTTGCTGCGGTTCAATGATGTTGTATTGCCAAAAAGTTCCATGTCCACAAAACTCATGAAGTCATCCGGTCAGCCAGCGTCCTCGGCTTGAGAGAGAGCTCCAAGCTGGCGAGCTTGGGGCCTGGGATTCGCCGCCACTATAACTTATTACATACTTATTCGTTTTATTGCTGTGTAATAAGAGAAATACCTATTGTTTGGAGTCATCCATGAATCGAACATTCATGGACATGAGATATAATGACCACGATTGTAAAGAGAAAAGGACCAGAATGAATCTCATTTCATTCCCACGAGCGAAACAACTTTCAATCCCGCCCATGTCATCACCTATCATGATCATTAACTACTCCTTGAAAGACCTAATCTACCCATCCCTTCTACCCTACGCGATTCCCAACCCAATCCTCGTACCCTCTCCCATCCCCTCACTTCTCCCTCTTTCCCTCATCCTCCTCCCCTCCATCAAACCTCTCAAACCCCTCTTCTGCAATCCAACCACAGCGCTCAAAGCGCCACTCCAAACCTCTTTTTCGCGATCGCCTCTGCCTGTCAGACTCCTCGCGCTCAAGCTCATTTCACTGCCGCTCATGCTTGTATCCGTGGCTGCACTGCCGGGAATGTCTTCGTCATCCGTTTCTTCGCTCAAGGATTGACCAGGGCGGAGAGTGTTGCGCGTGTTCCTTCCGTTGGCCATGTCGGTGTCGATGCGCAAATTGGCGCTGGAGCGACCGCCGAAACCATTGACGGAAAGGGACTCGGCGTTGGCAAGGCTGGCACCGCGCAGGGGGATGATACTCTCTCTCGCACGGCCGTTGGTAGGTGCAAATTGGATGCCATCACCTCCGCCAGCACCCATGGCTGCGGCGTTGAAAATTGCCGCGGCATTGCGGCCATCGAGTGATTCATGCAGTCTTTGCACAACTGCTTCGAGCAAGCCGTCAATTTTGTACGGACGCGCGAGCTGAAGAAGAGAGCAATAAATTTGCGGTGTTGCCAGCGTGGAGGGTGGCGATGGGAGGGTTCCTGTGTATAGGTAATGCAACATTGCTTGCAACGTGGGTGCGGTGTGTGGCAAGTAAAGCAGTCTTGGTCGGGAAGGTGGCGGGACAAGACGAGCATCTGGCACATCAGAAGCATTGTTGTTGGTCGAGTTTGCATTGCTAGAGCCAGAGGGGCCAGCGGGAGTGATGGTCAAGCTTGAATTGCGTTGACCATGACCAGCATAGCCACCGCGCAGAGTCGATGTATCGGTGTCACCGGATCCGCCAGTCAACGATTCCCTCAAAAGATGGGTAAAGTAAGGGCCCCATCGTCGAGCGATCAAGCGAGAATTGACTGCTATGCGTGTACCGTCAATCGCCAAGAAGTCCATGTCCGCCAGCTCTCGTAGCGACATTGATTGCACTCCAAGCTGTTCAGCTGGCTGAGGAAGCTCGCGCCCTGCCAACGACATCTCGTTTGGCAGTTGTGGCGCGTTTGCGCTTGCAGAAACGTACGCCGAAGTAGGTTCTGCCGTCCTCGGATTGTCATACAGACCAAAAGATTCAAGCTCGACAAGGCAGATGTTGGAGAAGTTAATACGCCGGTTGTTGTAATCGTCAACAAGGCTACGCTTCCTGTTGCCAAGGATAACAAATGAGTTCCTCCGGCTCCAGAGCACACCCCTGTTCCAGCTACCTTGGCTGAAGATGCTGCCACTGGCATCAATGCGGCTCCATGAAAGAGTGCGCAGGTCGAGCGCCCAAAGTGCATACTCTTGCTTGGATGAGGTCAAGAAAGTGCCGGAAACGACAAAGTGATTATCAATGACGCCTCCATTAGGGAAACGAAGCCCAGGCGGTGAGATCTCTGTTCTCATAGGCTTCTCTGTGAGCGTGCCATCGGTCAATCGAACCTGGAGCTCAAGCTTGACATCCAGGAAGTTGTAATTAGAGTAGATGAGCATTGGAGCGCCAGAGCCGATCGGCGCCGACTCATCTTCATCATCGGCATCGGTGTCTGCGTGAGGTCCAGCTCCAATTTGGTCGGCTGACATCGTGGTAAGAGGAGCCACAACGCTGCGATATGCGCCACAGCTTCTTCCCATTCCTGTGGTGCCCGTCCATTTCAGGCTGCGGAGATTGAAGATACTGATTTGCTCAATGTAGTGGTTCGCGCTATCCTGGCCACCAACAACAACCATTTCTGCACCGCCCGTACCATCAATAGATACTCCAAGGGAGCCTTGGTTCGGGTTGCTGCCGGGCACATTGTGATGCACAGCCGACATTGGTGCATTAGATGAGCTGAACACAGCCGATGATGGAAGAATGGCAGTGCAATGAGCGTATCGCCCCTGTGGAGCGTCGGGTGTTGCCACTTTCATCCAGGTACGCGAAGGAGCATCGTAGATGTGAATGTCAGACATGACGACGACTTCTGATTGGCCGTCGCCTGAAGCATCCGCGCCCGGAGCGGGAGACATGCCACCGTAGCAGACAAGTTTTGTGTCACCCAAAGCGCAGACGCTGTGAAAGTAACGAGGAGCGGGGATGTCACCTTTGGTCTCTAGCTTCGTCCAGTGACGTCGAATCAGATCCAGCTCGTATAAGTTAGAAGTAAGCTGAGGTTTAGCGCGAGACAGCCGTCGGCCACCAAATACATAGAGCTTGTCGCCGAGAATTGTTGTGGTAGCACCAACAAGGGGGTGAGGCTCTTTGCCAGTTGTTCGGTGTACATTGCACACAAGCCCGGACAGATTGGAGTTTGATCCTGGAGTCTGGGTAGGAGGGGTGAGTCCAATGCCTGGCGAAGGACCAGACATGGAGTGTGCTGGCGTATGTGTAGGCCGCTGCGGCTCCTCATGTGTAGATTCGGCTTCTGAGGCAGACTCATAATCTGCTCTCATGCCTACCAGACTGGACTGGCTACTGTGAGTACTGTGGAGATGTGCATTGCTGCTCTTGTTTGAGAGGCTGGTGTAAAGCCCGGTAGGCGAAGGCTCGGAAGGGTGGGAATCCATTGTGTTGGTACGGCTGATTGTGGGTGAAGGGAGGGAGATATCAGGCGGCGACAGAGGGCTGGCGTCCGCGAATGTGTCGACAAAGGTTGATTTTGTCAAGCTCAGCCGAGGTGGAATGTTCGGCCGTTTGATGACAGGCTGTGCCCAGTCAGGAATCTTTATCTCAACATGCCTCGGCCGTTCACGAAAAGAGTCGACTGAGGTGTTGCGAACAGTCACTCCGTAGCCACCGTGCTGAGTGAAAGAAGGATTTGGTGAGCCTGAAGCTGAAGTTGCAAACGTCGAGAAGGAGCCGTTCCGGGTCTCGCTGACAGGACTCTGCCTGCCGAAGGACTGGTAATCCGGGATCACAATTGGAATGTGTTTTGGTCGTGTGGAGCTCTGTCCACGTGGTGAAGTGGGCGGTAGTTCAAAAACTTCGAGGGGTGGAGTTGGACAAGGCGTAGGGTTTAGTGAAAATTGCCGATCACTTGCTGCCTCATAAGGCGAGGTCTTTGTTGTTAGGTTGGCTGCGTCTTGCGGACGCTTTCTTGCTGTGAAGGGCTTGGCTTTCTTCGCAAGTCTCTGCTTTTTGGGCGATTTGCTTTCGTCAGCAGCTTCAGGTTTCTTCGCGGCAGTGTGCTCCTTGGAGTTCCGGAAGCTGGACCAGAAGGGCTGTGAGTCGATCTGTGGGCTACACGCCGGGATACCTAAGGGATGTGCCATCTTCGGTCAGCAAGAGAGCCTATCTGTCACGTCATAGTAGGGATAATAATAATATTGAGTAGCAATAGGGCCCCATAATATAGGAGCTGATCAGTGGGAAAAGATTTGCGGTCCAGGGAGAAAGACGGCGGAAGGGCTAACTTTTGTGTGTCAAAGCAGATATATCTCAATGGCCTGTAGACCTCCACTCGTTCGCCAGGCGGACAGGATGACTTGCCACAGCCGGTATTGGGTTTCGGAAAGCAGCACGCCAGACGCAAGCACAGATGCCCTTACTGGTGGCGGAGCTGGAGTTGGGAGTCGACGTCTGTCTGGCAAATGCAGCTATCCTGCCGCAACCAGGCAGCCGGGGCGTATGTGAGTGTGCGCAGTGCAGCGCGGGCTTGGGCCCCGGGGCCGGTGGAGGGATTTATAGGAAATAATAACGCCACATATAGAGATGGGCCTTACCTTGGAGGATGGAGGACTCCGGCGGCGTGGGCGAGAGTGGGAGAGCAGAGGGTGCAGGACAGGCCCGGGTACACGGCTGGGTTGCAGTAGCGGTATAGCGGTTGATATAGGAGGGGGAGTATGTACGGTGGTATGTGGTCGCTTGGAAAGATGTGGACTGCGGTCGCGGCACCTGTGCCCTCTGCTGGCTTGGGCCCTCACTCACTGGCTGGCTGGCGGTGATTTCGCTGTCGTGTCGGCACTACCCGTCAGCCCCCAAGCGTGAAAGCCAGAAAGCCAGAAAGCCAGAGCACCCTGCAAGTCAAGGGTCAAGGGTCGGTCGATCGGTGTGCCTGATTGGTGCCGGAGAGCAATCGCCCATCAACAGACCTTACATTCTTTCGACATCCGCACTACTGGCATGGCAACACCAGTAAATTCCTCGACCAATACATGCGCCCAGCCGCGGTAGTCTGTACGGACAGATGCAGCAGTTCCCCGGACGCTCACGTCTCTGTTTGTACCAACGTGGCGTTCATATTAACAACATCAATAGTGTATGTAGCTTTTTGGTAGCAGCGCACCCGACCGTTTGGCTTTGATATGCAAGATTATGAAACGAAGGATGCGAAGCTAATCTGAATGCCGTCGCTTAGAAAAGGTTTCAGGCTGCCTTGTTGAACGAATACCGTACTGCGATTGCGAGGACGTCATGGGAAATGCACGCTGATTGGTGGGAAGTGTATTCATTTTCTTGATTGTTTTTCTCATTTTGTCATATCCAAACGCTTTCGCTCATAACTTTCGTTTCTCAGTATCCTGAGTCCGTGACGGAATGGCCCCATTCCTGGGCCCATGTTTCACGGAAGGTCATGTCTCGCCAAAGTCAAGCAGCGGTAGTCTCCTCCTTGGGGAGGGGAGTGAAGCGCAGGTAAGGCTTGACGATGGTCATCTTGGGGAAGAGCTTCTCAGCCTCCTCACCCTTGACGGACGGGTGGACAATGACGTCGTCACCTGTGCCGAATGTGTTAGATTTGTTTCTTTATGCGCAGTTTGCAAAGACGTAGAGAACTTACCAGGGACCCAGTTGATAGGGGTGGTGATGCGGTGCTTGTCACCAGTCTGGAGAGAGTCGACAATGCGGAGGACCTCAGCAGTGTTGCGGCCAGTGCTGGCGGGGTAAGAGAGGATGGTACGGATGGTCTTCTTGGGGTCAATGACGAAGACGGAGCGGATGGTGAAAGCAATGCCCTTCTCGTCGACGTTGGTGGCGTCCTGGTGGTCGATCCTGTCCGTGGCTGTCAGCCTCCATTGTCTTATGTTTGCTTATTCTCTGCTGTTACTCACATGTCGTAGGAAAGAGCGACCTTCCTCTCCTTGTCACCAATGATGGGGAAACGGAGCTTGGAGCCAGAGATCTCGTCAATGTCCTTGACCCAGCCACCGTGGCTCTCAACAGTGTTGGCGCTGAGGCCGATGAGCTTGGTGTTCCTCTTGGTGAACTCAGGCTCGAGCTTGGCGAAGGCACCGAGCTCGGTGGTGCAGACGGGGGTGTAGTCCTCGGGGTGGGAGAAGAGGACGACCCAGTTGTCGCCGATGAACTCGTGGAAGTCAATGGGACCAGCGGTGGTCTCGGCCTTGAAGTTAGGCGCGATGGTGCCGAGGCGGAGGGGCTCAGGACGTCCAGCCATTATGGTGATTGTGTGTGAACGACTGTTTGGAAAGGTGGTTAGCTTGGTGAAGATGACGGAGCGGGGTTGTTCCTGGATGTCTTCAGGTACGGCATGGAGACTCACAAGGGTATATGGATATTGAAATATTGGAGTGGGATGTCAGAGTCACAAAATTAAGAGGGGGATGATCTCAAAGGAAATAAATACGTGGTGTCGAACGATGAAAGGGTTCAAGCCAACCCTTTGCCCCACCATCGCCAGCGACTGAGCAGATGGCGTGCTCCCCTCACTTGTCCCACTATGGGCAAGCACAATGACGCCAAGGTGGTGGCTTGCCTTTGGTGATTGCCTCAAATCACGTGATGGTAACGTGTGTTTGAATGCCACCTTAAGGTTATTTGCACCTCTGGCTTCGTCTTGTACATATACTGGGGTATGGAGGTCGAACGTACACCCTCCATACTCATCCCCAGTCCCGCCGTCTACCATCTCCAGAATCACAAAGAGGCATCCCCAGGATCAAGATCTTTGGCCCACGCCTCGACCCTTTCCCCGATGTCGGTCGTCATCCACTGGCTTCCTTTGTTTTCTCTCATCATCAAAATACATGTACCCTTTCTTGACATGAACATCAGGCGATGTCAGCATCGAATGAGTGGGGAAGACAGATGCGAGAGTCTTCGCCCGAGATTCAGCTTCTCCCGGCCGAGATTCTGATATTCATCGTAGTCTGCCTCATCTGCCTTACAAACACCTCCATATGCACACACTCACAGCCAAAAGCGTTGAAGGACCGTGCGCGCCGCCCTCGGAATTCTGTGGGGACCACCCATGTTCCTCACTTGAGACCACGAATTGGTGATGCAGCAATGATGGCGCTAGGCAATCGGCACCCGTCTACCGCATGGTATTTCCTTTTATCCTGTCGCCAAGATATTATGCCCGAGGCGCCAGTAAAGAGGAGTCACGGCCTGGCTTCGCTAATCATCAAAACCAGATGGCCATCTGACTCTTCTACAATCATGACTGACTTGCAATAGGGCGTGCTCCGGAGCACATGAGGTCCACAGATTACATATCATCACCATTATTAAACCTATCCCTACCGTCCACGGCCCCATCGCGGAATCACGGGGCAGGCATACCGGACCGGACCCACCACGATATCTCATTGGGCCAATTGACTCGCGCAACGCGAAACGAGCATAGCAAAAAAATGTACTGCGCGGACCGCCACCGTTTGCAAACATATTCTTTGGTCGGTGAGGTTCCTTCTTCACCTTCTTGATTGTTCTCTTGTTTGTTCAGTTGCTGTATTTTACTGGAAGAATGGCGGATCCCGAGGTTCAGTTGCCACCTGCGCCGCAGGATGAGGAGAACCACGCTTCAAATATGAGCATTCAACAAGAGGAAAACGAAAAGCGTCCAAGGAATGTCAATGCCACAAGCGACCGCACCACACTTGGAACTCAAGACGAGATCATCTATCATTACTTGACCTTCGAAACCGAATTGCCTTCTCCTGCACACCTTTCCCAGTCGGCAAGCATTCAAAAAGATAATCAGTCACCACCAACACAATGCCCGAATCTTGACAAATACGAGTCGCCATTCAAATGGAGCGCAAAACGCAAATCAGCCATGACATGGCTCTCATGTATCGCCACCGCACTCACTGCCTACACTGCTGGTTCTTACTCTTCGGGAAGCGCCCAGATGCAAGAAGAATGGAACGTCTCCGAGACAGCGATAGCAGTCGGCATTACGGTCTTCACCTGCGGTTTCGGAGTTGCTCCTATGGTACTCGCTCCATTTTCAGAGATCAACGGAAGACAACCCATCTTCGTCGGCACAGGTCTTTTGTTTGTCGTCTTCCAGTTGATCTGCGCTGTTACACCAACTTACGGTGGTATGTTGGTGAGCCGTTTCCTGGCAGGTTGCTGCAGCAGTACTTTCAGCACGATGGTCGGTGGAGTTGTTAGTGACATCTACCACGCCGAGGATCGCAACACTGCCATGGCCATGTTTTCTGGGGCTGCTCTTTTTGGAACGGGACTGGGACCGGTGATAAGCGGCGTTATCGCGTACCACACACATTGGCGTTGGATTTTCTACCTCCAGGTGATCACCTGCGGTGTGTTGATGCTCTTTGTCGTTGCCTTCTTCAAGGAAACTCGCGGATCGGTGCTTCTCAGTAAGAAGGCCAAGAAACTTAACAAGTGGATTGAGCAGCTGGAGTCTGAAGGCCACTACGGATTCATGATGCCGCTATCTGACGACAGCATGATCGATGCGAAAACCTCGCCGCAAAGAATCCGATGGAAAGTCAAGAGCGACGAGGAACGAACAACACTCGGCCGCATGATTGCCATCAGCTTATACCGACCCTTCCACCTCCTCTTTACTGAGTCCGTGGTCTTCTTTTTCAGCCTTTGGATTAGCTTCAGCTGGGCTGTTCTCTACCTCACGTTTTCTGCCATTCCACTGGTCTTCACCGAGAGCCATGGTTTCAACGTGCAACAAAACGGAGCAGTTTTCACAGCCCTTTCCGTGGCAGCCGTATTGTCTACTCTCATCAGTGTTGCGCAAGACTATGTCGCCCGTAACTACTTCACCGGCAAACGCCGCGCCATCTTCGACGGTCCGGAAGGCCGCCTCTACTTCAGCTGCGTACAAAGCGCCCTACTCCCCATCGGCTGCTTCTGGTTCGGCTGGACATCCTTTCCCAGCGACCACTGGATCCTACCCACATTGGGAATCGGCTGTGCGACCATGGGAATTTTCAGCATCTATCTCGCAGTCTTCAACTACCTGGCAGATACCTACCACCGCTACGCGAGCTCCGCCTTGGCCGCGCAGAGTTTCTGCCGAAACTTGCTCGCTGGCGCCTTCCCGCTCTTCACGCCGCAGATGTTTCGCGCCATGACTTTCCAGGGTGCGGGCTCGTTTCTTGGTGGCTTTGGTGCTCTCTTGACTATCGTGCCGTGGATTCTTGTCTTTTATGGTCCGAAGATTAGGGCTAGGAGCAAATTCGCCAGCGAGATTATGGATTGAATGGATTGAAGATGGGAATACACATAGATGCATACAGAAATTATTATTAATACCGCATTTGGTTTTAGCAAAACCGAACATAAATATCGACCTAACATGCTCCAAGCTGGAAGTGAAAACACAAGATGATCTAGTTTACAGGAATGATCCTCTTCCGAACTGAAATCCAAGCTCAACGCCCATCACAGCTCAACCAACCCAACCACCTCAATGCGCCTTCCCCAACCCACCACTCATACGATACCCCTCAAAATCATCCTCATCATCCTCATCATCAACAAAAACCTCATCATCCACCTCCACCATCTGAATCCTCGCCTTCCCTTTCCCCTTCCCCTTCGAACCCACCCCGCCTCCCGTTCCAGAACTCCTAGGAAACGATTTCGCCAAAACAGCCTCAACCTCCTCATCACTCACGCGCGGCAACTCCCAAAGCGAAGGATAAATCTTCCTCCTGACCGGACTGCCGCCGCCGAAAACACTCCTGACTTTCAGCAAACCGTCTGAAACCGCTTGGCTGGCGCGCTGGACGAAGTTGGCGGGTGCGCGGGGAGGGGGTTGGGGCTCTTCTGTGCCTGGGAGAAAATGTCAGTTCTGACCTGCGGGACTCGCGGCTTGGGGGCATGGAGTTCGATTTGGTTGGGAAAGTTCGCTGGTGATCCTCACATACCTCTCCTCAAATCCCCCTCAATCTGCTCACTAATCACATGTTCCATGTACGGCGTCTCGCCAAAAGGGAAGAAAGGCGGCATGCGGCGATGCCACTGCTCCGGACCAGGAAGGGTTTCGAAGAAAGGGTTGGGTTTTGTCATGTTTGGGATTAGTCGCGGGTTGGTGGGGGAGATGATGTTGCCGCGGCCTTGTTCTTGGGGTTTGCGTCGGGAGGTTGCTTGGGAGGAGGTGGTGGGTCCTTGCCGGGCTCGTCGAGCGGGTGAGATGCTGGGTTTGCGAGAGGATGGTGAGGGTTTGGAGGGGGAGGCGCTTCTGGATCGTTTGGTTGGGGGTTTTGTTGTTGCTGTGGCGCGCTTTTTGGAAGATGGGCTTCTGGTCTTTGATGTTGGACGGGTTCGTTTTGCTGGGACTGTGCGGCTTGGGACGAAATCATCGCCGTCATCGAATGCTATCTAGGTCAGCCAAAATCTCTGGGTCATTTAGAAACCATCTCTCACCTAATTCATCCTGCTCATCAACTCCTCCAGGTCGATAGAGACTATCATCCCCCGCAGGACTTCTCGAGCGACTCTTCACACGACTGGGCACCACAGCGGCTTTCTCCTTCTTACTCGCTACTTTCTTCGCAGGACTCTCGGACATTGTCCTCGACCTTGCAACAAGAGCAGGTGACTTGCTAACTCGGCGCACCGCCGGCTTTGAAGGACTTTTGGATCTTGCTTTCCTCTCGACCGGAGCGGGTGATTTGGTGGCCTGGCTCGCTACCGGTTTGGAAGTAATCTTGGAGCTCGTTCTCCTCTCAACAGGTGCGGGCGACTTGCTCACTCGGCGCATCAGCGACTTTGAAGGACTTCTAGGCCTCGTTGTCCGCTCAGACGGACCTGGAGACTTGCTTCCCTGGCGCGCCGGCGGCTTCGCAGGACTCTTGGATCTCGTCCTCTTCTCAAAGGGAGCTGGAGATTTGCTTGCCAGACGTACTGGTTTTTTCGCAGGACTCTTGCTGCGTGCGCGAGTCGCTCTAACCGGCGAGGCCTCACTTCCGCGTCTGGATGGGTTCTCGACTGGACTTTTCGATCTTGAGGCTGCGCGAGTTTCTCTGGCCGACGAGACTTCACTTCCACGCCTGGGAGGTTTCTTGGCCGGACTTTTCGATCTCGAGGCTGCGCGGCTGGTAGATTTCGTCACTCTGCCCGAGGTGACTTTGTCAATGGATGGAATCGGGTCTTGATCGCGTTTGCGAGGAGACGAGGCCTTCGCTGTGGCTGCTTTCTTCGGAGAAGCTGCCTTGGACGGACTACCTCTTGTCTTCCGGGGCGAAACACCTGTGGAAGCCTCGCTCTCAAGCGAAGAAGTCTTCAACGAGGTCTTAGAAGGTTGTTTCTTTACCGATCTCGTCGCTCTAGGTTCCGTAATCTCAACAAAATCACCATCATCGTCTTCCCCAATCGCGGCAGCAACAGCAGCAGCGCCCCTCTTCGGCGCCGCCTTCATCGTCGTCGAAGTCTTCTTAGCAACCCTCCCCGAACTCACAGTCTCCGCAGCAGCCTCCTGCGCCTTCGCCGAAGGAACCACACGCCTTGGCGAAGACCTCCTCGTCAACGGCTCAGGACTAGCAGATTTCGATTTCGCCCTGCCAGATTTTGTCGGTGAGGTTTTGCGGCTGGTCGCTCTGGCTGGTGTTCCGTCTGCGCGTGCTTTTGCCATCGTTGCTGGAATTAACTTGATTTGTTGGATGGCGGAGAAAAGGTGCGTTTGAAGGTTGTCGTGTGAGTGAGATGGCGGAGCGATATGTAGGCGTAAACAAAACGTGCGGCGCAATCAAACTGCTGGAATGCAGAAAGGGCATGCGGCTTCCCGGCGGAAAACATGTCGGGTTGGCTTGTGCGGCTGTCTTTGGCAAACGAGTTAGGGGAATGCTGTTGGAGCTGAGATTGGCTGATGGGTGATTGTTTTTCGTTTCCATTATAGGATGTGGCTTTGCTTGTGGATCTATACTCATCACAGAATTCAGGAGATATTGTGGGAGCTTGAGATAGTATACTTCGGCCAAAGAATCTGGATTTCATGACATCTTCAAAGACAAAAGCTACCTAACCCCAACGCGTTCGTTCGTTTCCCTCCTTGTCGCGTCACATTCATGCATTTTCCGCTACTCTTCCTGATCGATCGTTGAATAGCGTCGAATCGACTCGTTGCGATTGAGCGCGTCGTTTTCGGTTAACAGGACAGTTCGAGCCTCTGCTAAGCTATTCGGCTGATTAATACCGGCCATTTGACCACCAACGCGCACTTGGCGCATTCTCTCGTTCAACTCCAGCATTGAATCGTGAGCTTGGAGCGCATTATGGGGACGCCTACGAGGGCGTTGTCCCCCATTGCGCTCCAGCATGGTGTTGCGGACGTTCGGCAGAACGGGCGGTTGGATGATATTACGCCTTTGTTGGATGATGCGGCGCGGTTGGTTGATGGGAGCCTCTTGATCGATGGCTCGGCGTTGGAAGATCTCGTTTGGATCGCGGAGAGCTGCTGGTGGTATGACGGCTCGTCTTTCGAACAATGGTCGATGTGGTCGGGGCGGGCCATCGTGGAAGTGAAGAGGCGGCGGTCCATCACGTCGCAGCGGGTTGAAACGGGGGCGAGGCCGTCCGAATCTTGGACAATCTGGACGACCGTCGTCATCGTCCTGATCCCAATGATCGCTGTCTCCGGCAGCGGGCTCACCGCAGAGGAAACAGAACTCCATCCCGCACATGCATATGATGTGGTTGCAGCCGAGAGTAAGCTCGATCCTGCGGTTGCATCTTTCGTTTGGGCAGATCTGGAAATCTCTACCCCGTTCCAGGCCTCTGAAAACTTCACCGTCGTCGATCTGGATGTTTTGGCATGTGTGAACGATCGTGGTTGTTGTGATGCGATCTCCGCAGACAAGGCAGGAGCGATTATCGCACAGGGAGCAGAGCGCCGTTGCTGAGCGGCCGCTGAGAACGTCATCGTTCTGGTCGTTGTTTGGAAGCTTTTGACCCACGAAAGCGTTGCATCTGTCGTCTGTTTGCGTAATTTTGGACAGAACTTGCCAGGAGCAGAAAATGCGTTCCGTTGGCGGGCAGTGGTATTCGCTCTCCTTGGAGCGGTAGGCCTGCATGAAGTCGTCCGACAAGATCCCCTGTTCATGGTAGAGCTGTGCCTCGAGGCGGCGGTCGCCCCATTTGGGCGGGTAATTCATCTCGTTGTCCAGGGCTCTCTGGAAAACGCGGCGCAGGCAGTCGTGGCAGATGTTCTGCCGGTCGATCTCCACGGTGCGGTCGTCTGGGGCTCCTTCGAGGCAGACGCCGCACGCGCGGGTAGATGCCATGGCCATGGAGAAGGAGGAGGAGGAAGAGGTGGTGGTGGGTGGTGAGAGGTTGGTGAGGTGGCGACTTGGTGGTGGGCGGAGTTCTGTGTTGTGAGATGGATGTTAGTCAAGTCTCTCCGGTGTGCAATGATATCAAAACAATGCAGTGGACGGCAGTTGCAGTGGCAGCCATGTGGTCAAAGAGTCGACACTACATTCATGGAGAGAAAATGTGGTGTGGAGCTGAGAGGGTAATTGTGGCTTTTTTTGGATTGTTATGTATATCTCGTGAAAACCGCATGAGGAAGGCGCGACCCAGGGGCTCGAGAGGCTTGACTCACACCAACTCTCTGCGACTTTCTTCACATGCTCGCTCGTAGCATGCATCGTGGCATTTCTCGCATGTGATAAGTCGTTAAATCTATGTCTATGCGCTCTCGTTTCCAGCGAGGCTACCGGTCCTGCCTTGGTTCATTCTTTGCCTTGATCCAGCTCGCCACTGCGTAGCGTCTCAGGCATTGATCTTCTTTGCATCCGCCATACGTTTCCTCGCGTCGTTCACTTCCACTGGCACTTCGATTTGGAGATAGCCATTTACTGGCCGTACATGCCCCTGCCGAGTGCCTCGTTGATTCCCCTCACGTTCCAGTAGAAAGGCCTGATCTCCTTGATGGTACCAGCCTCACGGTCGACCTTGATCCACTGGATGAGAGGGTCGACGAGCTCCTCGCCAGACTTGCGGACACGGATCCTGAGGGTGGAGGTGACGACAACCTCGTTGCCGTTGTGCAGGACCTGGCGGTCAGAAACCTCCATGCGGTCGAAGCACGTGGCCATGGCCTCGCTCCACTTGAGGAAGCCCTCGTGGCCCTTGTACTCGCCACCGTAAGGCATGTCAGGGGACTGGTGGATGTGGACATCGGGCGAAAGAGTCTGTTCAAGGTCGGTGAAGTCACGCTTCTCGGCCGGAGAAGCCATGTAGACACGCTCAGCGGCGTAGAAGCGGGTGAGCACATCCTCAGCGGTGCGGGCACCGTTGGAGAGAGTGGTGGCGGCCATTATGATGATGCTGGATGATGTATGGAGTTGATTTTGCTTGGTGTGTTGGGTGGATGTGAGCCGGATGAGTGGACTTAGTGTTGGGTGAAGTTGGCGGAGGGTGGCGTAAGTGAGTTGTCGATGAGATGGAAAATGTTATTCAGGACAACGGACTCCTTTTTTCCCATTTACTTGAGCGAAACACGGTTTTGGCGTCAAATCATCGGTGGTCGGCAGCTTTCGCGCATCAGGCGCGCGGGCCCACATCGTTCACTTTGATGGTGCAAAAGTGGAACGCTGAGGGCACACCAATTGACAGCCAGCGTCATAGTGCTCCAATCGGACTGACCCGTCGTAAGGTGTGGTTAGCGCAATTCGACGTCACGCTTTCGTACGGCAGATGCAGTTGTGGTGATAGGGTTGGGGCCTTCCCGGTCACCGCCCGGAGGTATTATTACTTACCTTGGTGATGTGGTGGTGTGTCTGAAGCTCCAAGCTCAAAACCCTCCAAGCTCCCAAGCTCTGTGCTGGTCCTTTGCAATTTAAATTTGTGCCCGAGAAATGACCGCATGCAGTAGAGCAGCCCTGTCTAAAACTTCTCAAACGCTGTCAAGGCCGTCAATGATGGACGACCACGTTTCGGACAGCAGGGCACGCGATGGTTGGACATCAATCACAACGGAGCGAAGAGCATGTGATTGTTTGTCTTCACCTCTCCCATCTCTCCCCGCGTTGATCAACCCAAGCCAAAACAGCGCAGTGGATATCCTCCTCGCCGTAGCGTCCTATAGCACCAACTTGCCCGCATAATCCCCACGGACTGCAACGTTGGTCATTGACTAACGGAGTAAATTATATCCTCGTGCGTGTCCGGGAGATGCTCTTCGACTTCAGCTTGGTATTGTTACCCTCGGGTCAATCCTGCTGAGCCGATATGCTCCGCCGGTCAAACGCCGAGAGATTAGGTATGATCCTGTTGCTGATGATTCCTCCGAAAGTTTGTCTTTAATGCCGGCAGATGTTCCGTGTGTTCTGGCTACTAGGCTGTAACATACTTGTGTTCAGTCGGCCGGTTGCGAGATTTATCGCGGTGTTTTGACCCTCCAAGTATTCCATTCTCCCGCCCGGTCCAATGCATCTCCGGAGTACGGGCATGAGAATTCTTGACGAGCATGGATCTACAGAGAGTCTCAACTGCGTCTGAGCTTGTATCACGTCCTTTATATTATCTGATTTTGGAGGTGATGGCAGACACGGGAGGGAGTAGTTGACTGGCAAGAGGCTCACTCGCGAACTTCGGTGGATGTCATGTCTTGCTGCAAAGCGGAGGGTGGGAGGAAGACTTTCCTTGAGAGAATGCAGCAGGGCGAAGATGTTGACGTGCGAGTACAATGAATGATAACATGACCGTCTCGAATCCATAGTAATATCAGCTCGTTCCTAAATCTCGTGAGATTTCCTCCTTGTTCTTACCAGAGCTAATAGCATACGCGAAGTCCACCGAGCCCGCAGGCTTGAAGATTTCAGGGTTGGGGTTACTAGGGTTGACTCTCCCGCTACTGTCGACTTCACTTCCGCGGGTTTCACAACTTGGAATCCACCACTTTCTGACGAGTAAGTAAAACTGAATGCTTGTACCATCCATTTTGGTATATCAGGGAAGACACTATGTTCTTGAGGGCCAGAGGTTTCCAATGCAGTATCTCCGTGACAATTTTGCTACTTTCAACAAACGTGGTGAGCCCAGAAAAGTACTCTGCCAGTGAGACCAGGGCATTTCTCGCTTGACGCGCTTTGCGAGAGGCGATGGTGGTATTGCGCTGAAGAAATGAGAAAGCGATGCGGACTTGATACATGATGGAAAATGGTCACGGGTTAAAGAAGTTGTGAGTTCCAAGGGATTTTGATTGCTATCTAGAGTCACGGGAAATGAAGGAAAGTCCGACTCTCAAAGAAACAGTAACAGCAGGGTGAAAGCAAAAGTATTAGACATTAAGGTGGGCCATTTCCGCGAAACAGTACGATCTCTGCCGAGCAAACATGACTGAAAGCAAATAGAAGAGAGAGGGTGAGCCATCTTCACCGACCAGGTCCATTCCAAAGAGAAAGCAAAGACCGAATGAACGCGAATGAAAGCAAGAAACAGAAGCCAGAGAATCAATGGTGGCTGGGATTTCTCCAGTGTGTAAACCGAACGCGGGAAGGAAAAGCAAAGGCCTTCGGTCAATCACCTGAGCGGATGACCTTGTTGGAGTAAAGGAACTCGACCTCGTCGTCGTCCACCTCGCTGATGTCCTTATCACCGGCCGGCGGGACCCGTAAGGTCGACGCATCGAGATGGTCCGGAGATTGACATGATGGCGTGTGCTGGCGTGAAGAAGAACGAGTCGGCTGCTTGACATGCTTTGAATGGTCCAGGCGGTCGAGGCGGTCGAGTTGATCGAGGAGGGAATGCCTGACTGAGTCGTATTCTGCTAAAGAACCTGGATCGAGGAACGACGCTGGAGTCGAGCTCTTCTCGAGGAGCGACGCGCGTTTCGTCAGTTCTTTGCGGTACTTCTCCTGCCATTTGGTCCATGTGTCCTACTCAGTGACTGTCATGGCAAGTTGGACTGTACGACTGAGCGGGTTTTGGGTGCGCGCCACCTCAGCCTTGCCAAAGATCGCGCGATGATATTGTGAGCCACCATTGACACCGTCAGACTTGGCACGGGATGTCATCTTCATTTCCAGCCATGCCGTCATGAGCTGTAAGACTTCAGTGGCGATTTCCTTGACTTTGATCCTCTCGTCTATGACGCCAATGTCCTCAGCCCTATCGTACCATTGAACCCATCCATACGACTCACGCGATGTCAAGTAGAGAGAACTTGCTCTTTCTTGAAGCCGACATTTGGCTAATGCTGCACAGATCTTGCGGGCGATCGAGCGATGCAGTTCTGAACCCTCAAAGTCTACATGACCGCAATCGTCGTGCTTGAGGCCATCAGCTGCCTGTTCGTTGTCTTCCAGCCAGATCCTCATACGCTCCAAGACACTGAACTTGACTTTTACTTTGGTGAGACGAACATCGCCATTCCGGTCAAGCTGATCCTCGGAGTCGCTGGTCTCGCCGTAGATCGCAGCTGTGTTGTTCTCGCATTGAGGGCGGCGGTCGGTACTTGATGTCGCTCTGAGTCTACGGGAAGCGCGTTCAAGATCATCTCGACTGGCTTCCGAGCGAGCTGAAGGTGCGATCTCGGTGCCCATTGTTAGGCTTTGCTTGTCACCGCTGAAGCTTTTGACTTTCTTGTCCCTTGCATCATCGTCTTGGATGTCGAGGCGATGCTTCAGATTGCTTTGGGTTGAAGTCTTTGGGAGGGTATCAGACGGCTCGGGTGGCGAGGATGAGAAATTGGATCGTGCGGGTTCCTGAAGCGGCGGCTCCCTCGTGTTGTGCGCCATAATGGGTGACTTGAAAGGTGCTTGCCAAGTGTGATTGCAGCAGATGGGCTAACAGGTGCGAGGCGTCAAGGTGAGGGAGGATTCCAGAGGTGCGGGTGAGGTGGCAGGTGAGGATTGGAGGAAAGGAAAGGGTTGGCGATGACCTGATGATGAAGGAGTATCGCAAGGTCAGGGAGGTCGAGGTCGAGGTGCGAGGTGCGAGGGGGATGTGGCGAGCGCGAGCGTGGCAAGAGTAGAGCACGCGTTGGAGGCAAGCGCGTTTCGAGCTTTGGCTTGGCGTCGCTGCAACCTCACTCACTCGTCCCCAGCCACCAGGATTTTGCCGATGTTGCGCGAGTTCTACTGGAGAGCTGCGAGGGACATGGCTTGGATCGTGGCAATATGTGTACGTAATTCTGTTTCTGTACGTTGTCGCTTGGCTTGTACGTGGGTCTGTACCTTGTCGAGTTTGCTGAATAACGTCCCGTACTATGGGGGAGCAAGGATTGAAGTGTCGCGAGAGGTTGCGGTCGCGAGAGGTGTGTACGTGAATCTGTACCTTGTCGAGTTTGCTGATTAACGTCCCGTACTAGGGGAGAGCAAGGATTGAAGTGTCGCGAGAGATTGCGGTCGCGAGAGATGTGTACGTGAATCTGTACCTTGTCGGAGTGGGTGTTGTCTCAGAATCTGGCAGCTCAAGGGAAGCAGAGCAGTGTCTGAAGCTGGTTGGAGGGTGGTTTCTCAGAAATGGCGGCTCAAGGATGCAGAGCAGGATTCTGAAATTTGCCGGGGTTGTTTTGCAACATCAAATACTGCGAGTTGTGACCTATAAACGGGTACTAGCCGAAGGTATCAGATCGGGCGGCCCAAAGGAATCAGAGCAGTGTCTGGAGCTTGTCGGGAGGTGGTTTTCAGAGTTGGCGGCTCAAGGATGCAGAGGAGGCTCTGAAGTTGTCGGGGGTGCTCTCAGAAATGGCGGCTCAAGGATGCAGAGCAGGGCCTGAGGTTGTCGTTGGTGTTCTCAGAAATGGCGGCTCAACGAGGCAGAGCAGGGTCTGAGGTTGTCGGGGTTATTTGCAATATAAATATTGCGATGTGTTTACCTGTCTGCGGGTACTAGCCGGAGGTGATTCGGATTGGCGGCTCGAGTTTACAGAGCAGTTCCTCAGATTGTCGGGAGGGAGGGAGGGCGTACGTGAATCTGTACCTTGTCGAGCCGGAGCAGGCGGCGAGATTGCAAAAAGGATGAGCAAGCTAGACTATAGCAGGTCGTTTGGTGAGAGAAAGAGAGTGTGTGGCAAACGGCCGCTTGCTGCTGTTAAAAGCAGAGCGCTACGGGTGACTAGATGAGCCAAGTAGTCATAATAACATTGCATCACAAGACGCGGCCCGCCGCAACATGCATGTGATTTTGCGAGGCTCGCAGGTTTGCCGAGCCTTGTGATCCTCGAAGGCATTCACTGGCCTTAAGCAAGAAAGAAGCTCAGGCCTTGCAGAGCTGCGAGGGCTCGAGGGAACGAATCCCAGCAGAGATCAGCAACACTCCAGTATCTTGACTCGAGGAGAGCCAGCAGATGAGGGCTCACTCATGAAATCGAAAGATCAAATCCACCCAACTTCCCAAGTCGCTATGCTTTTTGCCAAATCTAACATATACAATGCTGATAAATGCGCGTGTCGTTGTTCTGTCTCGCAAACTTCATGCCAGGGTAGCAAGGGCAGTAGGCCACAGTCACAGTCCGGACTTGGCCAGAAACCGTATAAACTGCCCCACTGGTTTGAACGTAGTAGATTGATGCTGCGGGCATCGTCGTCGTAGCAGTCACGTAGTATGTCTGAGGAGGATTTGTGCGAGTAATCGTCTGCGCGGGTTGCGTAACCAGTATCGTCGAGGTTCTTGCCTGAGCCGTTGTCGTGCGCTCAATGAACGCCGTCGTTCCCAACTGGGATGTAGTGAAAGTCACGGTCGAGACGCTACCTTGGATGGTGGTGTATTGCGTGAAAGTTCCCTGAAGCGTTGTGGTCTGCGTATTTGCGGGAAGAACGCTCGTGTAGGTCTGAATAACGGTTGTAGGAGCCCCTGAAATAGACTGCGTGACTGTTTGGCCCAATGTGCTGGTGACAAAAATTGTAGAGCCATCTTTGATCGTTGTGAACGTAACAGCAGGCTGAGAAGTCGTGTAAGTGATCGTTGGACCCGCTGCAGTGAGCGTCTGCTGAATGGTGCTTGTAATCAAAATTGTCGAGCCATCTCTGATCGTTGTGAATGTAATGGCAGGCTGAGAAGTCGTGCAAGTGATTGTAGGGCCCGCTGCAGTGAAAGTCTGCTGGATCGTGCTTGTTATCAAAATTGTAGAGCCGCCAGCAGTCGTGGTAATAATCAGAGTACTGGGATCGGCTGTCACGGTATTTGCAGGAGCTGTAATTGTTTGCGTGGGGCCTGCCGAAGTCACAGTCTGCTGGATCACGCTTGTAAGGACGATCGTGGAGCCGCCGGCTGTGGTCGTGATGAACAATGTCGAAGCCGGCAAGGTGGAATACTGCGTTGTCGTTACTGTATTCGTGGCTGCAGACTGTGTCTGAGTTTGAGTCTGCGTCAATGTGGAGGCCAACTGCATGGAAATAACAGTGGATTGTTCCGTCGTGGTCTCACGAGGGAGCGTGGAAGTGAAAATCATCGTGCTTCCTTGCCGCGTCGTCGTTTCTGTATTGGTTACCGCGGATTGTGTCTGCGTTTGAGTCTGCGTCTGAGTCTGCGTCAATGTGGAAGCCAACTGGGTGGAAACAAGAGTGTCTTGCTCCGTTGTCGTCTCGCGAGGAAGCGTGGAAGTTAGGATAATCGTGCTTCCTTGTAACGTCGTTGTTTCTGTGTTGGTAACTGCGGACTGCGTCTGCGTCTGAGTCTGCGTCAATGTGGATGCCAACTGAGTGGAAATCACTATGGATTGTTCGGTTGTAGTTTCGCGAGGAAGCGTAGAAGTCAAAATGATCGTGCTCCCTTGCAACGTTGTCGTTATCAAAATTGTGGACGCCGGAAGAGTAACGGATTGCGTGATTGTCGAGGCTGGGATCGTGCTGGTCAAGATCAAAGTCGAAGCGCCTTGGGTCGAGGTAATAAAAATTGTCGATGCTGGAATTGTCGTTTGGATCGTCACAGATTCTGTAACTGTCGAGGCTTGGGCTGTCGTCGTTTCCCTTGGCAATGTGCTTGTCAAAACTATAGTGCTGCCATCTCTCGTTGTTGTCAGAAGGACAGTGGACGCCTGAAGAGTAACAGATTGCGTAACGGTGCTTGCCGCTGCCGTAGAGACAAGAGTTTGAGTGAGAGTCTCTCCGGCTTGAGTTTGAGTAGCCCCTGCCATTGTCGTGGTAATAGTTCCACCGGGCAACGTCGTGGTTTGCCGAGCCAGTGTAGTCGTGAGCGTTTGCGTTTCTCCGGGTAAAGTAGTTAGGTATGTTATAGTCGCAGCAGGCTGAACGCTTGTATATGTTATTATAGTTCCAGAAAGCGTATTAGTTATATACGCAGTGCTAGCCGGCAGTGTACTTGTAAGCGTAGCGTAAATGGTACTAAGAAGTGTGGAGGCCGGAGCAGTCGTTGTAATGGCGTAGCTGGTTGTATATGTCTCGGTGATTGGATAACTTGAGAGAATAGTTTGAGTCTGCGTGTTCGTAATAATGGATGTAAACGTGGTGCCTATAGCAAATTGGTTAGTAGAGAAAATCGATGGCTCTTTTAAATCGATAGAGCGTGTGCTGCGTGATGTGAAAAGGTCCATGTGTTGAAGCACATAGAAGAAAACCAAGCCGCATATGCTCGAGCTTTGCTCTAGGCCTCTGTAACTTGCAGAAATGGAGTTCGGCTAGCTGTTTTGCCCACGAAGGAACTTGGGCAATCTCAATGGAGCATAAGCCAAGGCACTTACCTGGAGCGGTCGATATTTGCGTCGAGATGATTGCATAAGAGCTAGTCAGTGTCTGCGTGACTTGAGAGACGGTTGTGAACGTTGCCGTCGTAAGCTGAGTCGTCGTAATTTGCTGAGTTGTAGTTGGAGCAGGCAAAGTTGTAGTTATTGTCGATGCTAGCTGCGTTGTCAAAGTCGAGGCCAATTTAGTAGAAATTATTGTAGAAGCTTGCTGCGTTGTCGTTATTGTCGAGGCCAATTGCGTTGTTGTTAGGGTAGAAGCCAGCTGGGTGCTAATTATTGTCTGAGTTTCCGTATTTGTCGAGGCTAACTGGGTTGTAACGATTGTGGACGCAGGCTGTGTCGTCGTGATTGTAGAAGCCAACTGAGTAGAAATTATTGTAGACGCAGGCAAAGTTGTTGTTATTGTCGATGCTTGCTGGGTCGTAGTAATTGTGGAAGCTTGCTGGGTGGAAATTATCGTTGTTGGTTGGGTTTGGGTCTGGGTCTGGGTCTGGGTCTCCGTATTTGTCGATGCCTGCTGCGTAGAAATGATCGTCGTTGGCTGAGTAAAAGTCTGCGTCTGGGTTTGTGTATTTGTCGACGCGAGCTGAGTGGAAATGATCGTTGTCGGCTGAGTAAAAGTTTCTGTCTGAGTTTGTGTATTTGTCGAAGCGGGCTGGGTGGAAATTATCGTTGTTGGCTGAGTGGACACTGCAGTAGTAGTTATTTGCTGTGTAGCCGTAATCGTAACGGGATAGCTGGTAGTGATTTGCTGGGTGGAAACCACGGTAGTCTGCTGCACCGAAATGGAGATAGAAATTTGGGTTGTTACGAAAGTTGTCTGATAAGTACTGATGGCGGTACTAGTGGCGGTAGTGGTGAAAGTCGTCCCTGTTCTATGTTAGTGCAAATTCGTAGTGCTTGATCATCCAGTATAATCAGATTGCAGGGCAGGTCGCGCTTGGTTTGAATGCAGAAGTGGAGATCCCCATGCTAGCAAGCCAAAAGGAGGAGCTCTTATCTCAATTGCCAGCATGTGATTTCACTAGGCGGGGAGTGATGGTAAATGCATGCCTGGCGCGGAGGAAGGGATCGCTCCAGACCGCGCTCTCCGCGGTGCGGGTGCATTTTAAGAAAGCGGGAAGCGATGATATCTGCGCAATGTGCGCGGAGAAAAAGAGCGCAGAGTGACATCCTCTCAATGGCCATGTTGCATTTTGGGTATCCGGACGTCGATGGTATATGCGTGATTAAACCAGAGAAAGGCGGGAACAAAAAGAAATGCTGCTTACCGGGAGCCGTCGTGATTTGTGTTTGTGTCACTGGGTAGCTTGAAGTGAAAGTCTGTGTTCGAGTGACCGGATAGCTTGAAGTAATAATCTGTGTTTCAGTCACCGGATAGCTTGTGGTAAAAGTCTGAGTCTGCGTGGAGACCAATGTAGTTGTGGCAAAGGAAACGGTGGTGAATGTGACCGTTTGGATGGATGTTGAAGACGTTGTCGTTGTCGTTGTCGTCGTGGTCGTTATTGGGACCTGTTCATCGTGTCACATTCTGCGCCCTTCGAAACGGTGCTCAGATTTCTTGCATGTCGAAGATTGACTCACCGTCGAGCTACTGACAACCGAAGTCATGTACGCCGCTGCAACAGTATTCCTCAAAGCCCAGAATGGATCTTTTGCGATTCCTTGCTTGAGGTAGCAAGTACCAGAGAGATTGGGATTGGGGGATTTGGGTTCAGCGAAATTCGCATTGTACGCCCATGCAACACCGGTGCATCCGCTGGTAGTCTCGCTAAACGCAAAAGTCAGTACATCAAATCCTTCACGCCGCCCGAAAGTCCGTTGATTCGGGAAACATACCATTTTGCGATGCATCCAGCGAAAGCTGAACATGTCAGCGAGAGATATGTCATATAGGGAATGTAATCGGCTCTTACTAGGGATTTGGCCAACCGTAGATAACGCCCCGCCAGGGGTGTACTCGCCACCGCAAATGATGAACCATGTCTGTCCAGAGGATGTTGTGTAGGAGGTTGTGGCATTGAAATAGGGGCACACCATTGACGGACTGGACTGGATCATGTACGCCGCGGCGTATACCTTCAAAGGAGTAGTCTCCAGCGTCGTGCTGCCGTTGTAGTACAAGCTACCTTGTAAAGTATTGTAACGATGGCTGAAACCAGAGTGGTCAGTGTCTTGTCAGCTCGTATGATTCAGGAGACTTACTAGCATCTACCTGTTCCATCATTGGGATTTGGACCAGACCATGAGCCGCCAAAAGTGAAAGCTGAGCAGCCTGGTCTACTCGCGCAGCCTCTAAAGCATGCGAATATGCCTTGCGAATTGGTGCCCGAATAACCCTGGCCATCGTAGATGTACTGTCCCGTCCAGTCGTAATCACATAAGACCTGCCAAAAGCTTCCATAGCTATTTGCGCCCGGTGTCAGCATTTTACCCGCCCTCGTCAAGATGCGGTGCAATCAAACGTACTCGTCTCGATATACACCACCTCGGGGGACCCCAACACCGGAAGGAGAAGTGCTGCCTGAGCTGCATGTAGATGTTGGCGCCCACACATTGGTCGGAGCGTATGTAGTGGCTGCTGAAAGAGGAACTGATGTTGTCTGAGCGAGTGACTGCGCAACAAATATTGACGCCAGCAAGGCTGCGATTACGAAGAGCCGCATCGGAGAGATCGGGCAAGGAGCGGAGACGCGCTCGACCTCTTCCAGCCCTGTTGAGGAAGGATTCCGGATTCGACGAAGAGATGGAGGCCCCGAAGCGATTGGTTCCTAAGCAAAGCGATGGTAAATGATGTGGAAAGAACGAATGACGGATGCTACATGTGTTCAAACGGCAAGGCAATGCTGACAATCCCCAGAGTATAGAATCCTGTGTTGCTCGGCAAGCCGCTCCCCAGGTATGCTGGGAGTCTGGAATGCAAAGCGTCGCGGCAGCTCACCTGGGCATCTTGGGCGCCACAGGGCGCAGGCGAAAAGAAAACTCTTAAGCAACGAATTAACAGAGAAATTTGAGTTTGAAAGTACGACAATTACAAGACTGCTTGCAATCGCACCTACATGTACATGTAGCCAAGCAAGTGGCCTGATATGCTCGCTTGGAATTGGAAGGTCTTTTCTGAGTCGTAAGGGATGCGGGATTGATCATACCGCGCACAGATCCTTGGATGCATTCCTCCATCACATCTGCATCAACTTATCCAGATCCACCCTTTGGTAGTATGAGATGTGGCCGAAGCCCTCCCAGAATTGCGCCAGTCGGTTCTCCGAGATCATGATCAGCTGGGAAGGCGTGTATTGATCTAGAGAACAGTCAGTATCAGCTTGTATCAATGCGATGAAGTCTACGACGACTCACCATCTCGAAACCCTCTTTGAGCAATGTGCCCAGCGCTCCTGACCACTCTGGCGCCGCGAAAGAGCTCTTCGTCGGCGATTCTCACCAATCCGGCATGTCCAATGTCTGGAGCGACGAATGTGTATTCTGCTCGGGGGATGTTGGGGTCTCCCGTCAATTTGATAGCTTCGAGTCGGCCTGTGGGAGCATCTCTGACGTCCGTAACCTGTTCGGCATAATTCGCGACCTTTTCCACCCTCCCAGAGTCCGCCCTATCGTAAATCCCCTCGTCTTGCGCTGTCAAGGATACATCTGCCTCAACTTCCTCTTGAGCACTCGCGAAGCTGCTTTCAGTGCTACTGCTACCGCGCCTTCTTTCACCCCTAAACCACCATCGCAGTTCTTCCATCCCCATAGGCAGAGATTTCTCTTCCTCCGCGTCCGGTTGAAGAACAACAAGGAACTCACAACCATGTCCACTGTAATCTCCACACCAGATGCCTTGCCATGGCTTGTCTTTCGTAGGTCTGTAGCTCTCTTCAGGCAAGGCAGCATATGTTGTGATGTCTTCCGGCATCCTGACACTCATGCCGCCACCAGTAAAGTAATTGCCAGGAATATTGCCCATGGTCGCGGACAGGCCATTTGGTGAGGTAAACGACATTATCCGTGGAGATGATCGACGGCCGGTGTATTCTACCCACTTTCGAAGGCGGAAGTTATATTGGCTGACCTCGTCCAATGTCGATGGGCGATGACCCGCAGAGCTATATCCATCGGCACTGTCGTTGCGCACGCGAGCATGTGCAGGGAATCGCAGCGGAGGCCAAACAGATGTACTAGGACCGATGGCATGGGCTGGAAGTCGACGAGTGAGCATGAACGACCCGTAAAGGCCTGACTCTGCAAAAGTCTCCATCACCGTTTCCTTGCTGTATCGCGAAGACGGCGCATAATCGCGATCGCATGGAAATGTATCTAGCTGGTCATCGGTGCGCAAGCTGTTGGCATCAAGCTTGAGCACCGGCTGGTTCAGATCCAACGATACTTTCGGATCGAAGCTGTGTATTATAACATTTGTATCCTTCTCCCAGCGTTCTACCTGTAATTGCCCTCGCACGGCAGTGACCGCGTACGCTTCTATGCATCCTCTTCTTTGATCGTATCTCGCGATGAGCAATTTGCCATTTGGCTCTGCGTCGGCAAACCAGATTCGTTGTCTCGGGAGAAACCAGTTGGGGTGGTGGGCGACGTAGAGATCACGGAAACGTTTGAAAGGCGTAGACTCGGTGATCGGCTCGGGAAGATTTTGAGAGATGAAAAGTTGCCATATTCGGTCGTCGTAGGACTGGCTGTGAAGGTGACGGCAGGTACATGCAACACGGGCGATATCTAGAGGCGTGAGGTAGCTGAGTATATGGTATATGAGCTCGGCGGGCAACGCGAGGAGCGACGATGCATGTTGTGCGTCTTCCATTTCAAGGGAGACCGAGAAGACTTGCGCGGGCGGTATGCTTGATTCCAGCAGATTCCAGCAGTCTTGCAGCAATGTCGTCCCAGAATAATGCGATCAAGTCTATCGAGAGGTCAATGATGCGAACATGCTGACGAGGGTGTTTCCCTTGAAGGGCGCGATTTGTGGGTCGAGCAGATGGCGTAACGAAGGTTCAGTGCTGCGACAAACCAGCAGACATCACCTTCACCAGTCAGTCGGGCAAGATATAAGAGCAGCGTGCATGCACCACCATTCTCTGCTCTACTGCCGCGTGCCCTCTTGGTGGTGATGATGAGATGGGACTTTCTTGTTTGGTGCTAGCTGATCTCTGCTGGTCGCCGTGATCGGAGAGGAAGCTTCGGAGAGCACTGCGAGCAAGCCACCCAAGGAGCCTTTGCAGCTTGACTTTGAGGCGCTTCTGTTGACCATTCGTTGAGTATAGAGGCACATACGACACCTCCATGCTTGCAGCCAGGTCGTCTGGACCCGCCTGATGTGGAAGGTGTCAAGAAACGACTCTACGGCAGTTCAATACCGTTTTCACCAGCCGTTCATCTGATTTCGCTTATCGAGTCGCGTGATCCGATGCCGTGCGAGGTCTTTTAATTAATCGCTCCGGCTTCGCTATGCAACCATCACCTATTCATTACTGGGTTTGTGCTCCTACTAATAATAAATTATAGGTAGGGGCAGCCATCTTAATTTGGGAATAGGCATGATGGACATCAAGGCAAGTTCAAGGTTGCGACGACATAGGTCTCAACACGGCCATGTGTTGCTGCAGACGGTCATAGGAGGTACACCGCACGGAAGAGGCCTGCCCCTCAACTTGCGATCTCCGACCACAACACTCGATGAGAGTCTGAGATAAAGGCAACAACGCCTTGCAGCTACCGAGAAGCTCATGCTGACTAGTGGCTATATCTGGCGTTGCAAACCGGCTTTGGCTACATGTGCATACATACCTATGCACCCAAGGCTGCTCGGTAAGACATCATCAAATTCTCCCTCACAATAAAGGCTCGAACAAAAAATTCACATGCGCATACCTTTGTAGGCAGCCTTGGAGGTTTCTGACACTGCCACTGCCAATAAAGCTGTGCATACGATTCCTTCCAAATCTTTTTTCTACCCAGACACTCTATCTAAAGTGATCTACAGGCACACTATTGACTTCCCAGCGAATCACAGCCCGCATGTTAGCCACGCCAACAATGTCTGCTGTGTCTTGGGTTCACTTTCAGCTCCAACACTAAGCTTGCAAGACGATTCTACCTGCACAATTACGCAGTTCCAGGCGATGTTGTCGTCCAAGTCGGCCTACGGAACGACAGTAATGTATGTTGAAAGGGGGCCTAATGGCCTCGCAAAGAGGGAAATACTTGGCCCTGTCTCACTTTGTCCTCTCCCTGTTTCTGCCAACTCCTTTGCGTTGCTTCAACTGAGCGACAGAAATAATGCCGGGATTGCAATTCCCTTTCCTTGCTTCACTGCTTCCCCTCCTTAATTTTGCAGCTTCGGAAATAAATGATACGACGGAGTACCCAAAATACGCCAACCTCTTCCTCGGCACCACAAGCGGCGGCAATGTCTTCACCGGTGTTGTTGCGGCTCCCTTTGCCATGGTCAAACTCGGTCCGGACGTTCAGAATGGTAACGAGGACGCATATTCTGGTTACCTGCCATCTGGTCAAATCTTTGGCTTCTCAATGATGCATGAAACTGGAACAGGCGGTGCCCCCAAATATGGCGTTGTCAGCCAGATGCCTGCTGTTGGAAATTTGAGCAATCCTCTTGTAGACCTAGGACTTGAGAGGACGGCTGAGGATTATGCTCAGGTAGGATACTACCGAAGTGAACTAGCGGGTGGAATCACGGTCGAACTGGCTGGGAGCGAGAGAGCTGGACTTTATCAATACACCTTCCCTGAACAGAGCCAAAAAACCATCGTGGTCGACGTCAGCCACGTACTTCCTTCTTATCGTGGCTTTGGATGGAGTCAAGGCTATGCGGGAGGCGACTTTAGGATTACTGATGAAGGGTACGAAGGCCAAGGGGTCTACAACAACGGCTGGAATTTGTCTCCTGACTGGACTATCTACTTCTGTGGACGCTTCGATCAAGCACCTGCAAGCGCACGCACTTTCACTGGTAATGGTACGGAACTCTACTCTTTCGATAATTCAACATCAACAAATGGCGATTACAGGCAGGGCGGTGTCTTCACCTTCAATAGCACATCAGTGACCTCTCGTGTTGGAATCTCGTTCATCTCCACCGCCCAAGCTTGCGACAATGTCGACACTCAGATCCCTGCTGGCACCGACCTTCCCACGCTGGTCTCTCGCGCTCAAGATCGCTGGGCAACAGACGTCTTCTCCAAAGTCACCACCTCCGAGACCAATGAAACCATTCTGACCCAGCTGTACTCATACCTGTATGGAATGCACCTCATCCCCTCAAACCGCACGGGAGAAAACAGCCAGTGGAATTCCACCGAGCCCAGCTATGACGACTTCTTCACCCTATGGGATCTCTTCCGCTGCTCTACGTCGATGTGGCAAGTCTTCCAACCAAAGGCATACAGCGAGATCATTCGCAGCTTAGTCGACGTCTGGCGACACGAGGGATTCCTCCCGGATGCGCGGTCATCGGAACACACTGGACGTACACAGGGCGGCTCCAATGCTGACAACGTACTTGCGGATGCCTTCGTGAAAGGCGTCCAAGGCGTCGATTGGGAAGATGCTTTCGAGGCCATGCGGACTAATGCTGAAGTGGTCCCTCCGAACAACAACGATTCTTGGGCGCCAGACTCATCAACGAAAGAGGGCCGTGGTGCTCTGCCGGATTGGCTCTCATTGGGCTACATCACGCCTCGCTTCTCCCGTGCAGTATCACGAGCTATTGAATACTCTGGCAATGACTTTGGTCTGTACCAGGTAGCGCTCGGTTTAGGAAAGGAAAACGAAGCAGAAAAGTACCTAAACAGATCGAGAAACTGGAGAAACCACTGGAACCCCAGACAGGAAAGTCTCGGCTTCAGTGGCTTCGTGGCACCTAGATTTGAGAACGGAAGCTTCCAGGAATACGATCCGTTGCAATGCGGCGGATGTTATTGGGCGGGTGAGTCGAGCAGATGTCTTATGCGAGAATTTGAGGCTGAGACTCGCACGATGGTCCACATGACGCTCCGCGCGGTTCGCTGACCAACATTCAGATCCCTTGTACCAGGACGTACCTTGGTCGTACTCGCTCAATGCGCATCACGATGTCTACCATTTGATCGAGTTGGCGGGTGGAGCGGAGAATTTCACGGCGCGTTTGGAGAAGTTCTTCGAGCCTGGGGTGTTTGGTGGGAATGAGGAGTTTGGCAATACGATTTACAATCCCGGCAATCAACCTGCGTAAGTGCGATGGAGCAAGCAAGATATCGTCAGACATGCGAGGTGACATTTACTGAGAGACTCGACCAGGTACACCACTCCCTACCTGTTCAACTTTGCAGGCAGACAGGACCTTAGCGTCAAATACTCGCGTTATGCGGCGAAGAACTATTTCGGCGCAGGTGCAGATGGCCTCCCTGGCAATGCGGATGCAGGCGCCATGCAAACGTGGATCCTATGGAATATGATCGGCCTGTATCCAGTCACTGGCCAGACCACGTTCCTCATCGGATCGCCATGGTTCGAGAGATTAGATCTGGATTTAGGAGATGACAAGAAGCTGCGAATCACTAGCAGCGGCGGAGATCAGGATGAGAAGATTTACGTGCAGAGCCTTAAGGTGAATGGCGAGGACTGGAACAAGGCATGGGTTACTTGGGAGGACGTATTCGCCGACGGTGGCACGCTGGAGTTTTCACTGGGTCGCGAGGCGGTGAGGTGGGCGGATGGTGCGTTACCGCCGAGTCCTGCGTCGTGAGATTGGCGAGATATGAGCATTAGTCGTAGACGTACAGTACATGTGGATTACTGTAGGCGGCAATGGCGCGTAGCTGGAACACAGCAGACGACAAAATGCACTCAAGGTACGAAGATGGTGTATGCAGTAGTGTTCCCGTGCTCTGCAAGGACATGTGAGGTCTGTAGTCGGTGACAGTGTAGTTGTACTGGCACGTGGCTGATACAATAGAAGGCGTGAGCACATGTGCAACCCATAGAGCAGGACTGTAAGACGTGAAGGCGGCGGCGCCAAGCTGCGCCCTCGAATCTGCCCTGAAGTGCCAGCTCACGAGACTTTGGAGCGGTAAAGAGTCTAAAACCTCAGCACGGGCGGGATCTTCAGCAGCCGAGCATCTTCAAGGAAGAATCAGAAGCCATCAACACGAGACGCTGTGTGATAATCGTGTCGATATAATAGACAAGACTCAGAACACAGATCACGAGCGTTTCTATTGTCGTCAGCCAGCCAACGTTGCCGGAATGCCCAGAGTCCCTTGGTCTAGGCCTATCCGTGCTGCGCCGCCCATGGGGTCATGAACGCGCGTGGTCATTCGCTCGCCTACTGGGAGAGAGAAAAATAGACGCAGGGTACACCGTTACCAGCTGCTCTACCCTATCGAGCCTATTCCCCCGCGGCCTGCAGCCCTCCATGCACATGCGCGCGTGTCCGTAGCTCGCAAGCCCTTGGCGGCGCCCTTTGCCTGTGACGGCTCCGCCATCATTTTTCGCGAGGCAAACGTTCCTACCAGCTTACATACTTGATGTCAGCCATCTCCTACTTATTGCCCGACCTGTCAGGCGAGTGTAGAAGCATTCTGCTGGGCTGAGAGCGGCTTCTTCTGGTTCCTGGGGAGGTCGATTCGCAACACGCCCATCCATACCAATCCGCCATGTCGTCCGCCACCAGCGCCTCGGGCGCTGCGAGTCCTTCCAGCACTTTTCGCGCGAGACCACAAGGTGGTATTCTCGAAGGCGAGGATCCATCCGACTATGATCCGAAGAACCCCATCATTCTGTTCATCATTCAGGTAAGGACATCTACTCGCAGATTGGCGTAGTAGAACGGATCTAACGCCTCGTGCCTCCAGG
The DNA here is from genome assembly GCA_030772445.1 of Cladosporium sp. MBC 237. Taxonomy (NCBI): domain Eukaryota; kingdom Fungi; phylum Ascomycota; class Dothideomycetes; order Cladosporiales; family Cladosporiaceae; genus Cladosporium; species Cladosporium sp. MBC 237. Next base: position 74,683 of record JAPHCH010000039.1, read on the forward strand.
CCAGCATCATCGTCATATTCTGTCGCCTCTTGCATTGGCCTCTATCTCGCATCCGTCAACCTAGAGTCATTGCAGAAGTCATTGGTGGCATTCTCCTAGGACCCTCGGTGATGGGCCGTATTCCAGGATTTTCAGATGCCATCTTCCCACCTGAATCTATTCCGAACCTCAATTTAGTCGCCAACCTTGGACTTGTGCTATTTCTGTTCTTGGTCGGACTGGAAGTGGACATGCGATGGCTGATTAGCAATTGGCGGCCAGCAGTCAGTGTCGGCCTTGCTGGAATGGCACTGCCTTTCGGACTTGGATGCGCTCTTGCTTGGGGTCTTTACAACGAGTTCTCGGACGAGCCGAATATTGTACCGATAGAGTTTGGAACTTTCATGTTGTTCGTCGGTGTTGCGATGGCTATCACAGTAAGCTTTGCCAGTATGGTGTTGTCTTGACTTTTGCTGACGTAAATTAGGCCTTTCCAGTGCTCTGCCGTATCCTCACAGAACTCAAGCTACTCACCACAACCGTCGGTGTCATCGTCCTATCTGCAGGCGTTGGCAATGATGTAGTCGGCTGGATTCTTCTTGCACTCTGTGTCGCCCTCGTCAATGCCGGCAGCGGTCTTACAGCCCTCTGGGTCCTTTTGACCTGTGTTGCATATGCTCTGTTCCTCTTCTTTGCCGTTCGCCCGGCTTTCCTATGGGTTCTGCGACGATCAAACGCTCTCACGGATGGTCCGTCTCAAGGCATGATCGTGCTGACTCTCATGATCGCTCTTGGCTCGTCATTTTTCACAGGCGTGATCGGAGTCCACGCCATTTTCGGAGCATTCATGGCCGGCCTCATCTGTCCACACGAAGGCGGCTTCGCCATCAAGGTAACTGAGAAGATTGAGGATCTAATCGGTGCGCTATTCTTACCGCTATACTTTGCACTTTCCGGGCTCAACACCGACGTCGGTCTTCTGGATAACGGCATCACATGGGGCTACACAATGGCCGTGATATTCGTGGCATTCTTTGCGAAATTCATAGGTGCTACATTGGCTGCTCGTTTGACCGGCTTGGTATGGCGCGAATCATTCACTATCGGTGCTCTCATGTCCTGTAAGGGACTTGTGGAGTTGATCGTACTCAACATTGGACTACAGGCTAGAATTCTGAGCACTAGGACATTCACGATCTTCGTTGTTATGGCTCTTGTCACAACGTTCGCTACTACACCACTTACCGCTGCGCTTTACCCTCCCTGGTACCAGAGAAAACTTGAGGCTTGGAAGCGTGGCGAAATTGACTGGGATACTGGAAAACCACTTGACGGAAGCCACGAGGACACCGAAATCGTCCGAGCGAAGCTCCAATCCGACAAAGTCAAGAATCTACTGGTATACTTGCGTCTCGACAACATGCCCACATTGCTTGCTTTCGTGTCTTTGCTGAGTGGCAAGCCCAACGACGCTGTGAAGAAAAGACATCCCTCTATGGGTAAATCGGGTGCAACAGCACAGGCTGAGCCACACGAAGGTGCCACTGCCCCTGGCCCTGGAGAATATCCGCGAAAGAAGCCTTTGCAGGTCCACGGTGTTAGGCTACTCGAGTTGGCAGACCGTGGCTCATCCGTCATGAAGGTCTCAGAAGTCGAGGAATATTCATTGTTCGACCCTGTCATCAACGCCTTCCGCGTTCTTGGTCAGATCTACAACCTTGCCGTCTCAGGCGAAGTGAGCATTATCCCAGTGAGCTCCTTCCCGGATGTCCTAGTCAACAAAGCAACCGACCAGTCATCGGATCTATTACTTCTGCCATGGAGCGAAACTGGAGGCCTCACCGAGACACAAACCGTGTCAAGCGACAGCGCTCAAGACAAATTCGCCCAAGACGGCTACACCAACTTCGTCACCAACACGCTCGACACAGCGACATGTAACACAGCAGTGTTCATCAACAAAGGCTTCAGCGGAACTCTCCGCCCGCGCCCATCAACACTGAGCCGCTCCGCAAGCGCCCTCAGTCTGCGTAAGCACAAGGAGTTTCAGACACTCCCAGCCCTCGATCGCAGTCACCACATCTTCCTACCATTCTTCGGAGGCGCAGATGGACGAGTAGCTCTCCGTCTAGTACTACAGCTCGCCGAGAACCCCGAAGTCACCGCCACCATTGTACACTTCACCTCCTCCTCCCGATCCAGCTCGTCCGTCGACGAGAGCAATCGCGCGAACACTGTGGAACGCGTCGCCGTCAGTCCCAAAGGCAAAGAAGCTGCAGTCCCCTGGTCAGGCGAATCCGACGCAGCTTTCTTCGCGACAATGCGCAACTCCCTCCCCTCCGAGCTCGCGGACCGCGTCATCTTCGAGAGCGTCTCGGCGGGCTCCCTGTTCGACGCGACTCTCGAGCGCGCAAAGAAGGAAGTGGCGCAGAATCCGAAGAACGGAGGGGATTTGATCGTCATGGGTAGATGCAACGCGGGGGATTCCAGCAGTAGCACTGCTTGCCTTGGTGCTACAGCACAGAAAGTGCTGGGAGCGAACCTCAGAGCCAGTTTACTTGTTGTTGTGTCGAAGGTGCAGGAGTAAATGGTTGGGGAGTTTTTCTTGCTTGCTTGCATGCATGCATGTTCTCGGTTCTTAACTTTTCTTTTTCTTCTTCTGATTGGATGATGATATCATGATATTAGAATGACTTCAACAACAAGAATTGCTTGAACAGCACATGAAACTGTTTGTTGTCCTTCATATATGCACGAAAACCGGTGTACAGACGGAAGACAGCACCGTGCGTACGTAACCAGGATGCCAGACCAACAAGGAAATAAAACAAAACAAAACGCACGCATCCTCGACATCACACTTGACTCACCCACCCATGCCTACACTGCTGGCGTCAGAGGTCCCATCTCACTGGCACCGAACATCCCACGCCTGCCGCATCTGAAACGGCGACATCGAAGCGATAATCATGCAAAATGCAAGAAGCTGCTGGCGGCCGAATGATGATCCCGCTCGCGTGACACCGCCTGCGGGCCTGCGCGAGCTGCACCTACCCGAACCTATGGCGGCAGTGGGCGGGCAATCATGCGCCGCGTCCTTGCAGCCCGACAGTGAGATCGTGGGGCTTTTGGGGTGTTCTTTTTAGCTAGGTATTCTCGTAGTCAGGTAGCTACTGGGTGGTACGAAGGTAAGGCAGCATAGCATATGCCAGACGAGAGACGGAAGACATGTGAAAGTAAGCTCGATTGGGTTGCGGCGATTGCATCCCGCGCTGTGATGAGTGGTTAGGGTGGTTTGGATGGGCAGACCAACGTGTGAACAGGTCAGGAGGTTCAAGGTTGTAAGTCGGCATTGCCGATTGTGAGCTTGGGTGGCTCGTTTATGGAAGGACGTATAGGAAGAGGGCGGTGGAATGGCAAATGTTAATGGCTCTAACAATAACAATGTTCCGGGCGGATTTGTTCGGCTCCCCCGTCGTCGTGTCAAAGCCTCTTTTACCTGCTCTTGCCCTCTCACCACTGCTGACCTGGAACGAAGTCAGCCGCCCAGCGCGGATTTGACCATACCGTGATTTGATGATGATTTCTTCCCAGTCACCTGTCTTTCGCCTACCGCGTACCTGTGTACCTTGCCTGTTGTCCTGCTGCAGTGCGTCATCATCATCCTCCACCCCCCGGCCTGCATCACATGTGCATGCGCCTGTACTCGTGTACTTCTGTAATTGTCTGGCTCGCTTTTTCCTGATCCGTCTCTTTTCTTGTCTGAAACGGCTGCTCCTGTCGAGCCAGCCCTGCAGATATGACTGGCTGAGACATTATCATGGGCCTTGTGATACCTCCTTCACATGATGTTTCTTTGATTGCGCTTTTTCTTATACATGCGTTCGTCGCTGAGAGGGCTCGTCTCACAAAACAACAAACATCACTAATAAAACAACAAGCAAGTTCTTCGGCAATTTGAATAGGATTCACGCAAAACATCCGTGGCAATCTTAACCTTTCGTCATCAAATCATCAATCCCCCCCACCCCTTCCTCCGCGCGCCAAAAAGTCAATCCCATCTCCATCTTCACGGCATTCTTGCTATTTCCGCATACCGCCCAGTGGTGGAAGGAGACTCAGTCGAGCCAGCGCCAGTGCCGACTCGCACTAAGCGTCTTAGTAGTTTCTAGCTCCTTTGTGTGGCATTTGCCCATTTGGCCTTCCCCATACCACTCTCTTTAGTGTCACACTACCAAGTCCTACTACCGCTCCCACGCGTGACCGTGACCGAGCGTCACCGTCACCGCTGCCTACCTACGTGGGCCTGCGGCCTGCCCTCTCTATCTACCTACCTCTATCAGGCCCCCGATTCCCATTCTGACTTCCGAGACATACACACAACGTTACGTGTATCTTGCTTGACCGACTTTCGAGCAACAGTGTTACTGCACCGCTGATCATCGTCCCCGTCGGCCCGCGACACAAAGAAAACTTGGAAGCGACAAGCCAGTGGCACTCCCCACCTTCCGTGCAACAAACAAAAGCCTGACTATTACTACTACTCTTCCTCTTCCACCACCAGCGCGACTGAGCGCATGGCGCCGGCGACTTTCTCTGCATGGAGCGCCTGTATGATTTCAAACCACCTGTCGCTTGGGACTGGGCCGGGCATGGAGAGAATACATGGGACGTCGGCGGGAAGCCGGTCAAGAAGCAGAGGACTGAAGGCATACACGACGGAGGATACGCGGCGATCGTCAAACCCTTGACCAGGCTCGTTCGCGAGTCGCTCGACACCGTTCACAATGTCACCGAGGCTTTGGGCAGTTTGAGTGTTGGAGGGTATCCTGCGGAGTTCTCGGACGAACAGATTAGATTGGCGGAGGAAGAGCAGGAGAGATTGATTCAGAAGGAGAGGTTGAGGGCTGCGAAGGCTCATGGGGAGTGGGTTAAGGCGGCGGAAGAGTTGGATGCTTTGGATGGGTGTCGCGAGTGGAAGGCTACTGATGAGAGTGAGGATTACGATGTCGAGTCTTTGAGGCGCAAATTGGAAGATCTGGAATCTGCTAAGGACAATGAGGATCTGGCGCGCATGTTGCGTCTGATTCGCACGGAGCTTGGTCGAGATGTTGCGGGTATTGGCAATCCTCGACTGTACCAGTATAGTCGCATAGGGACCAAGGATCTGATCGAACGATATGTCGCTACTGCTGTGGACACTATAGAAAGTGCCATGCAGCTGGCTGCACGTCGCAAGGATAGCCGTGTCGCAGAGAAGGTTAGACAGCACGTCGTGGAAGCTCGACAAGCTTATGGACGAACTGGTCTCTTGCTGTCTGGCGGCGGCACAATGGGCATGATGCACATCGGCGTGGTGAAAGCCATGTTCGAAGCTGGTGTGCTGCCTCGCGTCATCTCGGGTGCATCGGCTGGAAGCATTGTCGCCGCTGTCGTGTGCACCAGAACCGACGATGAGATCCCTGAGATATTGCAAGAATTCTGCAACGACCTGGACGTGTTCACCAAGGGCGAAGACCAAGCACGATGGAGCAGCATGATGTACCGACTCTTTACCAAGGGGTCACTCTACGACATCCAGAATCTGGACGATGTCATGAAACGCAAAGTCAAAGACATGACTTTCCAGGAAGCTTACAACAAAACGCAGCGGATATTGTCTGTTGCCGTGTCTCATGAAAACGCCAAGGATGAACCTCTGGTCCTAAACTACGCCACCGCTCCACATGTTCTTATCCGTTCAGCGGTAACGGCATCTTGTTCGGTGCCTTTCATCTACCGGCCAGCACCTCTGCTCGAGCGCAATCCACGCACTGGAGAAACCACGCGGTTCGGCGGTGACAACATGTTCTTCATCGACGGCTCTGTCAGCCATGACATTCCCTTGGGTCGTCTCAGGGCAATGCTCGATGTGAACCATTTCATCGTATCGCAAGTCAACCCTCACATCGTCCCCTTCCTCCGCAAGGACCAATCCGGCGCCGACGTGCATCCCTCTGAGAGAAGTTGGATGGACACTTTCACAGAGTTGGCGCGGACAGAAGTTGTCACTCGCCTACATCAGCTTGGCGAGATCCCCATCCCTGCGATACGCAAACTCGTCCACATGGGCAGTTCTATGCTCGAGCAGACTTATACCGGCGACATCACCATTCTTCCCGAAACCACTTTCGGTCTCGAGGTCTTGACAAACCCTACCCCTGAGTTCATGGCGAATGCGATGCAGAAGGGCGAGAGAGCCACCTGGCCAGAGCTTGACCGCATTGAACGCCGCACCGCCGTCGAACGAGCAATTGACAAGTCCGTCCGAACTGCTCGTGAACGCGTGGTGTTCAGCGATTCTCAAGTAGACCTACGCCTCAGTCGAATCCGCCAACAATCCACAGCCGCAAAACTGCGCGGTCGGCGCAACGGTACTTCCCACCGCGCCACCGCCAGCATGTTCATCCCCACCACGAAACCTATGAGCTCCTACCCACCCTCAATAGTCCTCAACCGCAGCCGCAGCTCCTCCGAAGATGGCACGCTCTCCGGTTCACCATCCTTATTACCCGGCCTCACATCCTCCTCCCCCCAAGTCTCCGACACGGACGAATCCGAAGAAGAAGAAGACGAAGAATGCCACTTCCGCCGCCCCAAAAAACACTCCCAATGGCCCACCCCCAACTGGCCCTACGGCTCCGCCTCCCAACCCGCCACCCCCTCCGTCGCCTCCAAAGCCTTCAACTTCTCCCCCTCCCCCCGCCCCAGCTCGCCAGTCCTCACCCACTCCTCCAAATCCCAATTGGCAATGACGCCTTCCTCCCCAGCCACTTCCACCACCAGCGCCCCGTCCGCGCAAACTCCAGCAAAACCCCCCAGCAGCCCCGAAATGCGCTACAAGCGCATGTTCCACAGCGTCAAGAACTTGCCCATCATGCGCTTGCCGGGTAGCAAGTCTCCTGAGCCTCCCGCGTCTTCTGGCGCCGCTGACGAGGTGGGGAGGGAGAGACCGCGGTCTTCTTTGCTCGCGAGAAGGGGGAGACGAAGTATCAGTACGGGGATGAGGGGTTTGAAGCCGCCCGGACGGCAATAGATTAGACTTTGGTTTGCTAGATTTGTCCTCTTTTCTTTGCGCGGTGGGGATGCTCTCAAGCTGGTCGGTGAGCTTTTTGGAAGCTTGCTGACTATACTTCCCCCTTCATAATTTTCCTTTGTTCATTACTGGCATTCCTCGCGGAATCTTGGGAGTTTTAACGCTGCTTATGACGGCGAATCGACGGATATATGGGAGTTTTGCTTTGCTTTGGGTATATCAGCACTGGCGCTTTTTCTTTTCTCGAGAGAAGGGTTCTTGGGACTCTCGAATTTGGGTAAAGACATCGGAGGCCTGTTGGCTTAGGGAAGAGGGCCGTCTGAGGCACCACATGAGGTGTTTCAAAGACTTACTACTGCTATGATGGATATATTTGTTACAGAATCGATATAGCGCTTGCGCCTGATGCACCCACTGCCTTGCTTACGCCTGTGCTTCGATTTCGAGTGGTGGATGACGCGAATTTGTTCCTTCTGATCCGTCCGCGTTGTTCGTCGGAGTTCTCGCGTTGGGTCAGATGTCATAAATCATAGATTCGTTCCAACATACGGTTATATCTCCCGCTCTCGAGCTAGAGGGAAAACCGCACAAACCCTCTTTCCCTACCAACATCCGAAACCTGAAGCTATTGTTTTCTCTCACTTCACGCGCTCCGAAGTCTCAACCTCAGGAAGCTTCCGCTCAACATCCCCATCCTCCTCCTCCAACGCCGCAGTCTTACCATCATACAAAGTCTGCTGCACGTCACGGCGAACCTTATCTTCCTCCTTCGGATAGGCGTATTTCCACATCATCCAGAGAGGATGCTTGAAGAGGTCGTCCATGGATTCGATGGAGCGGCCCTGAGAAGGAGGTTAGCCTTTTGTGTGGAAATGGTGGAGGGGGCTGCATTTGGGTTAGTTTTGACACGTACCTTTGTCTCGGGCATGCAGAGCCAGACAAACCCGACTCCCGCGTAGGTCAGGACGGCGTAGAGGAGGAAGACGCCCCAGCCCATGTTGGTGATCATGTTGGGGGTGGCGCGCGTGATGCCGTAGTTGACGATCCAGTTTGTGAAGAAGCAGAAGCTCATGCAGAATGATCGCTATATCAGGGTCAGTTCTCGCTCAGAAGTAATATAAGGCAAGGGAACGACCGCAACTCACAATCCTCGCCGGAAAGATCTCCGCAGCAATAATATAACAAGCAACACTATGCCCAAAGCTCCACCCAAAAGCGTACAGATAAATCGCCACGGCGCCCACGATGCCACCGGGAGGCACGCTGCCGCCTCTGCTGCCTTCGGACTCGCCGGCGACTTTGACGTAGATTGCCAGGTAGAGCATGCAGGAGGCTTGGATTGTGGCGCCGACGATGAGGGGGAGGCGGCGGCCGACGTGCTCGACTAGGTAGCCGACGTAGAAGAGGGTTGTGACGAATTTTACCACGCCGTAGACGCCTGTTGTTAGGAGGCTGTCGCCGTCGCCGACGCCGATGATTTGGAAGATGCGAGGGGCGAAGTACTGGGTGTAGTGTTAGTTGTGAGGTTGCGCAGAGTGGAGGGTTGGGGAATACGTGCGTTGAGGCTGTCGGTGCCGGTGAGTTTGTGGAAGAGGAAGAGCATGACGGCTATGAGATTGTTAGCATTTGAGACTCGGATGGATAATGATCACTGGACATCTTACCCAAGAAGAACCTCTGGAAATTCTTCGGCTCTGTGAAAACATCCTTCATGACCTGCCAATAACTATTACCAGCGTGGATTTCCTGCTCGGCCTCAATCTGACTGATGGTCTCTTGGTACTCCAGCTGAATATAGGGGTGATCAGCTGGCAGGTTTCGAAGTTTGCAGAGGTTGTTGAGGCCCTGCTCTCGCTTGCCGATGCGGATCAGGTAGCGAGGTGTCTCGAGAAGGAAGGGGATCATGATGCACATGCAACCGGCGGGAATGAGCTGGATCGCCATGGCGGTTTGCCATTGAGAGGTGTTGTCGGCGATGTTGGGGCCGCTCCAGAGGGAGACGCCGTAGTTGATCCAGAAGGCGAGCATGAGGGCCACGATGATGCATAGGTTGTATGAGCAGACCTTTTTGGGGGTTAACGACTTCATGTGGGGAGGTGGAGGACATCAGACCTACCATAGAACCACGAACACTCTTGGGCGCATTCTCAGAGAGGAATTGAGGAGCCAGCATAGAGCATGCACCCACTCCGAGTCCGCCGATAAACCTGCCGCCGAGGAGGACTTCGTAGATGGGGAACATTTGCATGATGCCACCGACGATGAAGACGGCGCAGAAGGTGAACATTGACCACTTGCGGCCTAGGAAATCAGACGATGGGGCGGAGAGAATGGCACCAACACAGCCGCCGGCTGCTAGCATGGCTGCAATGTTGCCCTGAAGATGATTAGTGAAATTCTCATTTGCTGTGATGATATGCTGGTATACCTTCTTGTTGTCGATGGCTTCTTGTGTGTCGTCTTCTAGACCGAATGAACGCTCGAATGATGGGAGCTCCATGATACCGCTTCAGGATGTCAGTAAGAGCTTCTTGCCCTTCAGGACTACTCAGACGCACCCAATGTTACCCTAGATCACACGTCAGTCTCAATACACAACACCGGCATTCGCGACAATGCTCACCTGATCGAAGCCATAGAACATACCCGCCCAAGCAATAGTGCATAGCAAAAAGAGCAGCCTCAAATTAAAGATCTCCTTAGGATCTGCCTTCGCATCCTTACTCTTCAAAATAGAGCCCCCCGCCATGATTGCTCGTTGCTGCTGTGATGGTTGGATCCGTGTGGTTCGTGCCCCGTTTCAAAGCGAATGCGCAGCCGCTGGTAGCAGACATCTAACATTTGGACGAGCAGCCAGTCGATGTTATACAAGTGATGTTTCCGCCAGAAATCCAGTACATCGTGCAAAGTCCTTCTCGGAGGCCCGCCGGAAATGCCAGATCGGCATGGTGCACATGGCAGCAAGCGAAAAGCATGGCGATGACAAGGAAAAAGTTTAACCATCCAGCCAACCCATACCAAGCCAGACTCCATCGACACGCGAGAATTGCACAAAACCACCTATTCACTCATTCGGAGAACCTCTTCCGCGCCTCCTTGCGCTGGTGAGGCTGTGAAATAGGGTTGCATGGCGAGTCAGACCTGAGACTGCTATGGACAAGAGCCGTGTGCACAGCTCAAAGGGAATCTCCTGTCCCAAGACATCAAAGCCCAGACGCCAAGTAGCTCGAGTGAGGAGAACGCAGGTGCCAAGGGGACATGGGCGCGAGTTAAATATCAATCATCCTTCCCCATACCCCAATTTTTCTCCGCATGGGGTGAGGTTGCTGGTATCGGCCCCAGCGCCGGCCAAGGACGAGACCTCGGCAGCGTCCTCCGATCGTTAGTATGTGGCTTGTCTGCTGTCTGTTGGTCTTGAGTTGGGATCTTGAGCTGTGTTGAAGACGATTTTGAGGTGCTTGAGTGTTCTTGGGCAGTTGTGAGGAGTTGGTACCATTACCATAAGACACAACTCCGCCAGACGTGTGAGAATCTGAGGACCACGGCCCTCCGGGGTCAAACCACTTCGATTTCTGTTAACGTGAATCATGATAATGGACCGCATGATATTTCATGGTCTTGGGTATATTTGTATTCGTATATGTTCATAGTGTAAGCTTTGTCCTAGTAGACAGCCGTTCGATGGGTCTGTGGGGCAAGGAGCTTGTCACAACCTCTCGAGGCGGCATCAAGCATGACACTTTCTACAACACCTCCTTCCTCTCTTCACTGTTTCCTCCACTTGAGTGTCTGTCAATCTCGGTCTTCTCGGTCTTCTCGTTCGCCGCCAGTTGCGCTGCAACAGAGCCATTCCTGCGAGTCATGCCCGCCTCGAGGTATTCCTGCTTCTTGTTGCCGTGCTTGTCGTACATGAAAGGCTCCTTGATCGAGATGGGCACGACGTTGAAGACGTTGGTAGACTTCTTAAAGATCATGTCCATCTCTTCGAGAGATCTGTAGCGAGTCTCCGGGAAGAACAGGTATACGGTTGGGAAGATGAAGGCGTTGATCACGGCGAAGATGATGTAGGTGCGGTATTTGATGGTCTCGAAGGCGACTGGGGTGATCATAACGACCATGAAGTTGAAGATCCAGTTTCCTGATGTGGCGCTGCAAGATTGTTAGCTCACTTGCACTTCGACTGCGTGATCTTCCAAAGCAGAAACTTACAGGGCATTAGTGGGAGCGCGAATCCTCAGAGGTACGATTTCTGCTGGGTACAGCCAGGTCATTCCCAGCCAGCCGATAGCGAAGAAACTGTTGAAGACGAATAGGAAGACTGCCTGTGCGATACCAGCCTGGGTGTTGATGTTGTCAGGACCGTCTCGCTCAACGTAGTAGTTCGAGATAGCAAGCGCAGCCATGGAAAGAGCCATGCCAGCAGAGCCGAAGAGCATCAAAGGGCGGCGACCGACTTTCTCGACGATGAAAATGGGGATGAAAGCAGCCATCAGATACTCCGTGCCGTTGCAAGCAGCGAGTAATTTGGGGTAGTTGTTCGATCCAAGGCCAATACCTGCGTAGAGAGTAGGAGCATAGTAGGTGATCAGGTTGATGCCTAGTTTCAATGGTCAGCATTGAACACCATCGCCTGGGAAGGCGTGCAACTTACCTGAGATCTGTTGGTACATCTGGTTGACGTAGGCAAGGACCACGCGGTGGAATTCGCGGTAGTCACTCATCTCGAACAAGCTGCGGTAAGAGCCCTTAGACATCTCAACGACAGTCTGTTTCACATCGTCGAATTCGGTGATAATGTTCGGGTCATCGCGTGTCATGTCGTTGACGTATTCCAGTACCTCAAGAGCCTCCTCTTCCTTGCCCTGCATGACAAGCCAACGCGGACTCTCCGGCAGGTTCATAATGGTTCCGAAGATGATCAGACAGAATACGATTTGGAATGCGAGCGGGAAGCGCCATGCGACTTCATGTTCGCCGATCCAGGCGCTGGATGTGTCAGTATGCTACTGCAAAGAGTCTTGGGCATGCGCAATACTCACAAGCCATAGTTGATCCAATAACTGATCGTAATACCAGCAGTGATAAGCATGCCCTCGATCATGACGAGCTTGCCGCGCTGGTGAGCTTTGGCGGTTTCAGATTGCCACATCGGCACAGTGCTGGTGTTCATTCCATTGCCCCATCCTGTGACTAGACGTCCGACGCTGTATGTTGATTAGCAAGAAGGTTTTGGTGTATCTTCCTTGCATTTATTTCTCTACTTACATCCATTGAGGGAGATCATAGGATGTGCATTGCAGAAGAGCGCCAATAGTCATAATGATCGATCCGATGAAGATGGTGCGTTTGCGACCCAGCGCATTGCCGACAAAGATAGTAAAGACTGCGCCGCAGAAACATCCCAAGTTGTATGAGGCGACCGCGATACCTTGATAAGTCGAGCGAGTGGAGGGCGAGAGGTCCGAGTTGGCGTTCGGCAATGTGTCGATTGAAGGGAAGTATTTGACGAAACTGGGAAGGTCGAGCAAACCTCCCGTCACACCTTGGTCGTATCCGAAGAGCCTGTGATCTAAGTATCAGCATTGATCGATAATATGTCAACAAAAGGTATGAACTTACAGGAAATCTAATCCCGCAATGAAGGAGATCGCATAGTTGAGGCTGTTGCCTCTTAGGCCGTAGTACTTCTTGATACCCAACATCCTGGCAGCCGTTGAGTCTTGTCAATGACTGAAGATGATGCCGAATCTGAAGATGAGAGTCGCGTGTCTGTAGATCAAAGAAAAACAAACGGATGTGGGGGGAAACGGGGACGGTCATATAAGGGGCAGCATCAACACGAAATGCACTGTCCGCGAGCCGGGGCAAACTCTCTCTCCATGGGATCCCCACGACCATGTGGCAGTAATGTTGCATGCAACATCATATTCATGTCTTGGCCGATGAGACACAACCCTCCACCCGATGGCGTCCGGAGGGATGGGTGGATACCTACAGTGGGTTAGCCGTGGTGGAGGTGCACAGCGCCCATACAGATGTCATGCTCCAGCCTCTCCAGAATCCTCTTGAGCCGGAAGCTGGAGATTTCCTAGGGTTTAGTTCCTGTGACGTCCAGGGGTGGCGTCGGTTTCCCTCAATCGGGTAGCTGGCCTGGCCGCAATATACGTAACGGCCGGGACAACCGGCAAGCGAATGTGATGGCTTTCAGTGCGGCTCTGCGGGTTGGACGGGTGCTTGCGTAGAGTTTTGCAGGCACAAAAGTATTTTGTTCTGTTTTTCCAATCTTCAGATTCTGGAAGTGAGGTACACCCAGAAACACGCTCATGGCTAAGAGTGTCCAAGCGATTCTCTTGACCGGCCAAGCTCACTTGTCGCCTCCACATATCAAGCCTGCCCAGAGAGTCTCAGCAAACGGCTTAGCTGTCCAGACATGACGGCGGGCAGCATCGCTGGTCGGGATATGCAAACGGTTGCGCTAAACCCGACTGCTTTCAAGATCGGCCAGCTCCGGATTTGATATGGTAATTTATCGCAAGGCACTTCTCTTTTGAGATGCGACCAAAGTGGACTCTCAAGAAGTATAAGCCAGCCTTGTGAATACTTAATTCTTTTAACTTGCTCATACAGTAATTTATTGAACAACAAATGTAACCATCCAGCCGCCCCATCCGTAGAAGTTCAACATCTGCGCACTCTCGCAATCTCGCAATCTCAAGCGGGAAGTTGAGAAGGCAAATGCCGCACACGGTCCCGGCTTCCCCTTTTTGGCAAAGCCCGTCATCGAAGGACTAGTCTCACCTCCATTGCTTCACTTGTGGAGTCACCACGGGGTTTGGAGACTGGGCATGGTGGAATTGCCTTGCGGCCTCGGCGCTCACATCGCGTAAATAAGCCTTGGAATTGGCGCTCACTGACTTCTCGATCGAGAGATCGGCATCGAAGAGCATGTGAGAGACGCTGCGCAATATGCATTCTTATCTCTGATAGGCACATCATGGCAGACTCGTCAGGCCGATCACTGTCTTGGCATGGTTAGGCGTGGTCTATTAAGAGAGATGCAGTCGGTCCTTCTTTGAGGTGTTCGGACTACGGTCCTGAGTAGCAATCTGTGGCGGGTGGGCGCAAACATGTCTGCGCGAAAGAAGGATGTACACTTCACCTTCACCTAAGCAGTATCCAATACCACTCATCCGATATTCAACACTGATGTGGTCACGTTGGATGTCATCGACTATCGGGTGTCTGTTAGAAAGCACCCACAAGGTCAAGCTAAGAGGTTCTCAGATGTTTGATTCATAGCTATCCTCTTTCTAGCATACGGCAAGAAGACTTCTCAACGTTAAGCCATCAACCCGGTCCCCCGAAATCTCTCACTCACTGACATACCCAGCGCTTAGTCAAACAAGCACTGGAAACCGCAGTACTTGACTCCTCCAAGACCGCCACTCTCACAGTGGTTCCACTCCTGGCAATGCGAATCCTCAGCGGCGTCAATGACAGTGCCGTCTGGGAGTGTAAAGCCTCCGCTCCTGTAGCATTCGACCTGATTGCATCCACGGTCTCCTGCCACACTGGCGTGAATATCAGTGAAGACAACCCCGTCCATGTCGCACGAATCTTTCTCCGGCTCGAACTGAGCACCATTATCGTCGATCTCGCACACCGGGTTTTTGCCATTTATCTCATCTTCGGTGAATTCGAGCTGATCGGGGAAATATCTGAAGATTGCTTGGGAGGTCAAGCTTCCGCCGACTGCTTGGTAGTAGTACATCCGGATCAGGCCTGGAGGAGCCTCAGATGCCTTGAAGGTATGGTCAGCGATGGGTTCTGGGATGCGGCAACGCACAACGTACCACGCCCTTGAGGAGGGAAATGGAAGAAAGCAGGATCGCGGTCTTGAGCTGCATATTTTCGAAGTTTCGGCTTTGGCGATGCTGGAGATGGTATGAAGGTATCGATGGCCTGTAAGATGTAGGAGAGTGTGTTCTGGTCATGTCAAAGCAGATTGGGAAGGCCCCCCTTTATAGGCGCCTGGTCAAGCTACAGAGATGACTTCACAACATTCTCTCATCGAGATGGGTGTCATTCTGAAGGCCTCGTGACCTCGGATGATCCAACAAGTAGAGTTGATACCGAGGAATAACAGCGTAGTCGCAACTAACGGCATTCCTTCAATCCTCTATATCCATTTTAAAGTGGACGCTGAGGAGTTAGGTGGTATAGATTGTGGAATACACGGGAGATTCCGCCGAATCATTGCCCTCTGAGAGAAATGTCGCTCATCGCTGTTGACGATCGTCTTCCTCCAGACTCCCGCTCCGTGGGGAGGTAGGAATAAGTGGGTGAGGACGCCTAATTGAAGGATCTCAAGTTCCACTTCTTTCGCGGGTGACTACTGAAGATGTACTTGGAACCGATGTTGCTAGCGTAGAATAGGAAGATCGCCCAGTCGATTTGTTTGATATGACGGCTCGCAGACTTCCTAGTGGGATCCTTGGCGATGCTTGCCTCCCGAATAGGACAGTTCTCGTTTTCTCTCGCTTTCTGTTACCTCGGAGCCGGAAGCACCAGGCTAGCAGAGCGTTTCAGAGAGCATTGCTATTGTAGGTCTTTGCAACACACATACTAGACGATGACGACCGAGCCCCAGTTTCTGCGTTTTATGACATTCCTTGATACTTCGACTATTTTGTTCGCTGTGCAGATTGATTGGACATCCTTCAAATATGTGTTGATGACCTTCCTGATCGTACGTCAACATAGTACATTCGATTTCAAAGTTAAGCATGTGTGCCTTGGTTGTTCGGTTGACGACATGCTTCATGGATTTACCCGGCAAGCGTCAGCCTTCTAAATGCTTGTCCTCAACATCCGGAAAGCATTTGAGCCTGACATATCACTTCAACGTGACAGAAAGGACTCAATATTAACTCAGAATACTATGAGACCACACACAGGATAGAGGTATCATTGAAAACAGAAGGAGAAAGCGTGCATGTATCTCATTCGCAGGTGGAAGCGCTACCCCAACCCTAACCCTCAACCGACTTTGCAAACCTGCTACCTCCATCACTCTCAAGAATAATGACTTGCGAATGATTAGCGAAAGGCAGCACGGTGAGCAACGATGCAAATACATGGGAGCAATTACGACCATCAGAACGCTTTAAAACACCGTCGAAGTTGCTATCTTCCCTATGCCGACTGTCTGGAGGCTGTTCTTAGTTGATCAGGCCATGGTGTTTTTTTGTTTACACGCTAGATAGTTTGCATTTGCGGATCTCGTATCATCCATTGGTGTACAACAGTACATCACATCCTCAATGGTCTAGTGGCTATGATTTCCGCTTGTCACTAACCACGACAAGCCGCGGGAGACCAGGGTTCGATTCCCTGTTGGGGAGATCTCAGAAATGACTTCTCTTACTACTATCCAAGTCTTCCGGTGCTGGCTCACCAGCATCGTCCTGATTCTTTTGCTTTTTGCCAGTACACCAATCAGGTTATCGGTCTGACTGAGTAGGCTAGCTTTTTGCCTCAACGCGATGTTCGTGGCATGTGAACGAGGAAACCAGAACGAGCTTACGGCGTGGTGGTGTCGATCAGCGCTGTCTTCCCCTCACATCTTCGGTTGCGGCATATGGGTCGAAGGTATTGTCATGATGTCTATGATAGCGACTTGATCGAACCTGAGGAAGAAACTTGAGCGAAGTCAACATATGCCGTGGCTCACGCGTACTTAATGAGATCAAAGACACGAGCATTGTCAAATACAAAGCATACTATTAGCAGCGATGGCAGGAGCATACATGTCCAACGGCACTACAATGCAAGATCTATACTCCAACGATCCCACAATCTCCTCAGCCACCGACCCAGACACAGCAAACGGACCGAAACCCTCCCCTCCCCTCCGCTACAACCAGCCCCTCCCCAAAGAATGGATCCCCCTCTACCGCCAACCCATGCGAACCCCCACCCGCAAACTGCGAGTAGTGACCATAGGAGCCGGCATCAGCGCCATGAACCTAGCTTACAAATTCCAACACCAGCACAAACAACTTGACTCGATCCTCTCACACACCATCTACGAAGCCAACGACAAAGTCGGCGGCACCTGGTACGTCAACACGTACCCCGGCGTGGCGTGCGATGTGCCGGCGCACATTTACACGTTCCCGTTCGAGCCGAATCCGGATTGGAGCGCGTATTATGCGGGTGGGGAGGAGATTTTGGAGTATTTTGGGCGGACGGTGGAGAAGTATGGGTTGGCGAGGGATGTTAGGTGTTCGTGTCGGGTGGAGAGGGCGGAGTTTGATGCTGAGAGGGGGAGGTGGTTATTGCAGGTTGGGACTCCGGAAGGGGTTGTGGAGGATGAATGTGATGTTTTGATTTCGGCTACGGGGTTTCTTTCGCATTGGCGCTGGCCCAATATACGGGGTTTGCACAATTTTCAAGGTCACCTTTGCCACAGTGCTGTTTGGGATGGGCAGTATGATTTTCGTGGGAAGAAGGTCGCTGTCATTGGGAATGGGAGTTCGGCCATTCAGATCGTGCCGCAGCTGGTGGAGGAGGTTGAGCATTTGACGAATTTCGTACGGAGACCGACGTACATTACGCCGGGGCTTGGGTCGGCGATTATTGGCGGCAAGACGCAGCATGTGTATAGCGAGGAAGAGAAGCGGGAGTTCAGAGAGCAACCTGAGAAGTTGCATGAGTACCGAAAGAAGATTCAGGCTGGCAGCAATCGATCCTTCGACATGTTTGTCAAAGACTCCCAGGCACAGAAAGTTGGCCGACAGCAGACAGCAGATATGATGAAAGCTCGACTTGACGGGGATGAGGACCTCGCGGATAAATTGACTCCTGAGTGGGAAGTAGGCTGTCGCCGTGCTACGCCGGGACCTGGATATCTCGAGTCTTTCACTCGCGATAACGTCAGTCTTGTCACTTCGTCTATCTCACAGATCGAGCCATCTGGAATTCGCACTGAAGACGGGACCCTCCACGAGGTCGACGCTATCATCTGTGCAACTGGCTTTGACGTCTCACATCGCCCACCATGGCCACTAATCGGACTCAACGGCCTATCTCTCTCCGACGCATGGAAGGAAGAACCGACATCCTACCTCTCCCTTGCTGCAGCGCAATTCCCAAACTTCTTCATGTTCTCCGGCCCCAACGCGCCAGTGGGCCACGGCAGTCTCATGGCAGGTCTAGGCTGGAGCGCTGACTGGATGTGCCAATGGCTTCGCAAAATCTCCGCCGAAGACATCAAGTACGTCGTGCCGAAGCAGGAGGCCGTGGATGAGTTCAATGCGTACGCGGACGAGATCATGCAGACGTTGGTTTGGAGCGGCGGGTGTCAGAGTTGGTATAAGAACCATCGCGTCGATGGGAAGGTGACTGCCGTGTGGGCCGGCAGTGTTATTGGGTACAAGGAGATGGTGGATGAGATTCGACCGGAGGATTTTGAGATTGTGTATAGGACGCGGAATCGGTTTAGGTTCATGGGGAATGGGAGGACGAAGATGGAGTATGATCCGCAGGCTGATTTGGCGTTCTATTTGCGTAAGTGAGGTGATGCATCTTTGTGAGCGGACCTTCATGGCTATTGCTGAATGTTTAGTGTGTTTGCCGCAAGAGGAGAGACTACCTTATCAATGATGCCTCTGCACCACTTAGTCCACGCTGCTGCTGCTTTGGAGAAGGTGTTGCATTAATGTTTGCAAGCCATCAGCTAGAAGCCCGATATTGCTGCATTTCAAGGATTTGAATAAGCCTCTCAGCTTTCGAGATGACCCTTAGCAAATTTTACGCGGTCTTCCAGGCAGAGATTAAGCGTCCACCGGCGCTCATCACTACCACCTAGTGGGATGCCCAACATCCGGCGGCATGAATCTACAGTTCATTGCAAAACCCGGGATTGCTTTACCACACTTCCGCTGGGTCAACCTTGATGTTTTCGCCGTTCGGACGGACTGTCTTGCGCTGAGTGTCACGCTTGAGGGGTTTTCGCATGTCGAATGCATCTGCACCGTCGGCGTAGTAGTCTATGATTCTCCGGTAGACAGAGTAACTGAGGGAGAGAATTAGTGGGATACAAAGTAGAAGTCCGATAAGAATACGCACCCCATCTTCTTGTAAAGCTTGATAGCAGCCTCGTTCTCCACTCGCACGAAAAGATCCACAAACCAGCCGTCAGCCTCGTCGCCTGCCACCTCGAGAGCCTCTGAAAGCTTGGTGGCAAGACCAAGACGCCGTGCGCCGGGAGCGACGGTAAGACAGGTTATGTGAGCATGCCAGGGCAGGTAGTTGGAGAATTTCTTTCTGTAGATGGTGAGGCCGGGATCGTAGGGTTCCACTGGAGCCGGGTAGGGTGATGCTTCGAGTTTGCCGAGGACTGCTGGTGTGAGCGAGTATTCCTTGTGGTTTTTCTGGATCGCCGACCAGGGCGCAACAACATACTGTATGCCTCAATCTCACCCGTCTCACTTTCGACGACCTTGCATAATGAGGGCCATTTGGTGAAGTATTCAAGGTAGAAGCCGATGTTGTAAGTTTCTGTGAGGTGATCGAGGTTGCAAGGGTTGAATCGCAACAGATCCATGGGCGACATGGGCCGTACGAAAGACATGGCGAATGTCTGTGTTGGTATGGGTATTGATAAATCAAATGTGGTTTGGTGGTGTTGATCAATATCTCTACCGGCTTTCTCTTACTAGGCGGCGGCGATAGAAAGTCGAGCTGCTGCGACTGCACACAGTCAGCCCTACCAAATGCTGTGTTACCCGAATATCGGCCGTTGTGATTTTAGCCGGCGCGCGTGGATGCCCGCGAGGCCCGGTAGCGTGGGAAAATAAATCTTTTTTGCTGAGCTTAGCTGTTACCAGGGGATATAGTCGCATACAGAAGTAGCCTTATTTCCCACGCATTCATCCATACCAAGATCCAACCCGTTATCCTCTCACTTCCAAACCTTCAACCACACGTCACTCACCCTCGCTGCGAATTCCGCCATCTCTTCGTTTCTTCTCCACAAACCTCCGAAGGCCGTGTGGAGCCGTGTGGTGTTAGCGCCTCAGTTCTCTTCCTAGCGGCCAATCTGTGCGCAACTATCAGCCTCCACCGCACTCCATTCTCCAACTGGCCCTCTGAGCAACGACCACGCGAAGTCGCCGGCGCGTGACGACAGCCACACCTCACTCCCCGACACCTCTCCGACCACCGTCGTCACCCATCAATCCTCCCTACACCTCACTCCTTGCCCTCCCTCCCTCCCGCCTCTTCCCTCACATCCCCGGCGAAACTGCAGTGCAGTCGACTCGCAGTCATGGCTACCGTTACGGAGTCTATCAAAGAGAAGGTGCTGGGCACAGAGGTCGAGCCGCAGCTGTCGGCGCAGACCAGGAACAACTTCCTTCAACACGCGAAGAAGGACGAGGGCTCCGACGAATGGTACATGACCGAGACCGAATTTGTCGATGCCATTGCGCCAGAGGGCGAAGACTACGTAAGTCCAGCTTGCCATTGAGTCAATCGCTCTTTACCGCCAGCCGCGCATTAATCGCAAGGCTGCGCCGCTGTTATTTTTCACTGACCGCGATATAGCACAAAATCAAGCGCGAGCAATACGCCATTCTCTTCACCATCGCCGATCGTCGCAAGAGAGACCGCATCGACATCCACGACTGGTCCGTCTTCAACAACCTCCTCGCAAAGGCCGACTCCGAGTACTACGTCGCCTTCCGCCTTTTCAGTGACCCCGACACCGGCCTCGTCGACTTCAACAGCTTCAAAGAGCAGTACGCGCGCCACCGCCAGCATGACACAATCCCTTTCAACTGGGACAGCGACTGGGCGTCGCTGTACCTCGGTGGCAGGAAGAACAGGCACTCAATGACCTACCCTCAATTCGCCCAGATGCTGCGCGCTCTGCAGGGTGAGCGCATTCGCCAGGCCTTCCTTTATCTGGACAAGGATGGTGATGGATACATTGAGCCTGAAGACTTCAGCCGCATCATCAAGGAGACCGCATCGCACAAGCTCTCCGACCACCTTCTCGCAAACTTGCCCACGCTTTGCAACATCAGCCCGGGTAGCAAGATTAGCTACGCTAACGTCCGTGCTTTCCAAAATGTCATCAGGGAGATGGATCTGGTCGAGTTGGTCATTAAGAACGCCCTCGCCAAGTCCAGCGATGGCAGAATCACGCGCACCGATTTCCTGAACGAGGCCGCTCGCATCACTCGTTTCACCCTCTTCACCCCTATGGAGGTCGATATCCTCTTCCACTTCGCATCCCTTGACCAGCCTTCCGGTCGTCTCAGCATTACCGACTTCGCCAGGGTCCTTGACGCGAGCTGGCACGCCGTTGCTGCTGGCCTTAGCAGCCGTCCTGATCAGGTCGTTTCGGACGTCTCCCAGAAGGCTGTTGCTGCCTCGGGATCTTTCTTCCAGTCCCTCCTCGTTTCTGTCCACCACTTCGCGCTCGGATCTATCGCTGGTGCCTTTGGCGCCTTCATGGTCTACCCCATCGACCTTGTCAAGACTCGCATGCAGAACCAGCGCGGCTCTGTGGTCGGCCAGCAGCTTTACAAGAACAGCATCGACTGTTTCCAGAAGGTCATCCGCAACGAGGGTTTCCGTGGTCTCTACTCTGGTGTCTTGCCTCAGCTGGTTGGTGTCGCGCCCGAGAAGGCCATCAAGCTTACTGTCAACGACCTTGTTCGTGGCACATTCACCGACAAGCAATCTGGAAACATCCCGCTTTGGGCCGAGATCTTGGCTGGTGGTAGTGCTGGTGGTTGCCAAGTCGTCTTCACCAACCCGCTCGAGATCGTCAAGATCCGTCTGCAGGTTCAGGGTGAGGCTATGAAGGCTGCTGCTCGCGAGGGCGAGCAGGTCACCAAGCGCTCTGCCCTCTGGATCGTCCGCAACCTTGGTGTTGTTGGTCTCTACAAGGGCGCATCCGCTTGCTTGCTCCGTGACATGCCCTTCTCCGCCATCTACTTCCCCTTCTACAGCCATCTGAAGAAGGACTTCTTCGGCGAGTCTCCTTCTAAGAAGCTCGGCATCGCCCAGCTCCTCACTGCTGGTGCTATCGCTGGTATGCCCGCCGCCTACCTCACCACTCCCTTCGACGTCATCAAGACTCGTCTGCAAGTGGAGAGCCGCAAGGGTGACACCCAGTACACCTCCCTTCGCCACTGCGCCAAGACCGTCTTCAAGGAGGAGGGTTTCAAGGCTTTCTTCAAGGGTGGCCCCGCTCGTGTGCTGCGCTCTTCGCCGCAGTTCGGTTTCACGCTCGCTGGTTATGAAGTCCTGCAGGGTCTTCTTCCCTTGCACGGCGAGAACACCGCAGAGAAGGAGCTTGGCCCTCGCGGCACCGTCGAGCCCATCACCGGTCTGCAAGAGGCCAAGGCCCCGCTCCCATACCTCAGGAGCAGGAACGCGCTCAAGATCATCCTGGATCTGGACCTCGGATTCGGTCGCACACCGACACCGAAGGACGGTATGAAGAGCTGGGTTCCTGGCCTCAAGAGCCAGGCCCCGACTCCCAAGGAATGAACCAGACAATGAGCGCACGTCTTAATGGTATGTATATTTGTTTTCTTTCTTTGAGTTGCTGTTCGCGTGCTTCGTGATATCAAGTTACGGCGGGTTGCGGCAGCGGATCAGCAGCAATAGCAATAGCAAGCAGCAAGAGCAGCAAAATGGGAAAAGCAAACTCCATGGTTTTGGCTTTGGCTTTATTTCCTGGCAGAATGGATTGGGAAAAATCCGGGGTGGGGGGCGGAGTTCGTTTTTGATTCCTGTTAGCATAGCGACAAAAGGGCGTTTTTTCTTCTTTTCTTACTCTCTTTCTTTTACTTGCTTCTTGGTGGTCTTCTCGGTCTTCTTGCGCAATCAGCATGGCCCAAATGTTGGGCAAAAAGGGGGTGTATGATACGTGTATCACCACATAGCTTGGTTTCGACTGTTGGTATAGATGTATTCATTGCGTGGGCTTTCTTTCTCTTTCTGCTGTGGGCGGTCTTGCTTGTATGTTGCGATGCTTGCGTGCAAGCCTGCGTCTTCCAAAGCAATATGACCGCAGTAAATGGTTGGAGAACGCTGATATCGTGGAATTTTCTTGTCGATATATGGAGAGGCACGCAAATGGCACGATTCTCTCGCGCCAGAAGATGTTGCCGTGCATATCCAGGAGGGATTCAGTGCAGCTGATGTGTCTTTCAACGTTTGCAGCGCACCTGCCATCACCTTCCGACCCTTACGGATCGCTGTTTGAGGATTAGAGGAAAGTTGTGACACGATTACTTTACACTGATTCTTCTCCATCAACTTTGAGCGCGCACATTCGGCTCGTTCAAAGCTCGCAGCCCGACGAATGCGAAAATAGCGTATCAGCCATTATATCTGGCCAAAATACGAATCACCGTAGCCATTTTCCTCGAAGCATTGCTGCGCATGTCCCATTTATGGTAGGAAGCGAAAAGTGTTCCTTGTTTCAAAAGATGAACCGCGTCGCGACGAGGCTTGTACGATCGAACACTATGCCTCCAGGATGGCATCGACTTTTGAAGAGCGCTGTTCGCGGGTGCTCAGTCTCTCTAAACGAGGTAGACTCCTGCCTTCAGGTCTCATGTATTTACAGCGTCCCGCGACAATTGAAAGATCGCAAGCAGGCCGCGAATCTCACACAGCGCAGCACGTCGAAATGCAGGTGCGCTCAGCTACCGCAACCATCTGCAGCTATGAGACCCATGAGAGCGCTGATGCCAGAGCTGTTGGTCTCTAGAACGCTGATAAGTTCAAGAGCACGTATCATCAGCTTCCGTGTTTGAAGAGTGTGACCGAGGAGAGAGGTCGTTCCAACGCTGAAGATTCCAGAAAGTCTAGTATGATCTGCGCATTTACGATCTCCAATTTTCACGACTTACCTCGAGGTCGAAGAGAAGGTGCGGTGGAGACTATGTATTCCGTGGCACGTAGCTTGTCCACGTGGATCTACCGTCATCTCACATTCATGAAATGCTGGGAAACTGCAGGAGTAAGTGTTTTTTGAAGACCGAGTATCTCCAGAGAATTAGTGTCGCAAGATGGCAGCGCCATTCCCTCCCGTGCTACTATATCGCAGTGTACCGATGGAGAGACGCACCCTTCAGAACTGAGAATGTGACAAGTCTTGATCCAAGCATCAAAGCCACCTGATGATTACCTCTGAGATGACTTGTCCCGCTGCCATGAATCTCCGAGAGCATGGCATGTGTTGGCGCAGGTATCATCGTCGACTGTGACATCTTCTTAGTAGTATAGGTCCTCAGAGAGAGCTATCCCGTGTACTCTTAAACTCCAGGGGCATGGCACGTCTTGAAGCATGTATCATCATCATCATCCGTATCAGTTTCTTAGCACAGGTCCAGTGAGAGACTTGCCCTGAAAACTGGACATCTCCGAGAGAGTGACACGGCTTGATGCACATGTCAGCATCACCCTAGACAAAATAAAGCCATGAGTCCATGAAGAGACCAACTCTGAGATCCACAGATCTCCCCAGAAACTATTTGCCCCGGTGCATGTATCAGCACCACCTGTGATAAGATATTGCCAGAAGACGTAGGAGATAGCTAAGCTGGAGAAAGCGTATCTCCGCAATTTAGATACGTCTAAGCGTCAATGTACTCAACTTCCGCACGGCGAAACGCCTTGTAGACCAGCGAGATACTGACTTCAGGAGCTGCGTGTCTCCGACGCTTTGATGCTCGTATCATCAACGTCATACATGAGTTGTGACCTGGTCATCGCTGAGAAGCTCCGCTAAGCGGGAATCACATGTCGGCTTTCTACTCCGTCTCAGCCCTACCAGGTACCAGGGCGAAGAGGTGAGGTTTATTTAAGCTTAACCTTTGCCATGTGGACATGTGGGGAGAGGGACGGGGATATCAGTATCTAATGGAGATGAGGATATGGCCATGTTTAAAGAGTTCATGAAATGGCACTGGAAAGACTCGGACTCGGACGAAATCAATCGCAATCGCTGTGCATACACGCATGCTAAGCCATGATGCTCTTTTTATGCAATTATTGTATTGTTCTGCGTCTGTTATGGAAGCATTGTTATTGTGCTTGAATTGGCTGTTGAATTCGCGAGGGCTGCGTTGTGACGCTAGTATTGAGCTAGGGGCTTGGCAATATCAAGTTCGCGACGCTTGAAGCCCGACCACCACAACAACATCCGCCCTCCACTCACACACCACCACCACACCACCGTATCGGACTTTTGACGCTTTCGGTCCATTCACATCATCGCACGGCTGTCGTGAGGCCTTAAATCACTGAAAAACAACATTCACACACGCGCACGAAGCGGCATGGCCAACTACAGCTGGAAGCGCAAAATCGAGGACTTCGATCCCAATCGCTCCGACTCCGAAGACGGCGACTACGGTGTGGAGGAGTCATCACCGGCCAAGCGCGGGAAACCGCAGAAGAAAAAGCCGCGCAAGAAAGGCGCGGCATCGCGCCCGCCGAGGAAGCGCGCAAAGAAGGAGCGCTACGGCGACTCCGAAGACGACATCGAGGAGGACAGCGACGCGAGCAGCGAAGAGGAGGCGAGCTTCGGGGAGGACGAAGGGGAGGAGGAATACGTGGAGCGCAACCCCAGGACGGGGAGAGGTGTCAGAAGCGCTGCCAAAAAGCCGGTCAAATACGAAGAACCGAGCGAGGAGGAGATCGAGGAGGACGTTAGTGACGCCTCCTCCGCGTCTCGTGGCTCCAAGCAGCCCGCACCAAAGACGCGAATCGTCAAGCTGAAGGTGCCTGCGTCCTCGCTCGAGGACGTCATGCAGCCTTCTGGAGCACAGCAGGCGGGCGGCCGCGCGACCAGATCGCGCACTGGTAGCATCAGCGTCAGTAAGCGCGGATCCACCCCGACTGTGCCAAGCGGACTCGGCACCCGCAGAAGCAGCCGCATCTCGCACTCCGACGATGCCCCCCTCCAATCTCTGCCCGCGACAGGGCTTCGCTCTCGTCGCGGCACCGCAACTCCCGAGCCTGCACCTACCGCAGGCCAGCGTCCGACCAGAGGCACCAAGGGACTGCCGAATATGCCCAGCGCGATCTTGGAAGAGTCGCAAGAGTATTCGCAAGAGATCTCACAACCCGACGGACAAGCAAAGCTCATCTCACAACTCCAAGTTGCTGCCGACGAGGGAGCGGCCAACGCGCCTGGATACACGTCTCCTGACGCCAATGAAGGCGAGGAGCAGATCCACATGGAGGAGCATGTCGTCGAGGAGTCTCAAGAAGACGAAGATGACGCACCGATTCTAAAGCCAAGCGGCAGAACGCGAGGCACCCGACGCAAGACTTCAAGCCCGGCGGCCACCAGTGCCAGACCGAGGCGAGGCCTGAAGAACACGCGCAAGTCAAAAGCCGAAGCCGGAAGTGACTTCGAGCCAGATCCTGAAGGAGATGACGAAGCCGATGTGGCCATCTCTAGCGGCGATGACTCCATTCAAGCACCTCGACCCAGCAGCAGCCAAAGCGGCGGACACGGCACCAGGCGCTCAGCTCGCAACAAGAGCAAAGCTGGTAGCAAATCACGACGCCAATCAACGGCATCCGAACTGGACTCCGACGAGATTGCAGACGAGGCGGCAGACCTGGAAGACGACAACAAGCGCAAGAAGCGCGAGAGCAGGCGCAACAAAGCCTCAGACATCACATACGAGAGCAAGAAACAGCTCCGTGCCAGGAAAGAGAAGGTTGATTATCGAATGAAGACGTTGGCCGAAATCAATAACACTGATTACCAAGACGAAGCTGGAGACTATCAACTCCTCGGATCGCAGCAACCAGCTGCAGCTGTGCCCAGAAGCAAGAAAGCAAGAACTGACAGGGAAGGCGGCTACAGAAGCCTGTTCTCAACTTCAGGGCCATTCGGCGGCTTTGCTGGGCCTCAACCTGTCCTGGGCGGACCACACAAGCAACTGGCTGGTGGTGCTGATTCAGACAGCAGCGATGATGAAGGTGGAGCACAAGGCCATGGTGGAATGACAGGTGCGACCCCGATCAAGCCGATGCAACCGCAAGGCGCACTCACTGGGCCAGGCGGTGGACCTCCCGACCTTGGTAGAGTCAAGGAAAAGTCTGCTCTCGCCGACGCTGACCCATTGGGCGTGGACACGAACATCACATTCGAGAGTGTTGGTGGCCTGGACGACCACATCGCTCAACTCAAGGAGATGATCTTGCTGCCGATTCTCTACCCGGATGTCTACCAGCGTCTCAAAATCACACCCCCACGCGGCGTCTTATTCCACGGTCCTCCTGGTACTGGTAAAACAATGCTCGCACGTGCTGTTGCGTCTGTCCTTCGTCAGATCAACGGAAAACCGGTTGCTTTCTACATGCGAAAAGGTGCAGATGCGCTGAGCAAATACGTCGGTGAGGCTGAAAAGCAGCTTCGTGTGCTTTTCGAGGAAGCCAGAAAGAACCAGCCCAGCATCATCTTTTTCGATGAGATTGATGGCTTGGCTCCCGTCAGATCCAGCAAACAAGAGCAGATTCACGCTTCGATCGTGTCGACCCTTCTCGCTCTCATGGACGGCATGGACGGCAGAGGCCAGGTCATTGTCATTGGCGCCACGAACAGACCAGATTCGGTCGATCCTGCACTCAGGCGTCCTGGAAGGTTCGACAGAGAGTTTTACTTCCCACTTCCGAACATATCAGCCAGGCGCGAAATCATTGAGATCAACACCAAGGAGTACCCAGGACTCACACCCGAATTCAAGGACAAGCTCGCTGAGCTTACCAAAGGTTACGGAGGTGCCGATCTCCGCGCCTTGTGTACCGAGGCTGCACTCAACGCCGTCCAAGGCACCTTTCCGCAGATCTACTCAAGCGACAAGAAGCTCACACTGGATCCTTCGCAGATCAAGGTTTTGCCCAAGGACTTCATGATTTCCGTCGACAAGATCGTCCCTTCAAGTGAACGCTCAGCGGCATCAGGCGCCAAACAGCTGAAGAAGAGCATTGAGCCTCTGCTGCGCAAACCTCTACAAGAGATCACAGCCGCCATTGACAAGGCAATCCCACGTAAGAGGAAAGCTACCGCCCTGGAAGAGGCGATGTACGACGATCGCCATGATGAACACAGCTTCGAACGCGACAACATGGAAAGACAATTCGAGGCTTCCCGCATTTTCAGACCGCGTCTTTTGATCAAGGGCTTGCAAGGAATGGGTCAGAACTACCTGGGTGGTGCCGTTTTGGCGAAGTTGGAAGGCGTGCACGTGCAAAACATGGGTTTGAGCACATTGATGTCAGGAATCGGGGTAAGAGCGCTTTCCTTTTGACTCTATTGTTGTTCCATACTAACAATATTTTGCAGACCACCGAATCCGCAGTGATCCAGCTTTTTGAAGAAGTCAAGCGCCACAAGCCGAGTATCATTTACATCCCCGATGTTGAGTCCTGGTACCACACCTTGCCTGAGTCTACCATCAGGACCTTTACCGGATTAATGCGCTCCATTCCAGCGAGTGAGCCTGTGCTCTTGCTCGGCTACATGGAACTCGAGACCAAAGACCAGAAGCCTGATCCCGCCATGCTGCGCGATCTGTTTGGCTATTCTACCAAGAACCAATATGACCTGGACAGGCCAAACGAGCCCGAGCGCGAGGAATATTTTCAGCAGATCATCGACATGATCCACAAAGCACCAAAGGACTTCCCAGATCCTTCTCAACGCAAGCGCAGAAAGCTTGACGACCTACCAGTCGCTCCCACACCGCCACCCGTTCCTGTGGTGCTTAGTGCAGCAGAATTGAAGGCTCAGAAGAGGAAAGACCGTCAGACTCTGAACAAACTCAAGAGCTCTATCCAACCCGTGATGGACCAGATCAAGAAATACAGAATGTTTGTCAACTCGCCCATCGATGACAGCCTCATTCGCTATCTGTACGACGAGCAGGATCCGAATGTTCTTTCCAGCGACCTGACCGAGGAGCAACGCCAGGAGCAAGCACTCTACCGCCCTTATGAAATCGATCAGGATGAAAAGGGCGTACAAGGTCTGCGCGAAACCGCGACGGGCAAATTCTACTACAACCTAAACACCACCGTCATTGAGCAGCGTCTGTCAAACGGGTACTACAAGCGACCCAAAGATTTTGTGGCGGACTTCAAGCGTCTTGCCAAAGATGCCAAAACAATGGACAACATGACTCGCACCCTCAAGGCGAACGAGATCCTTGCCAACGTCGACGTTGACATGGCTACACTGGCCGAGGCACAACCTGCTTTGATGGTCGATTGCGGCGTCCTCTATTTGCGTGAGCAAGAGCGCGAGCGCGACCGTCAACGCAAAGTCGCAGAGGCCAGGGAGAGAGGAGAAGATGTGCCGATCATCGTACCGAACGTGCCTCCCCAGCACGCATCCCATACAACTACTGAAAATTCCGGACCTATCGTGCTTGGTGAGCCAGTTCCTGGAGTCATGCACCTTCCCCCTGTCACGCCTAGCAGGCTACCGGGACCGAGCCCTGTCTCTAACGATTGGAGCAACACGAATGGCAACTCAAACCACACCAATGGCTCGATGGCGCCTCCAAGGGCGCATGACGAGGAAATGTATGACGCCAGCCCGAACGACTACCCGGCCCAGCAGCTACACTCACAAAGAAGCGCACATACTCAGCTGGCTTACGGATCCCAATTGAACGAATACCAGAACAGTGCGTCCACAACCACCTCTGGCCAGAAGACGAGTGATCGCAGCAACAGGAGCAGCGGCCCATATTCGAACAATACCCGGCTGTCGAACGGCGCACGCCCCGATGAACACCCTGATTTCTCGGCCTTGGGTCCCACTAGCGGTGGAAGCCAGTTACCAGATACTCAGGAGGCCAACTTTGGTTCGTCACAAGCATCGGCGTCACAATCCTCTCAGCCCATGGGCCCGCCGCCTCATCGCGCTTCTATCAACAACCTGCTCAACACCAATGCGCCCGCAGAGCCATCTTTCGTGCTCGAGCACAAACTTGCAGAGCAGCTACACGTGCAACTCGTGAAACGCACATCGGGCCTCACCGTCGAACAACTTGAGCAAGTCAATGCCAGCATCATGGAAGCCATCTACAACACCAGAGGGCAGTGGAACCGCAACTTGGTCATCAAAGCCGTGCAAGATGCTTTCAACGACACGATCATGGACATCGAGGAGTGTCAGAAGGTGTTGAAGCCTAGCCAAGAAGACGATTAGACGAGCCGTGGCAGGATACTGGGAAGGGGTAGCTCCTGCCGAGTGTATGGTGTGCCGGCATTCTCGCTGGTGCCCAGGGGACACTCGGCGGGGCCCTTCATATGCGAGGGGACCCCAACTCACCTGCACAACATGGCACTCTTTTGATCTGGCTTCGAAGTATTTTTCTTGGGTCTTTCTATGCAAAGACTCGGGGGTAGCTCCTGCCGAGTGTATGGTGCGCCGGCGTTCATGCTGGTGCCCAGGGGACACTCGGCGGGGCCCTTCACATGCGAGGGGACCCCCAACGACCGTCATGGCTGTCTTTTGTTTTTGTTCTCGTGTTGCTTTCTACAAGGTTGGCTTTTGTCATTGGGATTTGGTTACTTCAAGCGTAGGGTTTACTTCAAAGTTTTTTGGGCATGCATGGAAGATTGCAGGTGCGGATTGCACACAGTGTACAGTAAAGATTTTCGTATTCGAAACCTATCAAGACTCGCAAGCATAATACAAGTATCGAGAGTGCAAAAGCATTTGTGAAACGAGAGAGTTGTATAATTCTGACTAATTAATTCTGCGGACGTGCATCCCATCGGTGGAAGAATGGTCCCCTGCGACTGTGATGAGTAATAACCATCTGCACATCGCTCCGTTGAGCGCTCTGTTCGCGCCTCCGAAAAGTTTGCCGACTCATGATTCCGTAAATGCAACAAGTAGATGAAGGGCCTCACGGTCTCGTTGTCGCTAAGTCTGCTGAAACGCCCCAAAACACCTCCTGGTTGCGCAGATCCCCCATCCGCGCTTGCACAGCCATGATCACAGACTTCGGGGCTTCCTTCAACGTCAGGGGGAGATAGATCCCCAGTGCCCCAACAATGCTTCTGCTCGCCTCTATAAGACTTGGCTCGCCGTCAAGCTCGTTTCAAGACCCGTAATTTGCCCTTTTCCACGTGCTTTTGCGGGTGAGGGTTCGCCGGGTCGAGACGCTTGGTATGCGTTTTGCGGTCATGGGTGGGCTTTGAGGCTGTGATCGAGCAATATATCTCTATACATGGGAGTGCGTGTCGCATCGCTTGCCCTACTTCTGCCTTCTGTATAAGAGGTCGCCATGTACCTCGTTGATATGATGGTTCTTCGGTAGGTCTCTCATTCCATTCGTTCTTCTATCTACACATTATCACTCAGCAAGCGACAGGTCGCTCTGATCATTCTTCGGTCTCTACTTCAAGCTATCCTTCTACCACGACCCTTCGTCTTCTCAACCAGATCTTCTTCGATCAACGGAAATGCAGTACACTCGTTTCGCAGTCCTTGCTTTCGCGCTCGGCGCCACTGCTCGCAGCCAGCGCAGACAGTGGGGTGGCAACGGCAACTTTGACTGGTCTCAATGGGGCCAGACCAATGGCGCCCCCTCTTCTGAGGTCACCAGCGAAAGCGATTCCAGCTCCAGCTCCAGCAACAGCACTGGTTCGAGTGCGAGCAGCGCCAGCAGCGCTCCTCTCACCACGGCTTCCGCCTCTCTGAGCTCCGGCTCTGCTACTTCTGGAGGCAGCATCCCGGCCTCGTCTGGTACCTCTGCCCTCGACGCCGTTCAGACGATCGCTGCCGGTGACAGCTTCGATGGTGGCATGTTCGTCTACGACCGTGGCGTTGACTGCAGCGGCCAGGCCGAAGGTGGCTCTAGCGATGCCGTCTTCATCCTCGAGAACGGCGCAAGCCTGTCCAACATCATCATCGGTCCCAACCAGATTGAGGGTGTGCACTGCATGGGTGCCTGCAAGCTCGAGAACGTCTGGTGGTCTGCTGTCTGCGAGGACGCGTTCACCATCAAGGAGCAGGCCGATGGCGAGACCACCACTATCTCTGGTGGCGGTGCTTTCAGCGCCGAGGACAAGGTTCTCCAGCACAACGGTGGCGGCACTCTCTCTGTCTCTGGCTTCACGGTTGACAACTTCGGCAAGCTCTACAGAAGCTGCGGCAACTGCAAGACCCAGTCCGAGCGCCACGTTATCCTCGAGGACATCACTGCCACCGAGGGCAAGGCTCTTGTCGGTAAGTAAATAAGTCCTGCTTTGGAAGAATAAAACTCTTGAGTCAGGTCACTAACATCAACGGCAGGTATCAACTCCAACCTCGGCGACACTGCCACTATTTCCGGCGTCACTGTCAGCGGCGTGAAGAGCATTTGCGACGAGTACACTGGTACCGACGACAACGATGTCGAGCCGGAGAAGGTCAGCTCTGGACCTAGCGATGCTTGCATCTACAGCGAGTCCGACATTACCGAGGCCTAAGCGAACGGTCAGCTCAGTGACGGGAGGTCTCTGGTGCAGATTTTGCTGTGCCTTCAGTCAATTTCCCCAAGACTTTGTGAGGTGAGGTGTGGTGAGACGGAGGATGGATGAGTCAGTAGAAGTTTATATAGCTTCAACGCAGGCGTTGATTCATAAAATACTCGGTTTCGATCGCTATGTGTTCATGCTTCAAATTTGCTTCTAGCGAGAACGTAATCGCATTAGGTCCTTGTGTTTGCCTGCAGCCTCAGTCCCATTGTTGCCGCGGATGATAGATCTGGCAGCCGAGCATCCCAAGGGCGGCTTTGCGACGGCATTCCTTGCTCCCACGCGTTTGCCCAGGATCCCGCCGTGTCTGTCTGAGGCGTGGAGTACCAACTTGAATTGAATCGTATCATTTGCAGTCCTCACAGTCTGCACGAGGTGGCTGTGACTCTGCTGGAGCTTTGGATGACGTCTCCCCAGAAACAGCAGCAGGACCTTGCTCACTACTCTGCTGTACGCCTTCAGGATCGTTCTTCACCTTGTTCGCAGGCTTATCAGAATGACCAAGATCCTTGCCAGGCTCGATGTGATTGCGAACTCGCTGCTTGAGGATCTTCGTCTCGGGAAAGCCGCCTTCAGCCTTACGATCCCAAATGAGGACTTCTTGAGCTTGGACCTCGTTGCTCTCGCTCTCGGGCTTGTAGGTCAAATGGACTGTGAAGAGACCGCCTGTTGCTGGAATGAGAGCGATTTCGCCTATGCTGGTGCCGAATGTGGACAGGAGCTCCTGGCCGAAATACGCGGCTCGCAGCATCCAGCGACATTGCGTACAGTAGGTGATCGCCACCCGAGGGAGGTGAACCGGGGCTTGTGTCAGGGCGTCCGTCATTGTTGGGTTTTCAGAACTTTTGTATTGAGTCGAGATAAGATGTGCTTGGATGTGAAAGGCGTAGCGTTCCACGGCGAATTGAAGTCACCGAGTCCGAGAAACGCCCGCACTCAAGCCGATCGCATCAATTCATCTCGCATCAGGTAACAGCACCCGTTGACTTTGCCTGGTCTTCATACATCGCCATCTGAACAACAGCAGTCGTTCGTACATGCGTTGATAGACATCTCACTGATCTGTTCGCTTTCTCAGGGAATCCTCCGCCACGCCAACGCTTGATAGCCAAGCCAACATACATACAGCGGCATCTATTACTTGCGTGGACTCGCCACAATCAGAACTATAGTCTGGATCCGGAAACCAGGAACGTTTGGGAATTGGAAAAGATTTCGTCTGTCGAAAAATTCATAGCAATGCTATGTATACTGCCGCAGCCGACTCGACAGTCCAATGAGGTCACGGTGGGCCCTCACATAATCCTTCGACTTGGCTCTTGTGCTATACCCGTCAACCGTGTCGAGTCCACTGAGTGAACACCTCCTCGACTTTCACATAGCTCTCCCCAGACTCAGACCGTTCAATCTTCAGCATGCGTCTCACGGCGTCGAACATCGCGCTCTTCCTGCTCTGCACCTTTTTCGTCTGTGCATACCTCAAGCTGCTCGGCGAAGGCCAAGCATCTTTTGTGCAGCTCACTTTCGCAGCTTGGGGTGAAGAGGCTACAAGAATCTTCCTTTCACGGCGTTCCGGCTCACCTGTTCACCTGTACACCGTCATCACAGCAGCAGCGCCCATGGATTATGTCCTGCGCCGAGCAAGCCCATCTTGGCCGCTCTTTGGCGTCGGACCTTGCGATAAACGCCGGACCAGACTGACTGAGACTGGAGGATGCATGCCTCTGCACGCCCATGCCTGCTATCGATATGGTGCGAGTGGGAAATTGGATCTTCATACCATGGCCGCTTGCTACGAAGCACTTCAAGTCTCTGCCGGAGAAGCGTGGGAGCACGCTCATCGTTGTCATAAAGACGCGGAGTTACCTTGGCCTGGTGTTTCGTCTTGTATTGCCATCAAACGAAGGCATTTCGAGCAGCGCAATCAGAGCTTCGATGGACCGGTGATACTCAAAAATTGTGCCAAAAGATTTGGCGTTTTGAGGGAGTTGCACGAAGCACTGGATCGCTTTACCTAAACCACCCGCATAATATTTCATCCGAGGAGCAGCATAAGCGACAGGCTTCGATACTAATTTATGGTTATGTCACCTCGGAGTCATCGCTATTGTGAATACATTGATTTGCTGTTTCTTCAGCTCCAGCGAAGCCGGTGTACAGCTGTGCGTCTCACTCAGACACAGAAGGATCACTGAAGAATATTGTTGGGCCTTTTAGCCGTGCCAGTCACTGCAGTGAGTTTGGAGTGCAGAAACAGCGGCACAAATCAACCTATATCCAACATACACCTGGATGTCAGCATGAGGTCGTCAGCTCCCAAGCGAGAAATCCTCCTGCTGCCGGATGTAACAGACCTGTCTTGAAGACATCAACAATACAATCATATTAGGCCTCGTGCATGGAATAAGTTGAGGGGCTCATCGAACATCTCCGCACTGCATATTGGCAAATCCCATCCCGTTGGATACACATCAAACGTTGGGAAAACTTGTGAGCACCGTCGATGTCAATGAAGTCCACAATGGTGTAGTGTAATTACCTTTGGATGGGTAATTACGCGATCAGGTGACTGAAACCTCATGCGGGTATTTGTTAGCGTGAACGAACGACAGCCAGTGGTTTGCGTGATGGCTGCTGGGCTGCGTTGTGGGCGCTTGCGGCTAGGCGGGCAAGCTGCTTTTGCATGTATTAATACATGGACACATGTACTGTATATACATCTGAGGATGAATTAGTGGTGGGCGCAATGGTATTTATGCATACAGGACGCGATACAGTCCGGAAACGTGTTGGAAGAGTCTGGGTGTTTTGGATAATGCACTTGGACTGGGAACAGGGGACTTGTGAAGATGTGCTGGCAAACGCAAGTGGATTAAACCGACTTAGCCAACGAACTCGAGATAGAGCAACCCGGAAAGCTCATTCCTGGCAGAGTGAAGATATCGTCGAGTATGGTGAGCAATACATGCTGGCAATAGAGCTCATGCTGGCACTATAACGACCGCAAGCATGTCTAAAAGAGGAGATACACTAAGCTGGATATAATCGCGATAAATGACAAGGTTCCAAAGCGTGTAAGCTTCACGAAGTTTGTACCTTCGGCTCATCCCACTCTTCATCACAGTGGGGACCGTTCGAGATCCCTAAGGATCGAAGGAGTGGTGTCCGCATCGATATGAAGTTGATTCGGCGAGAGCAGTTCTGCAATCTAGCGGGCCGGAAGCCTCGTTGACGGCAGACACGGCCTTGGGCTTTAGTGGCTTCACAAGGCTCAGAAGCCTCAGATCGAGGCGAGCGCGTCGAAGGTTCCGGCGGACACACACTTTTTTGTGTTGTATGCGTTTTGGGTATGGTAGTGAGGTACATGTGCCATGTCTACTGCGAAGATGTGAAGACGCAGCATGGTTGAAGACGCGGCAGCTACCAACACACGCACAGATCCATCGCGGCTGCAAGCGTCCGGCGTAGCAGTGAGCTTGGCGACGAATGGGCGACTCCTTTTGCGTCTTCTCCACGACGACTGGCTGACGATGGCATTCATGGCGGCCTGTCCGGCTTCTTCTGTCATGCAGCTGGCACGAGGCCAAACATCCGCCAGAGACGCCATGCTACAAGACTGCAGTTGGTGTGGGCGTCTACATGCAGGATGCCGTCCTACTTCCTCCGGTGCCGCTATCAGTGAGCAGTCATCATCAGGAAGCCCCCTCGTCTGACTTTCGTTTCATTCTCTCCTTCCCTTCTATACCATACCGCTGCAAGCCCCAAAGACGTCTTCTGGACCTACCACGAATGTTTCTAAACTGAGCGAGACACAATACCGGCGCTAAAAAACCCTGGAGCCCACCTCGAGGACCCTTTGGACCGATTTCTCTTGGTTCGGCACAAGGAATTCGCCGCCACCCGCCCGTTTTCCTTGCTCGAATCCCCCGCAGAATGGCGCAACGCAGCGTTTTGTAGAGCATCTCGTCGCAAAGGAAACGCCGAAAGAATATACCTTGACGCAGGCACGCTGGACTGCTGCCCAATATATGTCGTCCACGTAGCAAACATCGCCACACTCGCCTCATCGTTGCGGCGTCACGGTCTCCGCTGAGCACGATCTGCCCTGCATCCGCAAGGAGACAGCGCAGAAAGCGCATCGGGAACTCCGTCTGCCTTGCAGGTGGCGGTGCACACGCGGCAGCCCACGACTCTCCACTACTGCAACGGCCATGCAGGTTGTCTTTCTGCTCTTCCAGGAATAGCATTCTGCGAAAAGGTGCTTTCTTCCATCTTTTCTCGTTGTCATGTGTCTCCTTGTTCTGTACATTTCTTCTTAGGTAGCTTTGCGCAGGTCGCTGACTACCACCCTTCACCAGCCCGACTTGCGCATTTGAAACGAAATACCACTTCTACAGCACCGATACGATACGAGCTCACGGCTACACTCACTCTCGACCTTCATGTACATGGCGGGTGCTCTCGCGATCTTATAGGAACCTCTTGGTGCTGGACTGATACCACACTCTCATATATATCCATCTCGATCTACAATCATGTCGGCGCAAACCAGATCCCACCACCGCCCACCAATACACCAAGATGCTGCGGCGCCAAGTCGTATTCCCATGAAGGCCGGCACAATCGAGCGAGGCTCGAGCAAGAGCACACAGAACATATCAAGAGTACCGAGGAAGCCTGTTGGGGGAGCACCAACTTCGGACCATGCGGTGCA
Organism: Cladosporium sp. MBC 237; assembly: GCA_030772445.1. Taxonomy (NCBI): domain Eukaryota; kingdom Fungi; phylum Ascomycota; class Dothideomycetes; order Cladosporiales; family Cladosporiaceae; genus Cladosporium; species Cladosporium sp. MBC 237. The sequence continues at coordinate 112,044 of JAPHCH010000039.1, forward strand.
CTCTCGCAAAGGCAACACAGGAACGGCATCGGTTCCGGTGACAGCTGCGCGCCTCGATCCCATAGTAACACAAGGGATTTCAGTGCCACCAAGCTCGGAAGCGCCCACAGCTGCCCGGTACCCTCGGCGAACAAGTTATGGAACAATACTTCAACCACCTTCTACTATGAAAACACCGTCACTTGTCTCGGGCTCATCTGCCCGAACCTCAGACAGCCCCAGATCGCATGGCTTACGGAGGAAGCCGTCCACGATCGATTCATACACATCACAAATGCGAGCGCGTGGCCCGAGGATAGAAGCAGATCGTGCAACGATGCACAGTCGCAGCGAAGGTTACAACGATGCCCTCGAGGATGCTGTGTTGGGCATCTCGCTCCCACCGACTGGCAAACCCGAATACCGAGATTCATATCTCAGGTCTGCTGCGCCTGCCAGACTCCTCCCTAATCTAGATACGCAGAACACAGCACCGATCCGTGATATCACGCCACCTGTACCCGGACTCTCACATTCTGCGACGCCATCAACAAGGTGTACAGATTCACCCTACAGCCATGTTCCTACGCCAAACTCCGCTTCGTCTTACCACAGTGGAGTCGCCGCGCCCGTCACAGAGAACCCCAAGAAACCCTCGAACAGTCCACTGCGACCACGCCCAACACCCCCACCCAAGGATATTCCTGAGGACTCCAACATCCGCAAAACCTTGCCACATGTCTACGAATCGTCCACATCCTCTTCTCGATCTACACTGAAGCCCAAGCACAACAAGTCGTCGGGCAACGGACCAAACGGGCTTGAATCTGCTCCCTCGTCACGCCAGCTCAAGTCATCTGGCCAAAGCCGACTTCCTGCGCCTGATAAGAAGTCTATGGACCCAACGCAAACCGCCCAGAGCGCAGTACAGATACCACCTGAGCTCGCACATCTGAATGTTGACGCTCCCGCCAACCCCCGCATGAGCACGACGCTGCCACCAAGAAGACCCAGCCGAAGCCGAACGCCCAGCCTTACCAACGTGAACAACCCTTCGCCGGTTGTGCACAGTGATCTGCCGCGCCTCTACACGACATATCACAAAAGGACCCCTTCGCAAGATACCAACGGTTCTGCTACTTCAACAAGCCTCAGAAGTCGCTTTGGATTCTCTCCAAGATCATCGTCAAAACAGGGCTCACCTCGTGTTGACTCCGCCTTCTCGCCCTCTCCTTCATCCAAAAAGCACAAGCAACCGCCGACACCCGACTCTGCAGTATCCGATCGCCCTAGGCTTCTGCGGAAAGATTCGCCTGCCTTCAATCAACCGCCTTCGCCCGCGCCTTCCAAGTCACCTCGTTTTAGTTTCTTATCGAGAAAATCTAAGAACAACGTTGACAAGGCGACCGAAAAGCCAAAACGTGAGCCTAGGAAGGGCCCAGTAGCCGGTACTGGACACGAAAAATATGCCAGGTTTGGGTTTCGTGGCCGTAGCAATAGCGCCACGGGCTCGCAACCTTTCAGTCGCTCGCCAAGCGCAGACAGCAGTGCAAGCGGTGCTCCAAAGCAAGGTACAAGCAGGAAAGGCAGCACGACAAGCGAAGACAACTCCGACATGGATGAGTTCCTACGTGAACGTCTCAACCCTGTGGTGATTCGGGGAAGAGGTGTCAGCTTTGGCAATCGAACTGAGGTTTGGGCTACGAAAGATGAAGAATCAAGCAGTTCACAATCGACGGAACACCTGCCGGAGCCACAGCTCCTTCCTTCTGCGATGTCCACTGGGCATCAACCGCCGGTTCCAGATCCCCAATCTCGAAACAAGGGGAAGCTCAAGGACAGCGATGTGGACAAGGTTTCAGGATCTCCAGAACCTGCAGTCCAGAGATCACTCGAAGGTGGAAGAGAAGACGCCTCACGGATCCCTCCGCCCATTGACACAAACGTGACCAGCCAAGCATCTTCGCTGGACAGCTATGAAGCCGACAGCTCTGCGTATCCGCCGACAGACAGCACCACACCACCACCACAGGAATCTCATGAAGGCAAAGAAGGTCTATGGCTACGCCCCCTAAAGAAAGAGCAGCCAGCTCCACGGCTCAAGCACAAGTGGAATTTCTTCCAACGAGCACAGTCTTCTCAACAAACCACAAACGCGCTGGAGAACAGCAATGAGCCATTAGAAACTCCTTTCAGACCTTACCAGGACGCTATGCACCTTGGTATTCTCGACGCAGTGGAGCCTATCGAGCTGTCAGAGGTAGAGCGCATCATCCATGATCATGAAACGTCAACTTCGGGTTCCTCGACATCAACGAAGCGACACTCAAGAATGCTGTCCTCGGAGAGTAGACACGCCAACCTTTGGCCTTCGCCTGCGAATGCGCCCTTCCGTGTGAGCGACAGCTCAGATGCTCGGAGGTTATCGCCAAGTGTGATGGCGAATCAGATCCTGACAGAGTCACCGGAGCTTTTGCAGGCGCGAGCAGCAGTGTCGAAGCAACCAGGGCAAGTTGTTCGCATGAAGACCGCTCCTTTCACCGGGCCGCAGTTCGATGCACCAACAGAGCAACCGCCACAAGCTATCCAAAGCGTCGCAACCCCGGAGCTCGTACACGAATCTGGCGATACACCAGACACACCGCGATCAGATGACATAGTCAGACAATCACGTCTTTCTCCTGTGGGAAGAATTCCCTTGGTTGTGTCGAAACGAGATCGCGACAGGCGTCTCCCGGATAACTCATTCTCTCGTCCGTTCGTCAGCAATCAACCTCGCCCAACTGTTCGCCCTCCTGGTTCGCTTTACAACCAAATTCGCGACCTTGCAAGCTATGTCGATACGGCATCGCAACCCGTGTCGAGCACCAGTACTAGGTCCGACAGCACATCTGCGGCCAATCAGAGCAGTATCAACATGGACCAACCCAGCACATCAACGAACAGATCCAGCTTCGAGTTCTATGCCGGAAGCGACTTCATAACCTTTGCGCCACGGAAAAACTCCGAGTTGACATACTCTTCGAGCAGCTCTGGTGCTTCAAACTGGATGGCTGCACATGCACAGGATGACGATATCTGGAATGAGTACAACGACTTGATGGATGATGTGCTGCCTGAGAAGACCCCAATCTCTGCAGGCTCGTCTTTGGGTGCTCCATTCCAGTATGCCAACATGCCGCATGATAGCCACAGCCCTGCTATGCCCGCCCCGCTGAAAGTCGAGCGTTCGGGATTGCAGCAACCCTCAGACACACTGCCGCTTCCTCCTGCGATGCCTGATAGTCGAGACTCTTTCGCCTCCTATCGACAGAACCCACCAGTATCGCCAATGGCGCCTGAAGAGCACGAAGCGGTGGCTTTGGCAGAGATGCAACAGGACGACCGTTTCACAAGCCGGCCTGTCTCGCCCCTTACTCCAGACACGCTTGCTCGATTTGTGGGCACGTACGGCGATCGCAGCACTGCCTCGTCATTCACACAGAACCGGCTGAGTGTTCCTCAAGCACACATGTACGGCATGCCAATGCACCGTGCCAGTACTTCATCTCGCCATAGCCGGGGTTCCAGGCATTCTAGATCCGCCTCGCTGCCAGAGGCTAATGCTCGCAACTCACAAATCAGCATGACTCCAAGCGCCCGCTTCAACCGTGACACTCAGCTTTTGGACATTCAAGAACGTGAAACCGACCAGAAGTCTCCCACTGCTAATCTCAGATTCGGCGCTCTTATGACCAGCAAGTGGCTATCGTTTGGACGCATCCTTTTCAGTGATGCCCACAACGAAGTGCGTCTGGCTGATGAACCACGCGTGCTTGTCGTTGACGGCCTTGGAGACGATTGGTCGCACTACGTTGCTGCTTCCTATCCGAATGCGGTCGTTTGCAACCTCAGCATCTCAAAATCCAATGCTTCTGACCCGAAGGACTGGGAGTCACTTCCGAACTACCGTCACTACAATCACACATCTCTGTCCGCGCCTTTCCCCTTTCCCAAGGGATTCTTTACTGCTGTTGTATTCCGCTTCCCAGTAGCAGCGACAGAGCACACCTATCAGGCTTGTGTCCTAGAATGCAAACGGGTTTTGCGTCCCGGCGGACATCTGGAAGTTGTCGCTCTTGACATCGACATGATCAATATGGGCACCCGAGGCCGCAAAGCTCTCCGAGGTCTCAAGACGCGCATGCAACAGCGTGACCAGGACGTCAGCCTCCGCAATCTCAGCGATGGTCTTGTTCGTATGATCGGCCGTCGTGGCTTCGAAGATGTACAGCGCTGCATAGTTGGTGTCCCCACTGCTGGGCGTATCCCCCGAAGCGACGACCTCCGCAGCTCTAGCTGTTCCTCCAACTCCACCAATGGTCGTCTCGGCAGGAGCGACAGTAGCAGCACCGACTCGCAAGACAGAGATCTCAGCTTTTCCATGCTGCTTCAAAGCAACCGCAATAGCCAACTTGTCGGACCCGGCCGCGCGAACGACGAAGGTATCACCAAGATGGTTGCCAGAGTCGGCCGTTGGTGGTACTCGGCTTGTTACGAGCAACAGCTGCTCAAGACCGACAAGAGCATCTGGCGGGAGCCTGGCTTACTCCGTGAGTGCGAGAAGCAAGGAACCAGCTTCCGCCTGCTCATCTGCTGCGCGCAGAAACCGCTTCAGACCCGCAGACGAACCGTGAGTGTGTGAGGAACACATTCATACTCGTTCACATATTCAGCGGGTCTTCTTTATTGATTTCCATTACGCCATCCTCATCTCTTTTGGAATTCCGCGAATGATACCACGTACATAATGACAGGCTGGACCTATTCTTTGGACATTTTTTCGTATTCCCTTTACTCGTATACCCTGGGATGAGGCAAGGAGAGTTGTCATGGTCAGGATTCTAGCTTTGATTTCTCCACGGCCGAAATCTTTCTAATGGCTTCTGCTCCTTGCTTTCTTTCTGTCGAGATTCGTCGCTCTTGGGTTGTACAGCGATTTCGGAGATGGAGATGGATTCCACTATTTTAATGTCACGGCAGAAAAAGAAAGACGCATTAGGGCCTCGCGGCCAAACGAATATTAACGAAGTTTCTATAAATTACCGACGCGTGCATCCTTATATTCTTGTGACTTCGTGTTGGTCGATCATCTAGTCTCATGTTTCAACTAGATGATTCGCTTACACAGCCAGAAGGCTCGATTTGGTAATAATTCCTTCTATAATATTTCACCGATAATCTCTCGTCTATAGAACATTGAAGGTAGCTGCCAGACCATACATTCATGTATAGAAGTGTGGTGACGCAAAAGTGTCTTGGTGTATTTGTTGTCTGTCTCAGGCACTGAGGTCGGAGCGCCAGTCGCTGCTTCATGTAAATGACATGGCGCTGCCCGCACAGCAAGCCCACCTGCACCGCACCTGCAGTGACTCCAGGAACTTTGTTGTCGACATAAGCACCAAAGTCAACAAACCAGCCAATCTCCCTTTCGCCAATTACCCATACACATCCACATATCCAACTCTCTTCTCTGCCACTGTCCATGACCGAGCTATAAGACCACTCTCTTTCTACCCGTCCGCGCTCACACCCACCTCCACCACCACCACTCTGTAGTCCGGGTGCCACACCGCAAAGACCACTTCCACGCACGCATACGCCCAACCACCGTCACAATCCGCACAACATGGCCTCCACACCTCCCTTGTCGCCTATACGCAACTACATCACACCCATAGACACATCGCCCACAAATTCCTACCGCGAGCAACTCAGGAGGCGCAATTCCAGCTTCTCCTCCAACCACGATCGCAGTCCCGTAACACCGCGCTCACGACACCGATCCTCTATCGTATCCAACTACTCTCAGAACTCTGCCACACCCGCAGAAGGAGGCGGCAACGGCGGTATGGGCAACCTTGCCGATGAGCTCGATCAACTTTCAGACGACGAGGAATACGAGGAAGGAACAACCGAAGATGCGCTCGACAGCGCCGACAAACAGCACGATGCACAAGAAGACACCGTCGAAGGTGCCCGCGACTCCGGTATAGACGTTTCGTACTCCTCCAAGAAAAGCTCGCCCAAACACATCCGCAACTTCAGCAAACCGTTTGCCCAGAGCGAGAAGCCGCCGGACGAGGCCGACGAGGACGAGATCGAGGAGCGTCTTTCGCCAGAACTAGAAGATTGCATCAGCGCCGTACACCGCATGGCACAATACTCAGACGCCTCCGCCGACCCGCTCATCGCACGCGTGCTTCCACTTATGCACGATCTCGGCAATCAGTCAGGCTTGGAATCCGGCGCGCAGCGTCTCAATACCAGCACCAACAGCATGTCAACACATCTAGGAAAGGAGACGAAAACGCTCCAAACTCTCAGTGCAAGCCTGTACTCGCCCTTCATCTTTTCCACGCCTCTGGATCTGGAGTCCGTGGAAGAATCGCTCCCACTAATCGAAGCGCTGCTCGCATCACTCCCACGCCCAGATCCATCTGCACTCGTCGGCTTGCAGAAGTTGAGCCGCGATACAGACGCAACAGTGCAGGCTTTGGCAGGGTTGACGGATACACTACAGATGGGCAAGCAGACGACAAACGCAGCTTCGAGACATTTGAGGACAACACAAACTATGGTCGCGGACTTGAGACGGGAAAGGGAACACGCCGAGACGGCTCGAGAGGAGCTGTCAAGGAGTCCTTGGGAGCAAAGGATAAGAGATGGGTTCTGCAAGAGCGAATGTCAGGACGTGGTCAGCGGCTTCGACGACTTGTGCAATTCACTCCGGGAGAGTCTGGCGCAGAGCGTCGAGGCTTGAAGATTTTTTTTGGTGAAGTGCATTCTTCGAGTGGGACTCTTTTTTCGTTTGTTCTAATGGTGGCGGCGGCGGTTTTCTCCTGTCTTGGTAATTGGGAATACCCTTTTCCTTTTGTTCTTTGTGGCGTTGTTCTTTCTGCTGTTATTATCGAAAACACTGCATCTTGGGACATTGGGTTATTGGAAATGGGACTAGAGGGCTAGGATTTGAGAATTGGGATCTAGAAGGTAAACACTGGGAAATAATCATGGTTGTTTGAAAGCTGCTGGAATAAATGCCATGTCAATGGTTCCTTCTTACCATGTTTGCGTCCGGTCCCGAACATGATTTGTAGTAGATCGCGAAAACAAATGCAGCTTCTTATTTGGGCTAAAAAACAAAATATTCATCAACAGCCCTGATAGCTCAGTTGGTAGAGCGCGTCACTAGTAATGACGAGGTCGCCGGTTCAACTCCGTCTTAGGGCATTATCCTTTTGCTCTTGCTCTGGAAGCCATACTGCGTGACATCTATGGCTTGTACTTTTGCTGGATGGATGGTAAGCAGTCGTCGAAGTTGGACCGGTGGACGCCGATAGCTGCTTCGAGGAGGACGGTGAACAACCTCGCTTCGTGCCGCATCCTGTACAAATCTCAATTGCCGGGCATCCACAGTGATGTGACCTGCAGTAGTACGTGCGGAGTCGCCGTTACACATGTCGTATATGGTGGATGGGTCAGCCATTGTGAAGCAAGTATCTTCAGATCCAAACCTTTTCTCGAGAAAATCAGTACATCCAAACCTTGATCGCGGCGAGGAACACGCTCTCTAGCCTCGTCGCATACCCTTGACCATGGCATCTCCCCAACCAAAAGATGATTTCAGCATCCTCATAGTCGGAGCCGGACCTTCGGGTCTACTCCTCGCCCTTCTGCTGGCCAGAACAGGCATCCAAGTCACAATTCTAGAGAAGAGCCACGAACTCGACCGTCAACCACGCGCCTCATACTACGGCGCCCCATCCCTGCACGAGTTCGCACGCGCAGGTATCCTCGAAGATGTCGAGAAAGAAGCCTTCCACGCCAACGGAATGTCATGGCGGCACGCAGACGGAACACAGATTTGTCAGATCATCGACGACGACATGCCGAAAGAGCATCGGCGTCTCTCTCTGCCTCTAGACTCGCTGTTACCGCTGTTGCAGGCTCATTTAGATCGCTATGAGAATGCCCGAACGCTGTTTGGACATGAAGTCATGGGGCTTGGGCAGGACGAGGGAAAGGCCTGGGTTGATGTGAAGATTGACCAGGGCGAGACGAGAATGTATGCCGATTATGCTGTGGGGTGTGACGGGGGCAATAGCAAGGTTCGCAGGGAATTGTTTGGGTCGAGAAATTTTCCTGGCAAGACTTGGGATGTTCAGATTGTGGCGACGAACGTATGCTATTCTGACCATTCGCCGATCGAAGGCAGTGGACTGACCATTTCCTAGACGTACTACCCAGGCCTATCCAAATTCGACTGGCAAAGCACCAACTTCCTCGTCAGCCCGGAGCACTTCCCCATGATCGCACAGATTGCCAACGACGGCTTGTTGCGCATCACCTACGGGGAAGAGGGCAATCTCACGCGTGAACAGATGCTGGAACGCCAACCGGAGAAGTTCAGGCAGTTTGTACCTGGTGCGCCTGAGCCTAGCGAGTACAAGATTGTCAATTTCAGTCCTTATAAGATCCATCAGAGATGCGCTGAGACGTTCAGGAAGGGACGTTTCTTGTTGGCTGCTGATGCTGCGCATCTTTGTAATCCTTTGTAAGTTGTGCTTCTTAGTTCGATATCTTCCCTCAACTTCAGCACGATCGGCGCTGACATGTCTTTCCCCAGCGGTGGCATGGGCTTAACAGGCGGCTTCGCAGACGTCGGAGGTCTTTTCGACTGCTTCTACGGAATCTACTCTGGGCAAGCGGATGAGTCGATTCTGGACAAGTACGACGAGATCCGGCGAGAGAAGTACTGGAAAGTCATCGACCCGGTTTCGAGCGGAAATTTGCAGCGTCTGTGGCATCCGGAACGTGAAAGCATTGAGAAAGACGAATTCTTCCAGGCTATTAAGAAGGCGGAAACGGATCGGGGTTTCGCGAAGGAAATGGCAGAGGTGAGCGGGGGTGTGGTTGCTGATGTTGCTGTATATTGTGGTGCTGACTTGTATGTTAGAAGCAAAATGCGGTCATGCATGACTTTGCGCAGTACTATAAGAATGCCACGAGCTAGGTTTGTGGTCGTGACCGGCGGATCTGCAGTCGTGGAGAGTAAGTTGGATTGCTTAGAACAGCACTCCAAAGTGGAGCAGGCGAAAGTCATGGTAACGATTATTTTTCAATTGAAACGCTTCAATCTGGGTATCCTAAAGCAAACGATAATTCAGCCGCGAGCACAACTTTGACAATCAAGCAGTCTTTTGCCACGCCGGCACCCAAGGATTCTCCGAGGTATCATTCAATTTCAGTCCGCTTACTGCGCTGTTGATCCTCGTGTTCTCCTGGCCAAGCAACTCCCTCTCCAACTTGGCCATCATGTCCAACTCTCGTAGGATCCCATCGACTAGAGATCGACAGGAATTCAATACAACGTGCAAACTAGTCTTCGAGCCGTCTTCGCCCTCCTGTTCAGGTGCTGGTGGTAATGTTGCCATCTCTCGTTGTAGCGAACGTATCTTCAATGCAGTAGAGGCGTGCGCCTCCCTCCATGATCCGGACAGTGGTTCAACAAAGCTATGGGTGTGGCCTGAGATTGTGCCTTCAGCCCCGGCTACCCAGTCTTCGAACGTATGTAGCAGTGCCGTATATCTGCTCTCGGGATATGTGATCGCCACGACGTCTTTGTGCACCCGAGCGAGCACTTGAAGATTCTCCGCCAAGAAAGACGGGTCAGGACACCATGCCTGTAGTGCTGCTAGGTTCGCTACCTTTTGCTGTGCTGTTTCGACTGCGCGGATGGCTTCGAGCTCACTGCGCAGGTCGGCATGTTTCCTTCCTAGTTTGTCTTTCGCATCGTCCGAGTATTGACCAAGCGTTTCTCCAGAGGCTTCATGTAGAACCGAAAGCTGTAGGAGCTCGATCTGCTGCTTAGCCAAGTCAAATGGAATTGAAAGGTCTTCTTCAGAACTTGGTGCTGGTTTCGCTTGTCGCGAAGCAGGCACGGGTGGCTTTGGCAAAGATGGTTTAGCCGGCGAGTAGTGTTGTTGGTATGTACTGAATGCAGGCCTTGAAGGTGGTGGTAATTGTGTCCTGCTACTAGGGCGAACTTCTGATCCTTTCCTGGGAGAGGTTGGCGCCGGTGCAGATGGGGTTTGATTTGCGGACGAAGTGCTGAGTGACGGTGGTCGCACACTCCCCGTACGTCGAAGTCCAGTGGTTGATGTCGGAGTCGACACACTACTGTTGCGGCTATGCGCTTGTGGTTGAGAAGTTTTCACACTTCCAGAACGCGCAAGGCCAGTTGATCTCGGTGCTGGAGATGCCGATGCTGTCGAAGGTGTTCGCTTGACGCCAGACTCGGTGGCAGCAAGTCGAGCCGCCAGCATTGCTGGTGTGGTGTTCGAGCTCCTTTGTGGCTCAGGTCTCGCAGAAGGTAGTCCGCTTTGCACTGATTGCGTCCGAGTATGCGACCTCACCGAAGGAGCTCTTCCCACTTGGCTCGACCCTGGCACCCTCGTAGACAGACCTCTGGAGAGCTTCGAAGGTGGGGGCATGGCTCTTCTGTCCGCCTGTCGCGCGCTCTCTGCCGATGCACCTTCCATCTCATCCTTCTGCGCCATATCGGGATCCCTATTCTCCCTCTCTCCGACATCTTGGTCCGCCTTTTGTTCGGTAGTGCTCCCTCGTAGGACTTGCGGCAGCATAGTCATGCGCTTCGATTTCGGTGAGGTCTTTGTAGGTGTAGGAAGACCAGAAAATCCAGGCTGTCGAGCGTTCAGCGCCAATATTTCATTCCAAGGGAGGTTCGAATAGTTGTACCTCGATCATTGAAGTCGGTCTGCTTCTACCAGCCGCCGCCCCGGGCGGACGGCGCGTCGAGGGCAGTCGACTTGGAGTTGCCATTATGGATTGACTACACAGTGCCGTGAGTCTGTGAGTTGTGTAGGGAGAGAGTGAAGTGAAGTAGCGGTGTTGTCGGTGTGTTTTGTTTGTGTCGCATTGCGATGTCTGACTTCCTAATTTGGCCTAAGCAGGGTGATCCCCGCAACAACAACAACAACACCGAAGACGCAAACGAGGACTTGACATTTTTCATACACCAAGATATACTGGAATACTGCCTTCAATTAATAATATCGCTAATTATTTAGATGGCGAAGTCTAGTCTCTCAAGAGCCAGTGAATGATCAATCTTCTGCCGTGTGGTAGAACCCAAACCTTCCCCAAGTCTCTATCATCAAGTAACTTCACTTCATCACATGCAACTTCTGAGGTCTATTTTGAACATGTGACGTCTGCTCTCCAACAAGTCCAAAATCTTGACTTCGCTGAAGACTTCGACCGCACCTTGTACAAGTCAACCCCACAGCAGCCTCTTCGTTCCACGTATAGCAAATCACCCAGCGGTAAGTAATAATTTATCTATTTCCTTTCAATCACAGCATCAATTCGCGGCGAGTGGCACATTGGTAGCAGCAGCAGCAAGCAGGCACAGCTCTATCGGTAGGTCCTAGTTGCCAGAGAACACTTGGAGAACACTCACGAGCGCATCCGCGCCGTTTACAGACAACACTCTCATTGGCACCACCATGTCGACCAACGGAACTACCGTCAACGGCAACACCACCCCCCGCGCCGCCGCCTTCTCGGAGCGCGAGGCCCTGCGCGACGAGCTGGAACGCACCCGCCGACAGCTCGAGAGAGAGCGCAACAACAACGAGCCGCTCAAGCGGCAGATCCACGACCTGCGCCTGAAGGTCGCTGAGGGTGACGCCGAACTCAGGCGCAAAATCGCCACCCTCACCGAAGAGGTGAAAGATCTCTCCGCCCGCGAGAAAGACCGTACCCAAGAGTACCTGGGTAAGTGCAGAGGCTAGAGACCCATGATACCTGGGACGATCCGCTAAATCCTACCCTTTGCTGCGAACAGACGGTGTCAAGGATGCAAGTCTCCAGATGGCAACCAACGAGCGTTTGATCATGGCGCAGCAGATCGAGACTTGGAAGACCGCAGCAGAGAAGTGGAAGGCAGAGGCAATGCGTGCCGGAAACGAGACCATCGGTCTCTGCTACCAAGCAAGCGTGGACGAGGCCGTGAGAAAGGAGAGGGAGAAAGACAGTTTTTTGATGAAGTCGATGCAGAAGGAGATCGATGAGTTGAAGAAGAAGGCGGCAGAGAAGGATTGTTGAGCGAAACGGTCGATTATTGAAGATGAGGATGGTTGGAAAACGGTGTTGATATGACCGCGAGAAGAGTTCGACTGTGGATTGAGGGGTTTTTTCTTATATCTCAATGGCTGATGGAGAGAATCAGCCTACCAAAGGGTAGGATAGCACCACCAATGTATCGGAGATATGAGCTCCTTTGATGCCTGCTCTCAGGGATGTGTAACCGACATTGTTGCACTGAAGAGAACTGTAGCTGCACGCCTGTGACAGAGACGTGCATCTTATCTTGCCGACTTGGGATCGAATGGCCTAGATCGATTATTCATGCTGCTACCCTGATGACATCGATGTATCTCAAAACTTGCAAGGTCAATGTGCCCTGTGGATTTGTGAGGGCAACATCTTCATTTGTGCTCACATGCATGGCGGATCAAGGGACCGAGCGCTATTAGACAGCTAATATCTTTGTGGATTCGCGTGCCTTATCGTATTGGAACGAATCTAGTACAAAGTAGCATACTGGGCATTGGTAGATTTACAAGGGACGGATCCAGTCCGTCGGAGATGTCCCCCATCTAGAGATCTTGGAACGACAGCTGAAGGCCACGCTCGGACGATTTCGACCTGTCAAGTCTCGCGTTGAGGCCTTGCAGCACACGAAACCAACTCATCAGCAGCACGTGGGCAGCCACAAAATGCAATAGCTGTAAAGTTGGTCACCCAGCAGTGGACAGTCCAATGCAGGTCTTGCCGAATTGGCTGCCCCCGAGAGTAATAGGACTAGGATGTGCTGAAATTACAAGGATCAGATCAGCTAGTCCCACCCGGGGAGCACCAAACACGCTGGACCCGGCCCATCGGGTTAATGCATCTCACCAGATTCATACTCTGCATGGCTGGATCTTCAGATCCGACAGGCGCGCGAACGATCTGAAGCATGAGCCCCTTGCCTGAACCTTTCCTCTCTGCCACATCTGCGCATTGAGCGGGGCAAATGTCATCCCAGCACCGGTTCTGTCAGAAGCTCGGCGAGTGAATATAACCCGGTCGAGACGTCTTCTGTTCGGCATGATGGCTCTGTCCATTTCTATTGTCCAAATCACCCGCATCGCTGAATCGTACACGTCGCGGTCATGTCCGCTAATCTCGCACCGACTGACTTTCGAGCATGGCCCGAGCCCAACTATATCAATCCAGACCGACGATCGTGGATGCCAGTGTATGCTGGTTTGTGGCAAGCAGTCAGTACCGTGGTAGCTGTCCTGCGTTTGTGGCTGCGTGCAAGGAAACAGGCTGGGCCGCTTGGGCTTGACGATGTGAGTATGCACAGAAGTTGTTTAGTTTAGCCCGATATCTTCAATATCGCATGAGCAATGGGCTTTGACGCGTTGATGATCAAATGCTGATATGCAGCAGGCACTCTTACTACCGGCATGGCTAGCTTCAATCGCCTTCACTACATTCGTGCTATTGAGTACGGAGAAATGGGGGTCCGGAACGCATGTTTGGGATGTGCCCATCCCGCTCTTTGAACCATTGGCTATGGCAGGATGGGCCTCTGAAGTGACATTTATGATCTCCACCGGCTGCACGAAATGTTCAATCTTGTTCTTTTATCGACGCCTCACAAAGGGAACTTATAACCGAAAGTGGGAGTGGGCAATCATCGCAGCGATCGTTATCACCATCAGTTATACAATCGCCTTTGTTGTTGTTCTGATCTTCGTCTGCTCCCCGACGGAAGCGTACTGGAGATCGAAGAATCCCAGCTATGGCCGAGAGTACACCTGCCACGACACAAGGAAAGGCAATGCCATCTCTGGGATCGTGAGCGTCATCAGCGACTTCTACTCAGTGCTGCTGCCATGCCTGATGCTATGGGAATTTGAAGCGCCTCGGAAACAGAAAATCGCACTCAACATCATCTTCTGCTTGGGATTGCTAGTCACCGCCGCCGGCTCAGTACGAACGTACTATCTCCATCAACTAGGTCACAGCGCAGACCTCACCTACGCGGGATTCAACGTCTTCATCTGGGCGCAGCTCGAAGTGCAACTGGCCATAATCTGCGCCAGCGCGCCAGTCTTGCGTGTTTTCTTCCGAACATACTTGAGCGATCCCATGGTTCGGGTATTCTCCTCGGTCCGCTCTCGCAGCCGCCATGATTCACAGAACATGGACACTGAATTGGACGGTGTCTCTTCTACACGCGAAGGCTCTCCCATACCTTTCAATCAGATGTCTGTCGCCAATCGAGAAAAGCATGTACATATGACCGAGGTCGACAAGGAGATGGCGATCTCGGAGTCGAATGATGCACTCGGACATAGGAACACGGATGAAACGGACTGGGAACGTGAATTCAAGGACTTGGAGGCCAGCCGTCCAGCACCAGCTCATTTGATGGAAGAGGAATGAGCGAAATGCGAAGATGGAGTGATATGAGATGCCATGGTTGAGGTCTATTGAAGCTACGTGGACGTTCGCGTCTGCCGGGAAGAAAGCAGTTTTCACGATCGGGGTGATTCTCTAAATTTTGTTTTCGATGCCTTTGTTGGAGTTCAACGTGCATCGACTCGAGTCCTTGTGGGGCCTGAACGGGCTCGCCTAGGCATAGTTGGACTCGAGGATGAGCGAATAGAGTGTTGCGCATGATGTTGTTTCGAGTTGAATTGATGGTAACGTATCCCGCCTCAGCAATTCGATTTGGGCTTGCCAGGGGCTGTGTCCGTACTGCGATAGCGATACTTGATCCGCGTTCGGCGTGTTCCAACCGCTGGTCGATCTTCTGATTGTGTCTTTGCGAGTGCATCGTGAATGGAGGTAGACATTGACGGGTAGAGAGGACGGCCGATAATCTGGGCATGCAATCGGAGCTCTTTGAGAAAATCGCTGCCCTTGTACTGAGCGTTGCCTTTGTGTCGAGGTCACTACCGTTTTGACAAAGATTCTCCCCGTACAAGTGGTCCAGCTTTTTACGATCAGGTCTTACAAGACTAGATCCGTGCTAAGACTCATTGCTTTGGGACGCGTTGCTTCAGCTCGCGGGGCTGAACACCGCCAGCTCGTGACATCCTCGAGATTAGAAAGGCGATGGACACAATGATCCCAAGGGCAAATCCGAAGCGGGCCAGGTCCGAGTAAGCGTACGTGTCCAGATCTGAGGGAGACCCAACCATCTTCGAATCGTAAGGTGCTGTCGGTGTGTCAGACGTCGGAAGAGGCGCACGACCATGAGTGGCTCCTGGAGCAAAAGGTCTCGTAGGCCGACTTGTCGCTACGGTTGCCAAATGAGGATGCGTTACCACGCCTCCAGGTGGAGCCATGGTGAAATGTATGCCAACTGTCTCGAATCTTGAAGGCGATGGAAGAGCGGAATTGACAACGACATCGTAAACGTTGTGTGTGCCGGGAGTGTTGGTGTAGGTTTTGGTGTAGCTTAATGTCTCCTTCGACACCATGTCAACGTCCCATGCGTATCCATAGATGATCGTGGCCGTGAGGGATTGTTCGGATGTCGCCATGATGTGTATATAGATGGGTATGCAGCGTGAGAAGGTCACGCAGAAGGGTCGAGATATGTGTTATAGGGCCAATGGACTACAGAAACTAAATTGCAGAACAATGAACCCAGGCGATCAAGGTATCAAGTGTTGAGCATACTGAATAGACGAAAGGCGGCAGAATATTAGGCTATTGTTTCAAGTTTAGGATCTTGTCTCGATTCAGCGGAGAAATGCATGTTGGAGGATTGCCATCCTTGAAGCATTGTAAATGAGCCTGAACTACTAAAGATTAGATTAGAGAGGCTGGCGTGATTATTGGCGAGTTCCACCTCTCACGAAGGCTCCCCTCTTTCCAGGTGTTGCACTATAATGTGTTCATAGCTGTCATTCATTCATCTTTCTGTTTGATTTGCTCGACAGCACATTCGCAAAAATCGAATGATTAAGGGTCCCCCTATCGATGCAGCGAGGATGTCGTGCGATGATGCCTCTTAGCATGTGCTCTTGATTTGTCAAGGGAGCACAAGAGCGAAGGATCTCTAGCGTGTGGCATTGACTTGCCTGCCAAGGCCAACATGCCGTCACGACCACCAAATGCCGAATCCACGAACGTACTTTGTACTTGGAAAAGACCGACACAAGAAGGACATGAACACATACAGGTAGGTCTTATAGACTCCAGGGGATCGCAGACTTGACTATATAATGGAATTCGCAATGGTTACTTCGCGATTCATCATAATCGGCACCATGATTGTACAGGAGCGCAACAATGCAGGTATGCGGCGTCTAGCGCCTCGCCGCATACCGAAAGCAATATATGTCGAGTCCAAGGATTGCAACCGCCCGAACAAGCGAAATCAAGGTGATACGTCGGACGGAAAGCGACAGCACAAGTGATGGACCTCGCTAAGTATGGCAAAAGACCAAGGTCTCCGGTGAAAGGTGCAGTCGCTACCACAAAATCCCATGCTGTCCCGCCTACACACGATCCACATGCGTTGTGCTACCATGGCGGTGTCTCTGTCTCTCTTTGCTTTTGTATCCGTCGTCTTTGGTCGCTATACTTCAATCCCTGCTCCCACGGTACCAGGCCATCAGAGCAGGTCTACATCTCCTCCGGCCGCCACTTCTCTTGCTCTGCTTCGACGAGATGATCCTCCACTACCACTGACGAACTCGAAGACATGTGGTTACACCAGAGGTCTATGGTCTTCTGCTGTGACATGCGCCGACCAGTATACCTGCAACTACTTCACGGAGCCCTACTCAGCGCCTAACTTCGGATGTTGCTCGTCTGATGTGGGCTGCGAATACATGTCGACATGTTACGACTATGGCCATCGGAATAATCCAAACACAGCGGGCGGCGTCTTGGTCAATGGCGGAGATGAAGAGTTCTATTGGTATGTTCGAAAACCATTGTCTACATCGGCCGAAGATTCGAAGTGCTAACCCATCAACCCACCAACAGTGGTTCTGATCAACCATACTGCAGCACCCTCGTCCTCTACGGCCAAGAATACGCGTCCGGAGGAACATACTCCTTCCTATCATACAACTGCATCACAGGCAGCGCCAGAACAGCCACAGCATACCAATCGACACGGGATTCCACAACATCCCAAAGCGCGACAACATCAAGCACCTCATCAGAATCAAGCTCCACCACAAGCTCCACCACAAGCAGCACATCGGCCACATCCTCCCCATCCAGCACAACTTCCGCCCCAAACCCACCACCCTCATCCGCAGCCACCACCACTCCAGAGTCCTCAAACGGCCTATCCCAAGGAGCCCAAATCGGCATCGGAGTCGGCATAGGCATAGCCATCGCCGGCGCCCTCCTCGCCGCATCGCTCTGGCTCTGGCGTCGTCGAAAGGAGCGCGCAGCGCCCACATCGCACGCGCACCATGGCCAATACGAGGACACGCCTACTGAGATTGACTCGTCTCCAGGAGCCATGTATGATTCTTACGCGCAGTATGATATGCACAAGCAATCGCATCAACATTCGGCTCCGGTGGAGATGCAGTCTGGGAATGCGCGGCATGAGCTCGACGGCGGCTTTTCGCAGGAACTGCCTTTGGTTGGGAATGATGGGGAGAGTCGTGAGAGGCGATGATGGATTGTTGGGGATGTTTGATACCGCACGATGGGAGTGAATTGACGAATGTCGTTCGAAGAAAGAAATGTTATCATAGATGTTTGTTTGTTTTAAAATTCGTCCTAAGCAGAAAATGTCCATCAGATGCGTGGTTACATTGCATATACAAGTAAATGGCCATGATCACTCCAAAGCCTTCGGCCGTCCCTTCCTATCAACCCTCTGATCCCTCGGATCAAACCCTCCATTCCCCCAAGCAGCCCACTCCGGCGTGGCCTCACCGACATAATCCTGCGGGCCAAAAGGCTTGCCACTCTCGACCAGCTGGAAGAACTTCGCATAATCGATCAAGGTATGCCAGCGCATCTCGCCATTCTCGCCAGAAGGCAAGTAATACCTACTCCGATCGGCGAGCAGAATGCAGCAAGAATGGGCGTGCTCGGCGCCAATGCCGTAGTCGAGACCGCGGCGCTTGAGAGCCGCTTCGAGCGCGAGGACGAAAGCGGACACTTCTTCGTAGAAAGGCACGTTTTGCATCGTCAGGCCGGCGCCCGCGGCGGTGCTGGTGCCGCAGTAGGTGACGCCTTTGACTTCGACGAAGCTGGGCTGGGCTTGCTCGACGAGCTTGGCGTAGCCTTCGGCTTCTTCGTCGATGTTGAAGCCTTTCACGAGGGTGAGGCGGAAGACCGTGCGGTGGGTGTCGCGCTTTTCGCGCAGGATGTCCATGCAGCGCATGAAGCGTTCCCAGAAGTCGCGGTGCAGGGGGCGGTCGATTTTGCGGAGGGTTTCTTTGTCGGAGGCGTCGATGGAGACGTAGAGTTGGGTCACGGGGCCGAGGGCCGCGAGTTGGTCCGGGTGTTGGGCGTTGCAGACGAGGAAGCTGGAGATGTGCTCTTTGTGCAGCATGCCGAGGAGTTCGTTGATGTGGGGGTAGAAGATGGGCTCGCCGACGAGACTGAGCGCGCAGTGTCTGATGCGCATGCCTTCGGAGAAGCGCTCGGCTCGCACGCCGGGCACGCCGCGGAGCATTTTGATTTTCTTGTAGTGCTCTGCTTTGATGCCATCGAAGATCATGTCGGGTGGGTCGACTTGCCACCTCCAGGTGGTTCCTACCGGGTTGGTGCCGTGGCGCCAGCAGAAGACGCACTTGTTGCTGCAGCTCAGTGAGGGAGTGGCTTCCATGCAACGGTGTGAAGCGATGCCGTAGAAGCTGTACTTGTAGCATGAGCCACGACCGCGAAGCGCAGATTTGGTCCAGCGACAGATCTTGACGCCCGAGTGCGTGCCGACAATGCTGTAACCCTGCTTCGTGAGGGAGCCGTATGTGGGTGATGCCTTTGGAACCATGGCTTTCGGTCCAGAAGGCTGAACAGCGGTGGCGGTAGAGGAAGTTGTGGTGAAATCAACAGGAATCGGCGCTTTGCCGCCAATATCTTCAACATCGTCTGTGCCTGCTTTCTTCGCAGTCTTCTTCTTTGGCTTCGAGGAAGAACTGTCAGATCCATCCTCGGCCTCATCCTCATCCTCGTCTCCGCTCTCGACAGCCTCTCCACTGCCAGAGACACCATCACCGAGGCCCTTTCCTTCTGCCAGATCGAGCATGATACTCTGGAGCCCAGCCCTCCACTCCTCCAGACTTGCATCGGCGTTACTATTCACATCTGCCAGACCGATAGGGAAAGCTCTCTTCCTCGCGGTCAGTTTGGCCATCCATTTGTCCACCTCTACCGCCTGGCTACAGAATCCTTGCTGCTCAGTAGGCCACTCTTGCTTATCGCCAAATCCAAACACAGAGTATCCTGCTAACTGTTGCAGCGGCGCGGTGTCGATACGGAAGTCATGGTGGGTTTCTTGAAGATGGGTAAGGAAGTTTGAAAGTTCGGTGTCAATGTCGTAGCTAGGAATGAGCAGAAGGTAGAAGAACGCCGTTCGCTTGTCGCTGTCTTTCGGTTTGGGAGGGGAGATGAAGAAGTCGTCGTAATCGAGCTCGGTGAGATCGTATGTTTCGGGCGACAGAATCCTGCTGTCTTGTGATTCCTGAGAGAGCGTTTCGGCAAATTTCTCAGCGTAGGCCCTTGTCGAGCCGCCGAGGGAGTAGTAAAAAATCACTGGCTGAATCTGCTCAGGCGCAATTTCACGAATGGGCGAAGCCTTGCTCTTTTTGCCTCCGGTCACCCTCTTAGGTCCAGCCTTGGGTCGCACGGGCTTCTTCGCTGTAACAGTCGGCTCATAGTGGTCGGTGTCTGCGAGTTGCGCTTTGACGTCGGTCGTATTTGGCGCCACGGCAATGACAGGTTTTTCCTCGACGGGTGAGGCGAGTGGCGGCGTCAAAGCGACCTTAGCCTTGCGACTGCGCCAATGGACGACCAAGCGCACAATGGCGAAGAGGACTCCGGCAGAGAGGAGGACTTCAACGCGGTGGGTGTGCCAGAGGAAAAGCAGCTCTTCCGGGAGCTGAGTTATATTGTCGACCGCCATAATGACGGGATGAGAGCCTGCTGGACGCGGGCACTCTTGGTCGTGTGATGTGTCGACTTCCTGGTGAGAGTGAGTAGTGCGAGAGAGAGAAATTGAGTGATCAATTCGATTCTAGAATTGTTCCATGGTTCTTCCATCAAAGCCAGCCTGCCCCACGGCGGGCGCAAATGGCTTTGATTTGGTTAGTGAGCAAGGGCAAAAACGTGGAGAAGGCCTGCCAGCCACGGTGCCTGACGCATGCCGCGGTGAAGCTTGCCGAGAGGGCTAACTCTATAGAGACAGACAGAGAGAGAGCTTGGAGCAACAGCAAGGCAGCAAAGTCACTTGCTCTTCCACATGAGACACTCGTGCCAGGTGCGCAGACCAGCTACCAGCCTTCGCCGCCCATCGTCACGCACACCGAGCATCGCGCCCGAGTCTCATACCAATCCTTCTTTCTTCCCGCCGCCGTCCATGCGCCTCTCATCTCGACTCTGATCATACACCCGCCTTCATTTGCCATCCTCCGGCCATGTAATCATCCTCGTGGACAACAATCAATTTCCTTAAAACCATCATCTCTCACACATAGCATCCATTCTCGCATACCCGCATACACCGACCCACCGACTTGCCGACTCACCGACTGCACCGACACTCACAATGGGCAACCTGTCCGACCACTGCGCCGCCCTGGCCTCGCCAAACCCTTTCACAGTCTCCCTCGCTGCCTTCCTGGTCTTGGGAATCCTCGTTTCCTACTTCCCACAACATGCGAAAATCATCCAGCGACGAAGCAGCGAGGGTCTGTCGCCTTGGTGGGTGCTGTTGGGAGGCTTGAGCTCCATCGCTGCGATCGGCAACATCTTGACCTTGCCTGCGAGTCGCGAAGACATAGCATGCTGCAAGGAGCTTCGAGGAGGCGAATGCGCAGCTGCACTCCTGGGTGTCGCTCAGATAGGATGCCAGTGGACATGCTTCATGTTTATGTGAGTCGCTTGCTGTTTCGCAAAACATATCGGACAACAGCTGACAAAGCCAGTGTGATGCTGTTCCTCATCTACTACCCTACAGAACCAGATCTGGTTTCATCGGCATCAAGCATAACATCCACCGCTCCGCCAAAGCGCCGCGATGCGGTAGTCGTGGGAATCACTACACTCGTTTCTCTTCTCTTCGTCGGCATTACGAGCATCGCCATGGTCGCTTCATTCCCAAACCACACCCTCGGCTGGGCGAACTTCCTAGGAACCGTTGCTGGTGTTCTTGCAGCGGTGCAATATCTCCCGCAAATATACTACACCTTCAAAATTGGAGACGTCAAGAGCTTGAGCATCATCACGATGTTAATTCAGGTACCAGGCGCATTCGTCTTCGCATTCAGTCTCTGGCTGCGAGTCGGATGGGCTGGCTGGAGCACGTGGTTGGTGTATGTGGTCACCGGAATTCTTCAAGGTGTGCTTCTCGGTCTGGCGATCAGCTATCACCTCGCGCGTCGCAACAGCAAGCACGGAGAGCTCTCTGCAACTAGCATGCCAGACGAAGAGGAGGACATTGACGGGATCGACGGTGCTATTGAAGAAACGCTCCCAAACGAACGCTCAAGGCTTCTTTCATCCGGCAGCTTGGCGAATGGACGGCCAAAACCTCAGCGCATTCGCGGCAGCCAGGGCACGCAAAGAAGCACGGCAAGCAACCGGCAGCTTGGGATGTTATATGCAGCCACGCCGCCAGAGCACGACTCTGACAGCAGCGAAGGAAGCGGAAAGTAGCATCAACACATAATTAAGTAGAATTGCTGACTTCAAATCCTAATCCTTGCTGACAATCAACGGATTTCCGCGTTTCGTTTCAGCCGCAGAGTGACTAGCAATGTACTGATTCAAATACCCCACGTACGGTGATACTCGTTTGGAGACATGCATATGTACTTCTCCTAACGAATACAGCAAGAAGCTGTGGTGCGGCTGAAGCTACAAGCCCAATCGTCCAGCGAAGCCCTCAGACAAGCATCGCGAAGGCGATTTCACTAAACTGTTTTTCTTCCCAGATCGCTGCCATAACCTCTTCGCAGGACCCCTTTATATCCACAGAAATCAACATAACCACATGAAACCAACCATGGCCCGCTCCCTCTCCACAACCATCGCCACAATCTTAATCGCAGGCCTATCCTTCCTCCTCACCACCTACCACGAACACCTCCCATCAATCACCACCTGGCTCCCATCAAAAGTGAACACAACCCTCACACACCCACAAGACATCCAATACCTCGCCGCCACCCTCCATCCGCACCTCTCCTCCACCGCCCGCATCCATTTCCCCGGCAGCGAAACCTTCACCCTCGCCGCCCGGCGCTGGCAAAACTACGCGCCACCCACCTTCTCCGTCATCGTGCAGGTCGCCACGGAAGAAGACGTGCAAGCGACGGTCCGCTGGGCGAATCAGGAGGGTTTGGGGTTTTTGGCGATTTCGGGCGCGCATGGGTCGACGGCTGCGTTGGGGGGGTTTGAGGGTGGGGTGGGGATTTGGTTGAGGGGGTTGAGGGGGGTGGAGGTTTTGGATTCTTTTGAGGGAGGGGAGGGTGAGGGTGGGAGTGGGAGGGCGAGGATTGGGGGCGGGGTTTTGAGTGGGGAGGTTGTTAGGGAGCTTTGGGAGAGGGGGAAGATGGCTGGTGAGTTTTGGTTTTTGGGGCTTTGGGATTGACAGCTGTATGATTTAACTGATTATCCTGTTTCTTTCAGTGACCGGAGCATGCGAATGCACAGGCATGGTCGCGCCCATGCTCGGCGGCGGGCACGGCTGGCTGCAAGGTCGCTCAGGCCTCCTAGCCGACAACTTGATTTCCGCGCGCGTGGTGCTCGCCAACGGCAGTGCCATCACAGTCTCTGAAACCGAGCACGCGGATCTCCTATGGGCTTTGAAAGGCGCTGGGCACAATTTTGGGATTGTGACGAGTTTCGAGTATAAGATTTTCGATCGAACGAGGGAGAATGAGATGTGGAGTTGGGAGTTGTTTGTTTTCCGGCACGATCAGGTGAGGGACGTTTATGGGTTTGCGAATGCGTTGTTAGGTGGAGGCATGGGGGAGAGGCCGGTTGAGTTGGTGCATTGGTCGTATTTTATTAATGTGCCGGATGTTGATCCAGAGCATGTGAGTACCGTATCGAAAGAGCATCTGATGATATCGCCAAGAAGAGATGGATACTGACATCCTCAATCTAGCCGTCCATTCTCTTCTACGTCATGTACCAATCGCCCTCCGGCGTCCCCAGCGAATTCACAGAAGACTTCGCCTCCCTCTCGCCCGTAGCACGTACGACCGGCATCAGCACGCTCCCCGACTTCGCCGCCGTAGGAATGCTAGACATGAACGGCCCATTCTGCCAACACGGCACGACCAGCCTGCGCTTCCCCGTCTCAAGCGTCAACTACTCCCTCCCAGCCCTAGAAGAAGTAATGGTGACCTTCTCGGCCCTCGATCCCGCCCTGCGCGGCAGCGGTGTGATCTTCGAAGCCTTCAGCCTGCAAGCCGTGCAACGCGTGCCGGCCGCTTCAACAGCGTATCCAGACCGCGAGAACGGGGTGCTCATGGCTTCGTTCCAGTTCTGGAACGCGACTGGTTTGGAGTCGCAGCGGGAGAAGGAGATTGAGGAGATGGCTTTTGTTGCTGGGAGGAAGATGAGGGATTCGCTTGTGAGGGGTGCGGGTGGGAGGTTGAATGCTTATGTTAATTATGCGCATGGCGATGAGGGGGTGGAGGCTATGTATGGGTATGAGAGTTGGAGGGTGGAGAGGTTGAGGGGGTTGAAGAGGGTGTGGGATCCGGAGGGGAGGTTTGGTTGGTATGCTCCTATTGAGTGAGTGAGTGAGATGACGTGTGGAGGTGGAGTGAAGTGAAGTGAAGTGGTTCGGGCTCGGGCTCGGGCTCGGGGTTTGCTCTTTTTCCGAAATTGACGTTGAATGATATTTTGTTTATTTGGTGGTGGTGGTGGTAGTTTGAAAGCTTGAGGTTACGTGGTAGGTCATGTGTTCTCCACGAGGCGTTGTTCTTGAGCTTAGACGATTCGACAAACATTCGCGATCAGGTCACTGAGTACTTGGATTTGCCACAAGTACAGTACATATAATGACGACAGTAGTGAGACTGCCACATTTCGTACGAGAGGATGTGGGAGTTCCTCCCAGTTGTGATGTAAACACCGTTGGTATTCCACCGTGTAGGCTTGCGGCCGTAAGAAGCGGGCCAAAAAGTGGCTTGGGATTTCGGACGAGAGCAGCAATCATCGCGAAGCTGCGAGCGTGACTTACGGAGCAATGTAAGCCTTAGTGATCCACAGCTGACCTGATATCTCCGCAATAAATCACCATTTGCCTGAACGGCCGTAGCAAGGTGGGAGTCTGCCACCCGTGTATGGATCTGGTGGATATATAGTTCTCGAGGTAGGTCCTGTTGCTGACCTTTCATTCCTGCTTACTCTCGACCTCAAACAACTACATCAGTGTGCGATACGGCAACAACATCTTCTTCTCACTATACAGAATCATACAAGTACACAATCGACCTACCACCTGCGGACAACAATGGCATTCCAACCACTCCTACCCGCTGAGGAAAAGCGGCCCAAGAGCGCTTACTTCGGTAATGCAGGTTTACACGGCGTATGTCTCCTGTTATCCGTATAAACAAAGAAATAACAGCTAACACATTGCCTCAGCTTCTCCGCGACCAACTCACAATCACAACATGGCTCTCCCTCGGCGCTCTCCTCCAATCCCTCGCCTTCCTAATCATCGGCCGCATGGCTCTCATCCCAGCAACAACCTACATCCTCCTCTCCCTAGCCAACACCGCCGCCTCCGCCGCCGGATGGAAACCCAATAGCCTCATGGACGGAGTAATCATGAGCAAATTCTCCACTGCCTTCCCCAACCCCGACGGAACCTACGGCACCCAACCCGCCGCCTCCGACATCGTTGTCTTCCACATCGGCTTCCGCAACAACTCGCCCCTCGGCCTGCTGGCCCCGGGCGTCAAAGACATCGGCGACTACTTCCAGCAAATGGTCAAAGACCTCGAAGCCCACACGGAAGAATTCGGCTTCCTGGGCGCGACCTCCTGGCTCAACGCGTCGACTCGCACCACCCAGAACGAAACTCTCACCGTCTGCTACTTCCAGAGCGTCGAGGGGTTGCACAAATTCGCCCACTCGGATTACCACATGAAGGGTTGGACGTGGTGGAACAAGAACGTCAAGAAGTGGCCTTATATGAGCATTTACCATGAGACTTACCATGTTCCCAAGGGGAATTGGGAGACGATTCATGTCAATAGTCATGTTAGTGGGCTTCCGAGTGCGAGGATTCAGACTGAGGATGGGTTGTGGGCTAGTCCACTTGTGGATGCTAAGAGGGGGTTGTTGAAGACTAGTGCTGGTAGGATGGCGAGGAGTGATGCTAAGGAGCATGAGGCGATGGATGTGAAGGATCCGTATGAGTGATGGTATTTACGAACTCGGAGGGTTGATTTCTTTGGTTGGATTCATTCGCTTAGCCTTTTAGCGGTTTTGATTTTACGAAGCTAGAGGTGGAGTTTTCCTGGGGGTTTTTAGAAAGAGATATATGGGAAGAATGATTTTGCGGCAGGCGTGGAGGACACAAAAGCTAGGTAGTCTGTCACTTTTGGAAGGAAATTGGACAGTCGTTTCTTCAAATCTTCTCTAGGCCTAAACCATTCCATGTAAAGTTCGCCCATTGAATAAAACCGTTCGTAGCAAAGAACTGACACATTTTTCTTGCTTGTCATGCCAACGTAACACCAAAACACCGAATACTAAGTCCAATTCGCTAGGAACGCCTTACGAAAACCGAAAACTAGTAGTAGTACATCGGGTAAACTCCTCGCTCGTTCAAACATGCGGCTGACGCATGCCACCGACCTCACCCGACCCAAAGCCCTATCAAACAAACATATTAGCATTGCTCATCCTCATATCAATCACAAGAATATATTCTTACGTAGATAGCTCTCCCCTGCCGATGCAAAGCAAAAACAACGTCCGTAGTAGTGACCGTCTTGCGCTTACACATCTCGGTAACAGCGCACGCATCCGCGAGGACTTTCTCCAAGTACAAGCGCAGACTGGTGCGCAGTTCCTCGTAAATGCCCGCCGAAATGCGCTTCACCCCGCCGCGGCGGGCCAGGCGGCGGATGGCGGGTTTTGTGATGCCTTGGATGTTGTCGCGGAGGATTTTGCTTTTAAGTGGGATGTTAGTGGCGGTGTGGTTTCTAAGAGGGTTGAAGTGGGAGGGCGGAGTCGGAGGCATACCGGTGGCGCTTGGGAATGGCCTTTCCGAGGCCTTTGCCGTGGATGCCACGGGCATTGGAGCTGCTGCCAGGTGCGGTTTTGCCGAGTCCTAGGCCTGTGGAATGAGGGAGGGCGCTCTTCCTCGCGGCTAGGTTGGGGCGAGGCGGCATTGTGATGCTTGAGGTGGGGTGGGTGTATGTGGAATGAGTTTGCGGTGGCGGAAGGTGGTGATCGATATTGGAGTTGGACAGCTTGCTTGCTTGCTGTGTTTATATATGGCTGCTGGTGCAGCGAGTTTAGTAGCGGGGTCACATGCAAGAGCGAGTTGCAAAGGCGCTCGTTTGTTTTGCGCCTTCACTTCTATTGTGTGAAAATGGTCGAAACGGAGAGCATGTGACGACGATAGATAGCCTGAGGCCTAGAGTTGCTGCCTTCGTTTAGGGCGATGGAGAGTGAAGTGAAGTTGTGTACGCGGAAGATGTGGGGTTCTTGCTTATGGGCGCTAATTGATTGGTTCAAAACTGAAGATATAGTGTCAAGTTTCACGAGCTATCAATAACGCTGATCATGAGCATGAGCTATTCACTCCATTCAACATTCACTAGTCATGTACTCACTGTTTTCAATATCTGGTCGCATTTCTGTCGTGCGTTTGATCGCGTGAATATGCGCTTGTTTTCACATGAGACTTTAGGAATAGCCTGGCTTGGAATATCATGTGAATGGCGCTCGTCTTCATTACTCAGCTACAGATCATCGCTGCATTGCTATTGTCTAGCTAGCCTTCATGTCAGTCATGCATCGTGCATATCTCATGTCTCGTCCGTGTGTTTCTCCAATCCTAATACCTGCCTCCTCCATACCCACCGCCTTGACCGCCCTGACCGTACTGATAGCCGTATCCTCCATTGTAGCCCTGCTGTCCATACCCGCCTTGCTGATACTGCTGATGTTGCTGCTCATAGCCCTGCTGGTGAGCAGTTGGGAATGCATCGTGGTCTCCCGGCTGGAAACTTGCAGGCTGTGGCGGAGCATTGCCATAGCCAGGGTGTTGGTAGCCACCATAGCCTTGAGCAGGAGATCCGGTAGCTGCAGGTGGAGTGCCGTAGCCAGGAGCGCCTGGAGCACTGCTGTTATCGTCGAGGCCGCGGGAGCCGAACATGCCACCTCCACTGGAGCCATGGCCACCACCCGAGAACTGAGACAAGATATTGGAGAGCCCACCGCCGGATCCTCCCTGCCTGTTTCCAGAGCCGCTGATAGACGAAAGTATACCGCCAATACCTCCGCTTGAGCCACCTTGGTTGCCTGAGCTGCCCGAGTTCGAGAAGGAAGAAAGCATACCGCCAATTCCGCCGGCTGATCCATGACCGCCGTGACCGCCAGGACCGCCGTGGCTGTGACCTCCTTGAGGGTTTGGAAATCCGGTCATCTCTTGTACTACGTGGTTCTTGCCTGCTTTGACACTCTCAGAACTCAGAATATTGTTCAATCTGTGGCTCGGGTCGCGCTGGTGCTGCACCCAGTTCTCTACAGTTGCAAACATGTTTCTGTGAGCCTCAAGGTTGTTGTCACGAATAGCGGGGTGGTGGAAGATTCTGCAAACATCGTCCAGGACTTCCTTTTCCGGGACATCCGGGTGATCCATGGCGTACACGATGCGTGGGGCAACGTATTGCAAAATCGTGGCGGCTAGCTCGCCGGCTGGCTGGTTCAGGATGTTACTGAAATGGTCCTTAGAGAGCATCGAGTGAGTTGGGTCGGTGCAGTGAGGGTCTTCCCAGACTAGGTATTGTTGCTTCGCACTGGCGTCTACAACGGTGCTGCTACCAGTTTTAAGGGAATTGGATGCAGCAGCAATGATCGGCTTAATGTACGGTGCCAGCAGGCCCATGATGAACAGGGTGACTCTCTCGCTGATAGTTTCGATCAGCTTCTCAAGACCAGGGATCTTGCTGACAATGGTGGAGATTGTGCGCACAACCTTGTCACGGAATGCAAGGATGGGGTAGATCTTTTGGATGGCAGCTTGGGGATCGATGTCAGTGCCAGGAACGTTAGGCCCAGGTGGGCCACCCTCTGAACCCGGTGGTGCGTCGAAAGTGGGACCCGCGCGAGAGGTACTGTAACCACCGCCACCAGCTTGACGTGCGGCTTCAGCATCAGAAGCTGACTTCAGTTCGTTGGCCTCCTGGATGAGACCGCCAGTCCCTGGGACCTTCGCGAGGAGGCTGATAAGCTCAGAGGCACTCGAGTTGGATGATGAGCCACCAAAACCACGGCTACCAGTGGTGTTGTTTCCCTGGCCCTGGGCTTGTGAAAGAGCAGCATCCATTTCCTCAACTTCGGTTTGGGTGATGTGATCGTTGGCTTCTCCAAGGACGGAGTGGAGGAAATCCACACCTCCGAATGTTCCGGTGACGAGCGGGAAGACATGCTTGCCACGCAAATCGATGCTTGCATTAGCACCAACATGGGGGAAAACATTGTTGTATCCCATCTCTCGAAGAGCCAGTTCGACGTAGTTCGTGTGCGCGCCGAAATCTTCAACGCAGTGTAGTCCCTGACCAAGACATCTCAGCGCTTCACACAGGTCCTCATCGCGGCCTTTGTTGGCACCATGAGTATACATGCGTCCGTAGTGAATGGCACGAGCAAAGCTGTACTTGATGTAGCCCGAAGACGTCGCCCAGCCGCCACGCTCATTGGCGATGTAGTTCTTCATACCAGTGTCGGGGTCGATAGCGAGCTCATCAGGGTGAACCGGACCACGCAGGCGCTCGTCATACTTCCTGGCATCTTCATTGTCGGCGTAGTCTTTGGGGTTGTCGATATGTTCCTCTGGTCTGTAGGTGCCGAGACGCTCAGCAGTGACTTCGAATTCAGCAGTGGCGTAACCAAAGGACATGAAAGCAAGAACCCAAACGAGAACTCTAATGGTGTCTGCCTGGACGCCTTTGAGAGTTCCGACGTCGACGGCTTGTGAGTAATCGCGAAGCCAGTTGCCGAAGTAGACACGCTTGATCATCATGCTGGACCATTTGTGGCCTTTCAAGCATGCGACCTTCTCGAGCATGTCTTCGATATCGCCATGACGCCAGTTGTGACCTTCAATCTTTGAGATCGAAGCGATATTGCCGGCACCGAAGGCATGAGAGGGCGTGGCCAGGCATAAGAGCACAATAAGGCCCAGCAGGATGAGGAGTTTGGTGTTTGCCATGATTGTTGATGAAGTGTTGCAGTGTTGGGATCAGGAGATAGGGGTGCCGCTCATGGGCAGTGGAGTGATATAGCAACAATAGCAGTCTGTCAGTGTGTGTTGTACAGCGGGATGGCGCAGGTACTGTGCATCACTTCGCCAGCTGAGTTTGTGAGCTTGTGGTGGGTTGAGCTGTGTGGGCTGTGGGCTGTGTGAAGTGGCGGTGCTGTAGCCTGACGTAACCTGAGAATCGTTTCGGTTGTTCACGGGCTGCCCTTGCTCTTGGGCATGAAGGTGATATGCATGTGTACTGATCTTGATGAATATAGACATTTACGACGGAGAAGTTACCAATCAGAGCGCTCATGTTATATTGATTAGGTATTGATTAATTGATCAACATTTAGACTTACCAACACCACCAGCAACGACCACCTGCAGTGCTTGTCGCAATAAGGCCGAGCCCGCCTGACGCCGACATCGCAAGGGACCAATGGCTGAGACTCGCCCCGCCAGAATTTTGGTCCAGTCATGCCGCTGTGAGAGGCCATTAGGTATCTTGATCTTGACGCCCGTCTATACTACCACACATACAATCTTTCCATACCCATTCCACCTCTCTCTGTTCTTGTAGCACCGTGACATTAACATCATGGTCTCACACTCCGCCTCCCAGCGCTATTTGAGCACGCGTGGCGGCTCCTACGACGTACGTTGAACCCCGCCATCCTGCGCACATCATAGCGCATTAACAATTGTCAATTGGTATGGCATATCACGCACTGGAGCTTACGCTGAGAAGCCACCCAGCTCTCCTTCGAAGACGTCGTCCTGAAGGGTCTTGCCAACGACGGCGGCCTGTTCATCCCCGAAGAGATCCCCTCCCTCCCATCCGACTGGCAGACAAGATGGCGCGATCTCTCTTTCCAAGACCTCGCCTTTGAGATCTTCTCCCTCTACATTTCCCGCGAAGAGATCCCCGAGGCCGATCTCAAGGAGATCATCAAGAAGAGCTATGGCACTTTCCGCGCAGACAACATCGTTCCCATCACCACTCTCGACCAAGAGAAGAACCTCCACTTGCTGGAGCTGTTCCACGGCCCTACCTTCGCTTTCAAGGATGTTGCCCTGCAATTTCTCGGCAACCTGTTTGAGTACTTTCTTGTTCGCAGGAACAAAGGTAAAGAGGAGGGGCAGACCAGAGAACACCTGACTGTTGTTGGCGCAACCAGTGGTGACACTGGATCTGCGGCCATCTACGGTCTCCGTGGCAAGAAGGATGTCAGCGTTTTCATCATGCACCCTAAGGGCAAGGTCAGCCCGATTCAGGAGGCTCAAATGACCACGGTTCTGGACGCCAACGTGCACAACCTCGCTGTTGAGGGTACTTTTGACGACTGCCAGGTAAGGATCCTCCTGAAAGATGCATTCGTACAACATACTAACTATCGTAGGACATTGTCAAAGCACTCTTTGCCGACCCTGAAATCAACCGCACTCACCGTCTTGCTGCCGTCAACAGCATCAACTGGGCTCGCATTCTCGCTCAGATGACTTACTACTTCCACTCTTACTTCTCCATCGCCCGCCAGACCGGATCATCAGACCCCAAGGTTCGCTTCGTCGTTCCCACTGGCAACTTCGGCGACATCATTGCTGGCTACTTCGCCACTCGTATGGGTCTCCCCGCAGACAAGCTGGTCATTGCCACCAACGAGAACGATATCCTTCACCGTTTCTGGAGGACTGGCCACTACGAGAAGCACCCCGTCCATGGACGCGAGGCTGAGGGTGGTTTCGAGGAGGATGGCGCTAAGGCACACGTCGAGGGTGTCAAGGAGACACTCGCACCCGCCATGGACATTCTCGTCTCCTCCAACTTCGAGCGTCTGCTGTGGTACCTCGCTTACCGCACCAGCAAGACCGAGGAAACCAACCGTCGCCGCATGGAAGCCGGTGAAAAGGTCAAGACCTGGCTCGCCCAGCTCAAGGACAACGGTGGTTTTGGTGTAGACCCCGAGATCCTTGCCGCGGCGAAGGAGTCTTTCGCCTCCGAGCGTGTCAGCGATAAGCAGACCATCGACACCATCAAGCAGGTCTACGGCTGGGCCCTTCCTGCCCAGAAGCAGGCCAACAACGTCGCCAACGGCCACAAGGCCACCACTGGCACCGAGCACGAAGGCCACTACATTCTCGACCCTCACTCCGCCATCGGCATCGCCGCTTCTCTGCGCTCCATCGCCGATGCCGGCAAGGGTGCCCACCACATCTCACTCGCCACTGCCCACCCCGCGAAGTTCTCTCACGCCGTCGAGCTAGCCCTCAAGGACCAGCCCGGTTTCACTTTCCAGGCCGTGCTGCCTGAGCAATTCCACGGTCTCGAGCAGAGGGAGAAGCGTGTGTTGGACGCCAAGGCGAGCTGGGAGGGTGTGAGGGAGATTGTTGTCAAGAGGGTTGAGGAGGAGAAGAGGGCTTAGATCTGGAAGGATGTGGTGGATGAGATAATTTTTTTACGATTAAAAACAGTTACAACCAGCATTAAATAGAAAGTTGTCTTTTTTCTCTTTGGATAAGGTATTCCATTTGGCTTTGAGAACAAATTTGTATACAGTTGCCCTCCGCGGCACACTCAGAGGTTTGTATGTCGGCAGGCGGTGCTCTGAGCACTTGCGAGTGGAAGGAGCCTTGCGCATGAATTGGGACGTCGCTTCAGTCCTTAACTTGACCTCATCCTTCCCGGTCCTGGTCCTCTCTGTTCATTTCTCCAACACTCCTCTTGTTGCCCACGACGAAAATGATCATTGAACCCACTGCTGATACCTACTGTGATTTCTGCAAACTGGTCTCTGGGCGCCTCGTGTCTACAGACCGGTCGACGCAGCCTTTTCCGCGTACAGTAGCAGCAACGCTCGCAAGATACCTGCGAACGAGTCCGAACTACCCTTGATGGGTGCTCTGAGGTTCCCTTCGGGTCTTGAGTGGAGATGTGATTTGTACGTGGTAGTGCCAGCCGCATCCCTCAAACCACACAGCACGGAACGGCGAGAGAAGTACCTATCGTCCCATGTTGTTTTGTTACGCAAAGGCTACTTTGTTTTTCTACAAAGTCTCTTCTCGACTGGATTTCATCTATTATGTCTCGTGTCTCCCAAGACAAGATCGTCTGGACAAGCCTAGACACTATCGAACGGGTTCGGATTGGACTTGGGGAAGCTAAACTTCCGCGCTTCTTCCGAAAAATCGAAGAACCTTTTACAAAACACCAACTCGACTTTTTGAGGTCTTTTCTTCTGCATATGCCCTCGTCACTTCGTTTCACACTTCGCAAAAGTCCTTTCCAAACGCTTTCTGGGCTCAGAATCGCGCGAACACTCGTGCCGGTCCCGCCTTGCCAGGACGCCAGTCGGAACATCACATCGTTCTTCCCTTCCCCCAAAGCGTACCTCATCAACAGACTATATTATTCAGATACCCCCAAATGACGACATCGAATTTATCGCAAATACCGTGCGAATATATGAACACCCGTGACGCAGTGGCTTAGCGTGTCGTTCTTATACGCGTTCCCTCAACGGGGAACCCGCATGGTAATGCGAAAGTCGAGGGTTCGAATCCCTCCGGGTATGTCAACCTTTGAACAATCTAAACTTTGATATGTTCATCATCTGACATCCTTACTAGGTGTACATGTTGCTTTCGATACTTTTTTTTTCTTTTGATCTTTTGATGTTTACCTATGTTGTTTGTGATTTACGCCGGTGACATCTTTGTTCAACTTGTTGAAGTGTAATGCTGCGACTCTCCGTACGTGTATGGTTTTTACTCGTTTCGGGAGATTGGACATTTGAGGTTGACTGGACTGTCGTTCAAATCGCCCACTCACCATACGACAGCCGACTTCTACCGTCATGTTCTAGTAGTATAGGCCTTTCGATTGTCTCGAGTGAGCACTTGACAATGTCATCGTTTGAATCTGCACACTATGTCCAAAGCGCCTTGCCTTCTTGACAAAGACCTTGACTTCGGAGGCCCATCGACTCGTCACTAATCGACTGCACTATCTCTGAACGATCACAACGAATATCACAAACCAAACGCCTGTACCCAAATGAAATAGAAAAATACAGCTCTCTGCAAATCATCACGTTCTCAATGCAACAAAGGATCACAAAGAGCTCTTAATCCTGCCAGAGGGACAAAAGTTACTATTTATCGTTCAACCTCATCAAGTTACATATTGTGTATCGTCACAAAGAAATACGCAGCCCAACAGAGCTTGCAAAGTACGGGAAGAAAACCTACGAGCTCATGGAGCTATCGTTCTTCCTAGCCTGCACGATCTCATCCTCCTTGAGCTCACGAAGAGTGCCCGTAACAGCAACGCCGCCGGTCAAATTGGCGCCGACGATTTCCTTCGCGAAACCGAGGCCGCCGACGTCGTGCTTCCAGTAGGTGATGTCTGTTGGGGAAATATGTCAGCTCGAGTTTCACGCCACAAGAATCGACGGGGAAAAACCTACACTTCGCCTTAATCTCAATCAACTTCATCCTCGGATCCTCGGGTCCACCAGTGTGCACCCCATCCTTCAAATCGCCAAACCAAGCCGCGGCGCCCTTGCTCCAGACCTCTTTGATGCGCGGGTCGGAGTTGCTGGTGGTGGTGGCTTCGCCGGTGATAGAGACCCAGTCTTGGTTGCTGGAGTTGTTGAAGGAAATGCAGGCTTCGGGCTTGCCTTGCTCAAGGTCTGTGAACTTTTGGCTGTGCGCGTTGGCCAGGAAGAGGAAGTCGGGTCCCGTGCGTTTGGCTAGGGCCATGGAGCGGGTGACGGGCTGGAGGGGTTGTTAGGAGGTTGTTGGTGGGTGAGGTGGGGGGTTTGGTGGTCTTACGCCAACGCCAGGACGGTAGGTCCCTAGCATGCCGATTTTGAGACCATCAATGATGGAATAGAGGTCCTTGGTTTTGGTCTCGAGGGAAGCCTCGGTATCGAGCTGCTTGGAAACCGATGGGTCGGTCTTGGAGTTGACCTCCTCTGGCTTGAGACCTTCGGGCATTTTGAAGTTGGTGCTTGCTGTGAAAGTTCTAATAGGAAATGACTTGAAAGGTGTAGCTTTGGTGCAAGATTGTGCGGAAAGACGTGTGGCGAGAGAGGTGAGAGTGCGTCTAGTGGTGAACATTCTGGGTGGTTTGGGGTGGGAGGGTTGGAGGGTGTTTTATATCAGTTGAATATATTGGGTCTGGAGCTACCCCTCTGATGCCAATGTTTGAAAAGACGGCGGGATGCATTTTGTCCGCTCCGAGGGGCGTTGCATGCGTGCCTGTACATGAGGGTAGGTAAGAGTGACGCGCTTCAGCGCGACGTTTGCCAGAGTCATGATGTAAGAAGGCTGCTTTCTCGCTGCAAGGTCTGGAGAGCGTGCCGTACGGTCTGCTGCGATGAGTGGAGAAATCGGATTCTCGCTGGTTGCGGGCATTTTGGCTATGGTGATGAGATCTTGAGATCGTGTTTGTGTGCTGTTGGCATTCTGGTGAGCGGATGTGAAGTCCATCCGTCAGCCGAATGTCGTGACGTTGGGGATGATGCCGTGCAGGCTTGGTTTGCATGAAGGGAACGACGATGGGGTTTCCTGTTATGCTTTATGGATTATTGCTCTGTCAATATTTTGCTTTTGATTGTTTATAGGTGAAAGACTCCCATCATTCATATTTCGAGGTCGTCGCGTAATGCGCTTTAATTGGGATTGAATGCAGGACATAAATGGCCATACATAATCGAACACCAACCCTAACCCTGCATCGTACAATCAGCATATGTATGTGTGACCTCCTAGTAGGAGGTAATGTTCAGATTAACCACTGACACTTCTACTGAGAATCACTGCGAGCTATGTGGATGCTCTCGTACTGTCACAGCAAGCTGGACTACCAGGTACATCTATCTCACGGGACGGGTGATGTGGTTTATATATCTCACGTACGTGGGGGCATTTTAGCATCAGTACTCTGGCGATGACTGTCGCTACTGTTCAACTTCTGCACTCAAGAAAACAATATATATTACAATTTTGGTCGTACAGAAGATCAGCAGACACGATGCGAAGTCAGCGATGTAAATGCCACAGACCAGGCCAGCTGAATGCGTGATTGAGGTTGTCATTCTGCATAGATTGGAGATACGTCGATGATGCACATGGTCGATGTGTAGAAGACGGACCAGGGCGGCTATCTGCTGAGCCCACCCAGTCATTTTGTTCGTAGAACCACAGGCTGGCAGATGTTACAAGGACCGCCTGTATTCACGTGGTCTGCTACAGATGGACATGCTGAACAGCTATTTGTTCGTAACAAGCATGTGGCATGTCAGACTACGCGCCCGAGCCGACCACACATACAACACAGAATACACATCAGTCTGGACACCATACACAATGCTACTCCCCATTGCGCAGCCGCGCGGCCATGTTCTCGAGCACTTCAACATGACAGGCTGGACCGCAACAAGATGTAAGAAAACGTGGTTGAAGACAAGCCATTCGAGTGCACCTCACCCGTGTGTCCAGACCAAAGCCAAACAAACAGACGAGAATCGAGATCAGCACCAAAAAGTCGGACGGGGGAGATCGATGTAAGCGCTAGCCACCAGGCTTTGCTTTGCAGACAACATCCCGATGGAACAGCCAGCCACGCACGCTTCAGAATGAGACATGGCTGCGGAGGGCATGGGGAGACAATTGTTCGCGGGAGTCTGGATTACCAGCATGCGGAACCAGCATTCAAGAAGGGATCTTCCGAGCGGGGTT
This sequence comes from Cladosporium sp. MBC 237, assembly GCA_030772445.1. Lineage (NCBI taxonomy): Eukaryota > Fungi > Ascomycota > Dothideomycetes > Cladosporiales > Cladosporiaceae > Cladosporium > Cladosporium sp. MBC 237. The sequence continues at coordinate 148,549 of JAPHCH010000039.1, forward strand.
GTCCGTGGTTGGTTATACGCAGCAGTGACAGCACAGAGAGCAGCGCGCAGTGAGAGTCTGAGAAAGAGGGAGAGGCAGAGCCAATCGCCGGGGAAACGGGAAATGGGCAACATATAAGATTGCAATCGCAGCATTGGATGTCTGACCGTCTGTGATACGAGATAATGGGAGTATTTGCAATTTAGCATGGCGAGAGATTTCCAACGGCCGCTTAGATGTCTCTGATCCATCCCCCTGGCTAAAAAGGCGCGCGCGAGCGCCGTTGAGGATTTCCTTGCCGTGGGGGAGAGAAACTACCTCCTAGCACGATGCACAGTAGAGAAAAAGACGCTCTGGGGGCGAGACAAGACTCATGAGCCGTGTCGCCGTGTTTGTTCTTCAGCGCCGAGGAAGTCTCGAAGTCTAGGCCAAGGGCTAGGAAGTGCTGGACGAGGAACGACGGCAGTCATGGCATTGACGGTCGCACGGCAGGGTGATGTGGTTCATGTGTGTGTGCATGGCAGCATGAGAGTATGGCAATCGTTACATGTCTGGTTGTTTTCTCTTCTTGCACGACTCGTTCATGGGCGCCACAAGAATCATGGCGCTACCTCCTACGACATGAATTGAGAATGATACAGCAAGCACCCCGGCAGACAGCCAAAGACAGAATGGTCCAATCCCCAGAAGCTCGTGATCGTCGCGTGTCTGTGATGGGCCTAAGGCGCCAAAGGCAGCTAAGTGCTGGTTCCTGCATGTGTTGACCAGTCAGCTTCTTGGAAGATGTGGGTCGCGGAAACAAGCGAGATTGCGCTGGACCTCGACCCCTGTCGGTGTGAAATGCGCCAGTGTCGATCGGGCTCGCCCATATTGCAATCCCAATTCAAAACCTCGCCTGCTGCCAGTCCCATCCTCCTGCAATCCCATCCACCCACCCACCCGCTATCCGCTCCTCACCGCAAAGCCTTTGTGCTTCCACGCTCGTTGAATCGCTGCTCCTAGCGACTTCCATTCCTTACAACAACATCCAAGCATTCCAGTGGAACAAGGACAACTGTAAGTCATTCGTCCACACTCAATCCATCCCTCTCCTCATTCACCCACCGCCTGCCCTGCGTCTGCCACTCGCCATTGTTTGCCGGTATTTCGCAGGCGCGTCGGTGTATTGTACTGCACTATCGATTATCGCATGATTGCATCAGCAATCGCAATTGCAATATCAACTCCAATATCAACATCGCGCTCGAGCCACACCTCCATATAAACATCAAACATTCTCTGACTCCGCTGGCCGGCAGCACCCGTTTCTTCAAACGACAATCAACCACCACCACCACAATGAAAGCCGGACTTCTCAGCATCGCCGCTCTGTCGGCCGTCGCCGTCGCTCAGCCCCAGCACGGCGCTCACCGTCACCGCCACGCTAAGAAGCAGGCTGTCGAGTATGTCACCGACATCTCCTATGTGACCGCCGACCCCGAGGTCGTCTACGTCGACCAGAACGGCAACAAGGTTTCTGGCAAGCCCGAGGCCACTGCCGCTCCTGCCGCCGACTACAGCAACATCGACTACAGCGGTGTTGACTGGAGCAAGGTCGACTACGGCAACAAGGGTGACGACAACAAGGGCGACGTCAAGCCTGCGTCCAACGACAACCAGGACTATTCTCCTCCTGCCCCGGCTTCCTCTGCTGCTCCTTCCTCCTCCTCTGCTCCTTCCAGCAAGGCCGAGCAGTCTGCTGCCCCGACCTCTTCCTCTTCCTCCAGCGGCTCTTCCAGCAGCTCCAGCGGCTCTTCTTCTTCCGGCTCTGGCGGCCACGGTATCTCTTACTCTCCCTACAACGCCGACCACTCTTGCAAGACCAAGGACCAGATCTCCAAGGACTTGAACGCCATTGATGGCTACGGCTCCATCCGCATGTACGGTGTCGACTGCGACCAGGTCGAGCCCATTGTCTCCATTGCCAGGGAGAAGAACTGGAAGGTCTTCGCTGGTGTCTTTGACATCAACAACGTTGAGAAGGAGGTCGAGACCATGTCCAAGGCCCTGAACGGCGACTGGAGCAACATTGAGACTGTCTCCGTCGGTAACGAGGGTGTCAACAACGGCCAGTACAGCGTCAGCGACATCAAGGCTGCCGTTGAGAAGGCTCGCGAGTGCCTCGGCGAGTCTGGCTACCACGGTGACGTTGTCACTGTCGACACCTTCATTGCCATCATCAACAACCCTGGTCTCTGCGATGTCGGTGACTACGTTGCCGCTAACTGCCACGCTTTCTTCGACGGTGGCGTCACCGCCGAGAAGTCTGGCAAGTGGGTTCTTGAGCAGACCCAGCGTGTCTCCGAGGCTTGCGGTGGCAAGCGCACCGTCATCACCGAGGCTGGCTGGCCCTCTAAGGGTAACACCAACGGCAAGGCCGTCCCCTCCAGCGAGAACCAGAAGGCTGCCATCAAGGACCTCAAGGACAACTTCTCCGACGACATCTACATGTTCACTGCCTTCAACGGCTACTGGAAGCAGAGCGACTCTGACAAGTTCGGTATCGAGGCCTACTGGGGCGTCTACGGCGACTGCCCTTCTGAGCAGTAGATTGCCACTGTCGCCACTCTTCCAGTCAATGTCGCGACGGACGAAGAGATTCGCTCTCAGCATTGATATCCACGACATGTACAGCTTGCTGTTTGCTTGCGCACCGCAAGAAAAACACCCCAAACAATCTGGTTTGGAATACAAGGAATGCATTGGAACGGGCGTTTTGCTTTTTTGAGAAAAACACATCCAGCCACCCACCATCTGCTGCCCTTTTTTACGACAGGATCTCGTTTTTTCTTCTCTCTCTTCACGAGGGGAGGGCTCTTTTTCTTCTCCCTGCAACGCCCTTCCGACTTTTCTCTTCTTCTTTCCCGCAGGGGCGCACGTCAGTTCCAGTCTCGTGGGTTAGCTTTGTTTTCTGTTTGATGACGGATTTTCTCGGGTTGGTGGGCCAGATACCTGTAGGGCATTGATCTGCCGCTACTCTCAAAGGTTACTCTGTAGATACCCCCTTTTTTGATATGATGCAAAACTTTTCTCCAAAACAAAAATTTGCCCCTCGCAGTCTCAAGTTCATGTTGTCTGGTGCCTAGTTCTGGCTCTCTTGGTCTACAAGTGAGGTCAGGTGTGTTTCTGCTGCTTTGGGGACGCGATTTGGAGTTTCTTGAGCAAACAAATACACCAAGATCTACATAGACGTCAACAGGGTTCAGAATAATAAACAACTTGTCGCATATGGTCATTGATCTTCATGTGGATCTTAAGGTTGATGCGCTTGTGACGTGTGGATTCCTGGAAAGACCCCAGGTTACTAGCATCACCTAAGTGGTAGATACCAAGGTACCTCAAGCCTGCAGTTAGGTGGGCGGTATTGCGAAGGTGGAGCTTCTGGGGCTGTTTCTTCGAGTTCATTCGCATCACGAATGCTTTATGTTTGAACTGTCATATGCGCACTTGATTTGGGATTCATTGGGATAGCTTTACGAAGTCGAAGATACGGCTTTTGGATTGCATGGTTTGATGTCGAAGTACATTTAGGTGCAGAGGTAGGTACTGGAGCTCTGACGTCTGCTGCCCTCCAGTGCACTCACACCCACCTAGACTTCACCTTATCGCCACAACTAACCCATCGCCACCCTCACATCCATCAAGCACGCTCGAGCCGTCCGCCCAAACCACTTGAATCAATCAATCATCAACCACCGACCCACCCATCAACAATCCCATCCCATCCCAGCCCGCCACATCCGCCAAAATGGCCTGGCGCTCGCACGGCACGACAAACGCCACCCTAATCCAAAACCTCAAAACCAACAACCTCATAACCACCCCCCGCGTAGCAACAGCAATGCTGCAAACCGACCGCGCCCACTTCTCCCCCAGCGCACCCTACCAAGACTCCCCCCAACCCCTAGGCCACAGCGCCACAATCTCCGCCCCGCACATGCACGCCAACGCCGCCGAGTCGCTCCTCCCCTACCTCCGCCCGGGCGCGCGCGTGCTCGACATCGGCTCCGGCTCGGGGTATCTCACGTGCGTGCTGGCGAGGCTGGTGATGCCTGGTGGGTGTGTGGTGGGGGTGGAGCATATTGAGGCGTTGAGGGAGATGGGGGAGGGGAATACACGGAAGAGTGAGGAGGGGAGGGCTTGGTTGGAGGAGGGGAGTGTGAGGTTTGTCAGGGGGGATGGGAGGGAGGGGTGGAGGGAGGGGGCGCCTTGGGATGCTATTCATGTTGGGGCGGCGGCGAAGGGGGGCGAGGAGAAGTTGGTGGAGCAGTTGAGGGCGCCGGGGAGGTGAGTTCTTTTTTTTTTTCTTCCTTTTCGTTTTCTTGTTTCTTAATTTCGGTCTTTCTTCATTTTTGCTGTTGCTTGGTGCTTGTTGGTTTGACTTGTGTTGCTCCATTTTTCTTGCTGCTTATGCAAGGTTTGGATTTGGATTTGGATTGATTCGATTCATCGTGTCACTGACTGCGTCTCTTTCTAGGCTCTTCATCCCGATCGAGGAGAATTTTGAACAGAACATCTACGTGATCGACAAGGACGAGCAGGGGAATGTGACCAAGAAGAAGGAGTATGGCGTGCGATATGTGCCGTTGACGGATGCTCCGGCGGGCTCTTGAGGATCTGCTTGAGAGTTTCATAACGGTGAATTGCGGCTTGTTGATCGGACTGAAATGGGCTGGTGACTTGGAGTTGCAGGGGGATGTATGATTATCACCCGCGTGCAGAGTGCAAGGAATTCTGAAATACGAGACAGAATCGATGGATTCAACGAATATGCTTCCAAGAAAAGCAAAGGCATGTAAAGACTCATTAACAGTTTGACTGTGCTCGGAAGATAGCAATAGACTCTTCATAGGGTATCAACAAAATGCAAATCTAACAATCCACCTCACTTCGCCACCTTCCACGTCTCCCCCTCCCTAACAACCTCTCCCCTCCCCTCCATCTCCCCCAACAAAAACACCACCTCCTCCTCGCCATAAGTAAAAGTCGGCAGCACCATCTTAAGCATATTAGCAATCCCCATCATCCCACCGACCTCCTTAGGCCCGCTATTGCGTAGCATGTTCGCGATGAAAATCTCAAACATGGGTGCGTTTTCGCGCAAAACGGCATTCTGGGATTTGACGGCGGAGAAAGCTTCTTCTTCCTCTGCTGTGGCGCTTGTTGGCCCGATGTCCATGTCTAGACGCTCAAGCACGCTGTATTGTCCTGGCGAGGGTTGGTAGAGGACGCGTTTGTGGGACCAGTAGGACAGGGCGTCGGAGACGAGTTCGGCGTCCATGGAGAGGTGGGATTGGAGATCTTCGGCTGTGAGACCGGATTCCAGGGGTGCATTGTCATCAGGGGATGCAAAGGCGTGAATGACGCTTGCACGCCAGGCGGGAATGTCTGGCTCGTCGATTGTGCGGTCTTCGAGCTCAAGGGAAACGGACATGCGGCCGAGGGCGTCTTGCCATTCGAGGCGGCGTTGGCCGCTGTATCGTGAGAACATCTCGCTCGTGTGGTTGAGTGTCGCGGTGAAGTCGTCGGGAAGCTTGAATTTGTTGGATCGTAGTTGTGGCCAGAAGAAGCTTGAGAGGATGCGGAAGCTTGTGTTGTGGCCTTCGTTGTCCTTTTGCGGTGAATTTTCTTCGAGGAATGATGGACGACGACCACGTTTGGGGTAGTAAAGGTCGTTGCGACGATTGGCCACGATTTTGACGACGGCGAGAAATTGTGCGTGCTTCATGCGATGCTCGAATTGACGGTACAGCATAGGTAAAGTGATGCCTTCATCTGGTATGGCAGCTTGGATATCGCGAGGTGTAGGAGTTGAGGTCTTGCGGGTGCGGCCTGGGAGGATTCGTTTTTCTAGCATAACCGAGTCGCGCATATCCTTCAGCATGACTTCAGCAGCTTGCAGCTTGCTTGGGTCGAAGCGAGACTTGAAGAGCTCAACGAGCCTTGTCTCCTTCGCGAATTCGGGGTCTGTTGCTTGCAGGAGATGTTGTGCTAGCACGTTTGTCACCTCCTTTATGAAGTCTTCCTGGTCGAATAAGCCCAGAATGTAAGATAGAACATCCTCTGACTTGCTGTACTTGTGATTTGAGCCTGCGTCAATCGGATCGGGGACCCAGTCCATATCGTCCCAGTTCAGACCCTTGTCCTCCCTCGACTCTTCTAATGATGATGTTTGAGCTGCTTTGGCGATATCGACGCAGACTTTGTCGTCATTTCCGGTCAGATTACCCTCGCTATCAATGTCAGCTAGGAAGCTAGCAGCTATCACACTAACAGTATCGTCGCGTGACCTCAGATAGCTGCGTAAAGGTGCCGCAACTTTGTCAAGAAGCACACCACGGGCGTCGAGCAGCTTGAATGCATGAATGACGTTAACATAGATGCTAAGTACTTCAACAGTTGTGGCGCCAGCATGTAAGATGCGTGTCTGGACCTGGCGAATGAATGTTGTGCACAAGGACGCTTTCTCGAGTGTGGTCCCTGTGGAGATGTGCTCTTTGACATCTAACAACGCCCCTGTGCTCTCAGGCCAGACTTTGACATAGTCGAACAGTATCTCAGTGCGTTTCCGTACAAGACTCAGCGCCGCACTTGAAGCCATTCGTTCGACATCATTTTGGGTGAAACGGAATGATCCTCCGGTGAGAGTACCAATAGCATTTTCAATGCATGGCGCAAAGTATGCTTCGGTCCATGCCTTCAAGCGTGGTACAACAGTCTTGTGTCCGGTCCAGTCGACCTGAAAGCATCGTCTCTCCACAGCCGGGCCTTCGAGCAGACGGTGCGTGCATAGTGCCAGAGCTCGCTGGGCCAATTCGCCACCAAGACCAACTCGCTGCAAAGACTTCAAAGGAAACCCTCGAAAGTCAATTTTGCAATGGCAGTGGTCGTCTTTGAGACATTTTTCCGGGTTGCTGTAGATTCCAAGTTCGGTGCGCATGTGCTGATACATAGCACTTCCTAGCGTCTTCATTACTCGTTGGCGAGGTAGAGAGTAGAGCACCAGAGAATGCCATCTCCTCAGGACAAGATCGGAGAATGCATCTATCCTCCCTTTCAAAGAGGTTCGTCGCGCTGACGTAGACAGATGTGTCAAAGGTCCAAGATATAGTTCTTGAGCATCTTCAAGAACTTGTACCGTAGACGTGATCAGGGCGTTCGCCCGTGAGACTGCAACGGGGCTCTCCCATTGAGAGAGATCAGGCAGCACATGTTGCCGAAAGTGGGACGAAATGCTGTTGAGATACCAATCTGCTAGTGTTGCTGTTTGATCGTTGATGGCAAGGAGTAGATCGAAAGCCTCGATTTCGTGGTGGTGAGGGAGTGTCTCTTCATTCCGCAGCTCGCAGTCCAGGTATCTTGTTGCCGTGCTCCAGGCTTTCGCTATTCGAACAGTTTCGTTCGCAGCGCTTTCAGGAAGGTTGAAGCCTCCGAATGGCTCATCCGGAGAGGCGAGAGCGCCTATGTTTGGGCTGGTTTCGGGCGTTGGTGTTGTGTAGTCCTTTGAGGGGAATACAGATCTCAAGACTGTGTCGACGGCAGCCATCTTGAGTGTGTTGTCTTCACCCTAGTCAGCCCTCCGCAAAATATTTCCCATCTGCCAGGCAATGTATTGATTGTGTTTTGGTTATATCGCTCTGCGAGCTACTCACTAGCGCGCGCCTTGAACTTTGGCGCGGAAGTCACTCGGGTCACATGTTTTTGCTTGGCGCTAATGACGTCGGCTATGTCTGAGGCCAGCGACGCCGAAACCTGCGAGCGCGAGCGATCAACAGCGGCTACGTTTGGACTCAGCAGCGGTGATCTGGTGACGAACGCACACTCCTGCATCCTTCACGACTCTTCTTCCTCGAACCTACATACTCATCCACTACACCCACCTCACTTATCCGCCCGGCGAGCCAGCTCGCACAGCAAAACAAGCACTGAATTTGTATCGAACAAAAATCATCCTACAAAACACCGCCACGATGTCGAAAAGATCTGGCGTGCCCAATGGCGTCGAGAAGGCAGCAAAGGAAGTCGCTCAAGCGCCTTGTGAGTACTGTGGAAGACAAGCTTCCGTATGGTCGCCCTATCATGTACTGACAAGCCCCAGCCCAGAACAAACAAGCCCATCTCCTACAAGCCCAGGATCCCGGCCACTTTAGTCTGGTCCGCGCCTACCACCTCGCCGACTTCATCACCCTCATGAATGGCTTCTGCGGTGTCATGTCCATCCAATTCTCCATGCGCTACTGTCTTGGATCGCCGCAGGACACCGGCCACCTGTGGACGGCTCTGGCATTCATGCCATTCGGTCTACTATTCGATTTCTTCGATGGCATGGTCGCGCGCTGGAGAAAGAAGAGCAGCTTGATGGGTGCAGAGTTGGACTCGCTGGCCGATCTTGTGAGTGCGAGCCCATAACTTCGCTGTTACAACAAGTAACCTTTCTAACATTGCATACCAGATTTCCTTCGGTGTCGCACCCTCAATGTGCGCCTTCGCTGCTGGTCTGCGCACTGGTCTCGACCAGCTATTCCTCACCTGCTTTGTCCTCGCCGGTCTCGCCCGCCTGGCCCGCTTCAACGTCACCACCGACAACGTGCCCAAGGATGCCAACGGCAAGGCCAAATACTTTGAGGGCTTGCCGATTCCTACGAGCTTGGGTATCATGGGTTTGGTAGCATTCTGGGTGTCAAAGGGCTGGATCTTGGAGACTATTCCGTACGGAACTGTCATGGAGGGATCTTTGCTGGAGTTCCACCCGGTTGTGCTGCTTTTCCTGGCTCACGGCTGCTGCATGGTGTCCAAGACTCTGCACGTCCCCAAGCCCTAGATGGCGGTGGTGCGTGAAAGTTACGAGCGAATCGAAGTCGGACGAGCTATGAGCCCTACGATCCTATGCTCCTGAAAGTCAAGCGAGGCGTTGGATGACTGGCGATTAATCATTTAATTATCGATACAATCAAGGAAAGACTTCCAACGTGCTCACATGTACCCAAAGGATATCCACCGGTCCATCTACATTTGCTCCACCGCACCTACCAGAACGCTGCTTCATTCTAACTTTTAGGCTTTTCCTCTCCCATTCCATTTGGCATTAATACCGAGATATATATATTGCATGCTGTGAGCAAGTCACATGACTTTCTAGTCTAACAGAAAGCTCGACTGGTGTAGTGGCTATCACGTACCCTTCACAGCTGTCTTCATAGTAAGCTGTAGAAAGCAAACCGTCTTGAACGGGTAAGGTCCTCAGTTCGATCCTGGGGTCGAGCTTCTTTTTGGAGGTTGTTGATGGTTCGACATGCTGTGCGTAACGTTATGTTATCCGATGTTCCAATACTCCGGGTACTCACACCAAAGAGCAGTCCCGTCAGTGGTTCTGAGATCGAGCTCTTCCCTCCCACAAGAGACAACGAGTAATACTCGACTTTGTCGAAACAGTCTTTGGCATTGCAGATCAAGCTCTCTTTTGATTTTTGGAAGTCAAATTGAGCAAGTGTTCCTGACTTACTAGCATGTCAACCTCATGTTATGCTTCATTGTAACGTGAGATTCAGTGAACTCAAGTTGAAATTGACTGAACTTGAGTTGAATTATTTAAGCTGCCGTTGCCTTCGAGGTAGTTGACTGTAAGTTAACTTGGTTCAACAACGAGTTAATTGTGAAAAAATAAATCTGATCTCGCACAAGATGAACATGAAGTTTCAAAAGCTCTCTCTCATTGGCAGATCAAGTTGAGTTACTTTGGCGATTCTGATGGTTCATTCCTGCAAACCCTGCAATGTTCATTTGATAATGGCTCGTTAAAATCATGATGCCAACCCAATGTAAAAACTAAATTAAGTTGAATCACAAGTTCAGTGTTGAGGGGACACTCGATGTTACAAGCTGGAAACTGCCTTGTTTAAACGTCGAATTGACTCAACATATGGCGCGCAAATGCAAGTTCAAATCGTTCGTGGGCATGTTCCAATTTCAGTCATCTTACGTCGAAAAACATTGGTCTGGTTAAACGCGGACGTCACGAAGTTGCCAAGTTAACTCAAGTCAAGGTACGCTGAGCCGACTACTGCAAACCATGTTATGCACCAGCATTCATATTCGTTGTTCTTCCTGAGATCACTGATTAATGTAATAGTGATCTCATGGAGCACAAGACCGTCTATTCTACGAAATGATACGATTTAGTCGGCATCGTTCTGGAAGTCGGGGCCTGTTATGATCATGTAGCCAGCCCATGTGGCAATGTAACTTGAGTGAGCGCGGATCAAACGAAAGTTAACAGCCAAAAGCTTCGCTGTTTGATTTTGCGATGGCTTTTGGTCTTTCAAAGTATGAAATGTTGCTGCACCGTGATCGATGTCAATTTTTCTCAATATGGCGCATTGGATAACTTATTCGATCGAGATAGTCGGTCAAGTAGCGCGACATCATTCTCTGATTCTTGGAAACTAAGCTTATTTGACAGAGACCTATTCCGGTTTATAGCATCTTCAGTGACTCTGCACTCTCGTTACAAGTACGAAACCCTGGAAAAACTAGTTAATTGACTTGAAATAACTGTCATCTAACTTTGAATCATGTGTTGTTACTTAACTCAAGATATCTTATATCTCTTATATCCTCATTACAGGTTGTATACTACAGCTGCGACTGGTTATCTCATAACTAAGTCTATACATGTCTGTTGAGCATTATCGTATGAATGATTTCAAAAGCTGGCCGATCCGAACCTTGATATTTTATCCTCTGGTACAACAATTGACCACATGCAATCTGACGTCAAATTTTGTTCCCGATGTAAGTTAAAGTCGCAGCGTCAGCTCATTCAACAGCTCGAAAGATCTCAAATTATTCGATTCCAAACATTGAAATCATTCAATGGAGTTTTTGGCAATGTGAGTCGTAGAGCTATGTTAACGTAACTTACTTGGAGTCTATCAAGCTCATAACGTTACAAACTGTTGGAATCATCTAATTTATTCAATTCCAGCACCGCATCTATGCAGTGAATTGAATCAGTTGACTCAACTCACGGAATGATATAGAAATGCCACAAACAACGAGACAGCTTCACCAGTCACATACGTGTTTCGATAACCTAGGACATATGACCCGTCGAGCTATTGCAACATTGAGTACACTCGTCTCTAGGGGTTCCTTAGTATTACAGTTCACGGGAGGTCACGTTAACTCAGCTGACGCTTCACATAACTTAGTGAAGTTATGCTAAATGACGAAGAATGAAATGATGGTCAAGCCTACGTTATGGCTGCGCAGATTTGCTATATTGATTACGATTGATCTTCGGAACATGTGAGTAGTTTCCAATGCATTTTCCGACCTAGTGCTTATTGAGCTAGTGAGATTGAATACGGTCTCTAAATCAGCTTAAGTTGTGTGTACAATTCCGATCCAATACCGCCGTTGATACGAAGCTATCTCGTAGTCTGCTGATGATTGTCAAGTAACTTTAAGCTATGAATGATTTAATTGACTTCAGTATGTCCCAGCTCGCCAATTGAGACCATCTTAAGCCCTTCTAGGTTGAGTCCGCATGTGCTAGGCGTGGATAGCTATATCTTCCATTCTAGATTTGATCAACTAGATTTGTTGATTCATACTTTGAATTATTTTGCCTTCTCCCAATACGATCCAAGCTTGCTAGTTGGAACGAGTGGTTAAGTTCCAGGTCATTTCTGATATTGTTCCGCGTGTCACTAAGCGTTTGATCTTGGGAAAAACGCGCATGCTGTGAGTTAACTCTTCATCAAGTCATATCTGTTTTGCTCATTTTTAAGATCAGCTTGTTGGTGGCGACTGACGATAACTACGCGAAGCTATTGCTATAATCAATAGCAATGAGGTAAATCCACGGAAGTAGTCAAAATGCAAACAAAGTTATTGATAAGTTATGAATAACGTAGTCCACCCCCTAATGGAACATACCCACCAGTAGGACAGTACGCAGTTTAGGTCTGATAATACTACGAGCGTGCTCATATAAACGCCGACTGTTCGACCAGTGGGTGTGTTCCATTAGTAAATTAAGTAGGTGGACTACGTTAAAGTGAATCTCCAGAGCATATATCTATATCAAGCTCAATTGAATAGGCTCAAGTTACGTGGTTTCATACAACGATATGCTTTCACGTAAGCAGTGACTTTTGACTTTTATAGGTTATTGACACAAAAAAAGAAGCCAAAATCAGTTTGACTAATTTAGCTAAGTTAGAGCTATCAGACTGCGCAATGGCATTCTTACGTAAGTTATCGTTTAACTCAAGTCACAAACCTGTTTCATCGCCTAGACAAGTTTTTATTAAATTGATTTTCGTGAATCCAGCCGTCTCAGTGTCGAATGACCTGAGTTAACTGATCCGATCTCATACCAAGTAGAATAAGGGCACAATCCTCTTCGATTAGCTTTACATCGCCATCCTCAACATGCGACACGAGTTAGGAAAAGTCGACCGATGTCTTTGACAGACCGATGAATGATGTTCAGGAGGCAATGTAGCGGATTGGTCAATTGGGTATGAATGGGATGTTTTCGTTGGTTCTTATCCTGCTGAACTGTGTTGAAAACGTCCATGATGTGCGTCACCGTTAACTCAAGTTATGTCAGGAAAATGATTCAGAGAAGTTGATTTGATACAATCCATCTAGCAGGGATCACGAGTGTCAACTGAACGATCTGGACATCGAGTCGAAATCTCTTAGCAATCAATGATGTGAGTGAGAGAGTGAGTAAGAGAGAGTGAGTGAGAGAGTGAGAGAGAGAGAGAGCCATAGCCTTCGCTTTGAAATGCTTGAGTGGTTCAGAAATTCAATCAAGCCGAGATGTTCGCATCTAAGTTATCACTATCTATCTTCATTCCAACCAAGTCAATTAAGCTCAAGATTCTTTCACAGCAAACAAACTCACTAGATCGGTCTTGAGTTGACTGACTCAACCTAACCGAAATCATTCAACTTGCTTCTTTCAAACATCACATTCACTTCGTTTACCAAATCACGCTAAGCTTCATCGGGCAACCCAGATTGCAATCATTCGACTTGATCTCTTGGATCGACTTAGACTGATCAAGATCTTAGAACTGTGAACTAATTCAAGTAACGTAATCCACCCCCTAGTGAAACACACCCACTAGTGAAACAGAATATCACTTTACTTATTTTTGATTTTATCTCCTACGCGATACGATAAACCTAGGGTCCCTATCTACGGCGAGTTCATCCTCGCTATCTATCTCTATTACCTCCTCGTCCTCGGGAGTCGGAGTCCTCGATCTCGCCCTCTTCTTCCCCTTCTTCTTCGCGGTCTCGTTTTCGGCGTCGAGAAGGATATCGTAGATTTCCTTCGTATTAAAGGCGAACTTCCCTTTTAATATAACGCGCTTCCCTTTCTTACGTTCTCGCCGAGCGCGTAATAGCTCACTTTACTCTAAAACTTGCTTACGTAGTAGTATATTCTCGGCGTGTAACTTAGCGAACGACGCTCCCGATCGCTCGATATACCGCTTTACGGGAGTCCGTAAAGTAGACGAACGAACGATCGAGTTAACTAGGGACGTCGCCTCCCGTAACTCGGTCCCTCTCGGCGGCGATTCGCTAAGTAACGAATAATCTAAGTCGTCGGGTACGTAAATCGGAGGCGGGGTCCCCCGGGGGGTCCCCGGAGGGGGGGGTAAGTTAGCGAGGATAGTAATCGGACTTAAAGGGTAGATACCGGACCCCCGGAACGCCGATTCGACGTTCGAAGGCGTAAAGGCTTTACTCCGAGCCGTTATAAGTGCCTCTACCCACTCGATACGCGGGATTCGACGGGTATCGAGTCGGAATAGCTTATCGATCTCGTTCGATAAGTATCGCTTTAGGGGGCCGAATAGGCCGACGTCGAGAGGTTGTAATATATGCGAAGTATACGGAGGTAATACGACGGGGTCTATATTAGCCCGTAGGCAAAATAGAATAAACCTAGCCGTAAGGTGAGATCCGTATCCGTCGAATACTAATAGCCTCCGTTTTCCGTCCGTTCGTCGAGTTTCGGGATCGAATAGGTTAACTAACCACTCGTACGCGTGCGAATCGGAAGTCCACCCGCTATTAGACGTCGAGAACTTCCACGTAGGGGGGGTATTCGGGGGGATCCACGTCGTATTCGTATATTTCGCCTTAAAGATAAGAAACGGAGGTAAAACGCGTCCGGAGGCCTCCGCGCATTCGATCGTAGTTATCCACTCTTGCCTTCCGCTAATCTTCTTCTTATTCCGTATATTTTTAGAGTGAACTAATACCTTCGAGTTATAGACGTCGCCGAGAGCGAAGCCGGTCTCGTCGACGTTATAAATCGCGTCCGGAGGGTAGGAATTCTCGAGGAAGAGGGTAGTTAGGGCGTTAAAGTAGGAGTTAACTACGCCGTAACTAACGCCGTCGAACCGAGACGCTTCTAAGGTCTTCGAATAGACCGTAGCTAACTCGGGGTGTCTTTTTCGAAACTTATCGAGCCAATTTTTACCGAGAGGAGGGTAGGAAGTCGGGAGGGAGGTCGGGGTCGAGGAGAGGGTAAAGCGGGAGTTCCGTAACTCTTCGGCGAGTTCTTTCGTTAACCGTAAGGTAATCGGGCACCCGGCGATCGAGAGTCGAGTTATATAGCGTATAAGAGTATCCTCCTCGTGTTCCGTAAGATTTTACCGTATTTCGTTCGCGGTAGATCGTGAATTCCTTCCGGAGAGGCGTTTATAAAGCGTAGAGGGCGGGACGTTAAACGCGTACGCGCACGCTCGAATCGTAGGATATTCGCCGTTACGATAGCTAGCTATCGAGTTAGATAGATCCTCTTCCGTATACGAAGCCATAAGTAAGGAAAAAAGAAAAAGGACGCGAAAAATCTATACGTAAACGCGAGACTAGCGCGAAACTCTGTTTCACTAGTGGGTGTGTTTCACTAGGGGGTGGATTACGTTACAATAACTCACATGATCGAACCAGCTTGTGGTAAGTTCGTCGGTCTAGTCCACTAACACCTTGCTTCTGATTCCAAATCCATGCCTGCGACTGTTTTACTTGCGTGCCCATGTCAAATTGTTTATTAATTTGAATGAAGACGACACACATGATCAGAACCGGACGAAAAGTGATTGAGCCACGAGCCGAAACAGCCAACATAAGTTACTAAATCAACAACCAGCGATCATCTGGACTGACTGAGTAAACTCGGTTAGCGAGCATATCTGCTTCTCATGACCCTGTTTTCCGGTACAAATTGACTTGGTTCTCTGAAGATGAGGGGAAGCAAGCGCCACAAACGTGAGATTCCTGGTGACATTATACATTTATTTTTCTCATCATCAACGCGATAATGCGAAATGCTACGTTGCTTAGACCATTATTTAGAGAAAGCGACTATTTTCTTGAAAGATTGGACATCGAGGAGCCAGAGTCCAGGCGACAAAACTGGGGGCAATAACTTACATATCGACAAGCAGTGCACAGCCAGAACACCTCCGGACTTTGCCACTGATGTCATTGGAAAGCATCCGACTCTGCTTCGTCTTCTTAGTGAGCAGTCTCACTATTTTGCAGATATCGTCGAGCAAAACATTGTTCACCACTGTTCTTAAAACCACAGCAGCAACTGTGTCGACGATGTCCTCGGATCCCCGCGCAGCTCTTCTTAAAGCTTCCACTCCGCCTTCTGATGAGCTGTTTAGCACGTTGATCACAGCGAATCATATCCTCGACCACCAAGACGTCTTGGATGCATACGGCCACATCAGTGTTCGCAACCCACAAAACCCAGCGACGTTCTTCTTGTCTCGTTCTGTTGCTCCTGCTCTGGTTTCGAGCCGAGAAGACATCGAAGAGTACCATGTCGAAGATGCAACACCAGTGAACAGCGCTTCAGCAAAGGGATATGTCGAGAGGCTGATCCACAGCGAAATTTACAAACGCTACAAAGATGTGAACTCGGTGGTGCATAGTCACAGTGAAGCAGTCCTTCCCTTCTCCATCAGTAGCGTCCCGGTACGTGCATAGCATCACAGTAAACCGATACTGACCCGACAGCTCACATCCATATTAGCTCAGACCGGTATACCATATGGCTGGCGTGATGGGCTCGCAGATCCCTGTGTACGACATCGGCCTGCACTACAAGTCAAATGATACGCACTCTATGCTAGTAGACCAACCGCATCTGGGCGCCGCTCTCGCTGCCAGCTTCAATCCAGGAACCTTGGTCTCGAAGACCACCAATCTGATCAAGAACTACATCACAGCTCAGCCACCGCAGCCAACAGCTTCCCCTTCCTCGAGTGTTGTACTGATGCGTGGCCATGGCTTCACCTGTGTGGGCTCGAGAATCGAGGAAGCAGTTTTCCGTGCCGTGTTCACTCAATCCAATGCACGAATCCAGACGACCGCCCTGTTAATGCAAGGAAGCTTCAACGTTGGATTGCTTGGTGAGCGGTTTGGGGCTGGAGAGAAGGAAACTGGGCCGGCGAAGAAAGAAGATGTGAAGTACTTGAGCGACCGAGAAGTCAAGGATTCTTGGAAGGCAATTCAACAGACTGTGGATAGGCCCTGGGGTTTGTGGACTGCAGAGGTGAATGATGTGAGTTTTTATAGGAATGCGTATTTGGAGACGGACGAGGAAGTCGCTGAAGACGAAGGCGAAGAGGCTGACGAGGAGGAGCACGAGCGCTAAGGGCGTATCTCGCTATTTCTAGGTCTTCAGACTGATGTGTGTGTTGAAAGGATCTCGTTTCAAAGCTCGACTGAATACTGGTATCAACTTCGGAATGGAACTAGCTGTTGTATTATTCTTAACATTCTTATTGACGATTGTCGATTTTGGACTGCATTTCGAGACCCACAGCAGCACCAATAGTAGGGCTACATGAACCATACTTCGCTATCAATTTTTGGTCGCTTCACTCATGATATTCAAGAGACGACTTTTTGTGAGAGGTTGTTTCTCTTGCTTGCGTCTAGAACGTCGGTGTCGTGTTTTCACGTATCGGCATCTGCAAGTTGGCGGGGTGGTGATTTACGTCAAATGCCGCCTCCCATCGCAAGGGCTGGACGCCGTTGTACAATCCTACGTGTATCCATCTCACGGTGGACATGCTGTTGCAGGAATCATCATTCGAGCAGGGGAATAGCAGAAGACCCATACGCAAGAATGTTGAAAGCATCATGTATCAAGATTGTGGAGTTTGTCGCCCCCAACGCACACGTTCACACTTACAGGCGCCGTACGTCGTCATGACATCAAACTTGCTACAATCAATGAGGTCACAATCCTCAGAATATGATCAGGATATGAGCGCTAGGAAATGCACGCAGGGCGAGGACTGAGTCGTCTTTATCTTTCAGCTGTTCAATTACCTTAGCCTCTCACTCCTCTTTCTTACCATTAATCACCAACATCGATCCTTTATACTCAAACAATCTCAACCATGTCCAAGGAAAACCTCGCCCCTACCGCCTACCCGGCATGGATCACCAAGCAGGACCAGACTGGCTCTGCAGGTTTGGAGAAGCACCTCGACCCTCCCGCGGCCTGGACTCAGCTTGAGTACTGGGACCAAGAGGGCAAGCCTTACCTCAAGGAATACGAGGGCCGTGGTCTTCTGGAAGGCAAGGCTGCCCTTATCACTGGCGGCGACAGTGGCATTGGTCGCTCAGTGGCTATCCTCATGGCTCGTGAGGGTGCAGATATCACTATCTGCTATCTGCCTGAGGAGAAAGAAGATGCAGAATGGACCATCAAGCAGATTGAGAAGGCAGGCCGCAAGGGACACGGCATCGACCTTGACCTTAAGCAGAACGGCAACTGCAAAAAGGTTGTTGACGAGCATATGAAGGTTCACAACAGGCTCAATATCCTGGTCAGCAATGGTAAGTCTATAATCGGACTGATTTTCCATGCGAAGGCTCTTTAGCTAACTTTCTCGTTCTCGCAGCTGCCATGCAGGAGATGTGCCTCGACCACAAAGACATCGACCTGGACTCCGTACAGAACACCTTCCAGCTCAACATCATCGGCATGATGGCCATCGCCAAATACGCTATTGCCCAAATGCCTCGCGGCTCTGTGATCATCAATTCCGGTTCCGTCGCCGGATACATGGGAAACCCCACCCTGGTCGACTACTCTGCAACCAAGGGCGCAATTTCAGCTTACACGCGCGCTCTGGCGCAACAGCAAGCGCCCAAGGGCATTCGCGTCAATTGTGTTGCTCCCGGCATCATCTGGACACCTTTGCAGCCGGCCACCAAGGGTACGGCGCCAGAGGACATGGAGGGTCTGGGTTCCTCGGCTCCCCCAATGAAGAGACCCGGCATGCCTGTCGAGGTTGCCACGGCTTACATCTACCTTGCTACTTCGACTTACACTACTGGTGAGACAACACATGTTACTGGTGGTCTTGAGGTGCAGGGTTAGAAACGTCACATTGAAGTGGACGCGTTATGAGAGTCATGACCTAGATTTATACAATACCTATAATGAGGATCCATTTTTCTTCTTCCTTACTATGCTGCACCTATCGAGATGCCCCCTAAGAAGTGATGACACTGGCCACAAAAATAGTGACTGTTTAGTGATTTTAATTTTGAATACATATGAGGGATTAGGTGCAAAGATGAGGCAGACGAATGTACGAAAGGTGATGTGTGGCCGTGAACTGGATCGATTGCTAGCAAAAGAGGTGGCGCATACAGATAGATAAGGAAGAGCAGTCCTACTACATTTGTCCAGACATGCATGGCTCAGCAAACACATTTATTTCAAACCAGAGCAACAAGCCGACAGTGAATGAGAGTGAGGAATATAACAGCATAATTGATGTTATTAATCGCTGTATCACGATCTTATATGGATGTGTGGATGTGCCACCGTAGCGGGACAAGCAAGCTGCAAACGCCGACAGACTGTCTCAGAGCTGGCTGGATCGCATCCTCCTCTCCAGCCCACGCGTGCACTCTGATGGCCACCACACGCCTAGCGTCGTCATGCTGCGCAGTCCGTGACAGGACAGGCAACCTTGAAACCACCCCTCTCCTCCTCACAGACCTAAGTATCGCACAACTCTCGTTGCTCCACCGCTTTTCTCTCCTCCTCCACTCTCTGATTAGCTTGTTACCTATCTCTGCCACCCTCAAGTCTCCAGACACACTGCTGACTTCATCCACGAAAGATCGACACCATCCATCGCACTCGCCAGCTCCTGCCAGTCGAGCTATACCCACACAACGACCATGGCTACACCAGCGCACTGTGCCTTTTGCTTCGAGGCCTTGAGTGCTTCCTTCGAGAAGAGGCAGCCACTAAGCCTGGCACAGGTGGAGGATCTGTGGGAGGATTACCAAGGCGGCAGTGGAAGCAAGAGCCAAGAGGATACCGAGGCGGGTGCTTCCCAAGATCGTATTGCGGGCGAAGATGAGGAGATGACAGACGCGGAAACCGAACCCGAGGAGCCTAAAAGACCAGCGGCGATTTCTAGGCTCTTGAGCAGGAGCACAGCATCGGCGGCGAGCAGCAACAGCTCTTTGCCGTCAACTCGAAGCTCAGGCTCAAGTTCAAAGGGCAGCGCGACACCGGCTTCGTCAAAGACATCGCTTAGCTCAAGGTCGTCTGCCATATCTTCTGGTAGGACACGAGCTCGCGAAGAATATCCGCTCTTCGTCACCTGGAACACGCACTCTACTCGCACTGGGCAGAAGAGTCTCCGCGGCTGTATCGGTACATTCGCCGCGCAGGAACTTGAGAGTGGGCTGAAAAGCTATGCTCTAACCAGGTAAGCCTACTGCTCATCTGGGACGAGAACGTGTGTTCCTAACATTTATGCAGTGCATTCGAAGACACTCGCTTCTCTCCCATTCCGTCCAGCCTGCTGCCGCAGCTCTCCGTACACGTCACGCTCCTCACAAACTTCTCCACGCCTACCCGCGATGCTCTGGACTGGACGCTGGGCACACATGGCATTCGGATCTCTTTCACGATTCAATCGCGACGCTACGGTGCGACTTATCTACCCAGTGTCGCAGAAGAGCAGGGCTGGACGAAAGAGGAGACCATCGTAAGTTTGATGCGGAAAGCAGGTTGGAACGGCTCGAGCAGCAGCTGGTCAAGAGTGTGGAAAGACGGCAAGGGTGAGCTGGTGAGGTACGAAGGCAAGGCGGTGGGTCTGGGCTATGAAGAGTGGAAGGCGTGGAATGAGTGGGTTGAGAAGAAGACGTAGGGCCTCTGGCGGCGGTGTTTGTGCAAGCACGCGAAGTGTTGGCTCCCGTATGCGAGGCGTGTGGTGTTGCCTGGCCGGGACAGAGGTATGGTGTGAAACCGATAGACGGCTTACGACTTTAAGATTTAGGATTTGGTATGATACGACATTTTCTTTGCTCATTGAATCTTCACTCGAGCCGCGTCTCTTCGTTACGCTAAGGCTACGCTCCTCGCAACGCCGAGATATCTATTTCCAGAACCGCCGTGGCCGCGAAGATTTCTGGAGCTCTTCTGTTCTGAACCTCAACACGTACATGTACGGGGCGCCAGCTGGATATAGGAAAAGTAATGGGCCTCGCAGCATACGAAGTCCCAGAATGCAGACAGATCAACTGATTGAATTTACGAGAGGACTCGAACCGTCCCCAAAAAGAAAAGGCTACCTCGTAATCTACTGCATGAAGGCATCAGCTCACACTATATCTCGTGGAAAGACACATCGTAAGGCTACAACCACCAAACCGTATGCTCTGCAGCCACCATAACGCCAGCACCGAAACCACTTGGTACGATCTCAGCCTTATCACGAGTGTGTGTTTGCAAAGCAACGTGGAAAGGCGACGCTGCAAAAGTCAAAATCGTGGCGCGTAGCACTGTGAGGCGCAGCTGTGGTGGGGAGATCTTTTTGGCTCAAGCCAGAAGTAACACCAAAGCTCTATACATAGAGTGTCAGGTGATCAGAACGCACTCGTTTCTTCGCATCTACCTTCTTAACTGGACTCGCGACTGAGACGGCCCTTCTCGTGTAGGGTCTTGTGATGATACCCGACCATGTGGCTTTTGAGAATACGTGCGCTGACATGTCCTGATCCATGATGCTGGTTTTGGCTGATGGAGTGGTATTCAATCCTTGGCGGGCTGGTGGGTGTTTCTATTATTGCTGGGTACGATGAGGCATGCGCTCGATGTGACTTGGGAATGGGTAACTTCATGCGCAGGTATAAAAGGGGAGAAGAAGTCCTCACAGTATTGCATATCGACATCCAACAGCATCAACAGCATCAACAAACACAGCATCAACCAGCAGAAACATTCCAACAAACCATCCTCCACTCCAGCCAACAAAATCCAACCCAACCTATCACCAATAAGCCAAAATGCAATTCACCACCCTGCTCGCCGCCCTCACCATCGCCAGCACCACCGTGCTCGCCAACCCCGTCCCCGCCAACGGCGTAAACGACTCTCTCCAAAAGCAAATCCAATCCCTCGAAATCACCATCATCAACGTAACAAACGACATCGTGCAATCCAACCCCAATCTGAAAAAAGACTACGCCGCAGGCGCAAAGCAATTCGCGCCCCTCGTGAGCGGTCTTCAAGGCCCGCAACCTTGCTCGCCTTTCACGCCCGGCCAGCCGTCGACGAAAGACCAGGCCGCTTCGAGTCTTCAGAAGAGTAATCTGGCTCTTATGGAGTTGTCGTTGGATTTGTTGGATCCGGCTAAGAAGGTTGGAAAGGGCGATTTTCATGCTGATGTTTGTCAGGCTTGGGCTTATTATAATGCTATTGCGAAGTTTGTGGGTGCTTGAGAGGTGGTGGATTTTGGTGGTGTTTTGACGGTTGCATGAAGATCGATGGCGAGGAGGCTGCATTCTTTGTTTTTTGATATTCCGCGTTCCTTTGGTGGGCTTGTCTCGATGGTTTGCTTCTGTGCTTGCATTTCGTGGCATTTTGTCTAGCGGTGTGGCATGGCATTTTCACTCATTAGAAGCATCTGTAGCATAATATAATACGAGGGATCCTCCGTTCCACATGTCGCCCTCTGCCTTGTTTCGATTGGGCCCAAGTACTTCAATGCGACGAGGAAGAGAATACTCAACACTTGTTTCATACATCAACACAGCTTAAGTCATTTATTCATGCATATACCACCGCGTACGTCACTTGTCCAGCCCCATTTACTCCTTCTTGATCGCATCAAGAGCGTACTCAAACACGCCCTTAAGAGCAGTGGTATCCTCCAAGCCGATACTGAAACGCACCAAGCTAGCCTCACAACCGTACGATGCCGCCCAGTCCAGTTCCATAAAATGAGCCAAAATGACAAAAGGCGAGCTGAGCGTGAAATTCGTGCCCAAGCTCGGGCCTTTTTGCGTGTTCAGATGGTCGTAGAATGTCGCGGCATCTTCCATGCTGTAGAAGGTACAGCTGAGCAGGCCACCGTAGCCGCCATCCGGCAGCTTGCATTGCTCATAGTATTCTTTGGTGTCTCCAAACTTGGGGTAATTGACCTGCTTGATCCTCGGGTGGGCGGCAAGGGTGCTTGCGATTACTTCGGCGTTGTGGTTGATGCGGTTCAAGCGGCTGACGAAGTCTCGCGAATTGCGTTCGAGGTACACGCTGTCCTCCTCGAATTGGTTGTCCTCGTACTCTTCGGCGAGGATTTCCTTCAGGCGTGCGTAGTAGCGGCTCTGCGGATTGAGAATCATAGCGCCACCCATGACGTTGCTGTCGCCGCTGAAAACCTTGGTCAAGCTGCTGACGACGATGTCGGCATAGGGAAGGACATGGATGTTGAGGAAGTTGCCGATCGTTTCGTCCACGACGATGCCGAAGTCGTATTTGTCGGCTAGCTCGCGGATGCGCTTGAGGTTGGGACTACGAAGGAGAGGGTTTCCAGGAAATTCACAGAAGACAGCAAGGTAACGCTCTCCAGATTCCAGACGCTTCTCCAAGTCGTCAAGCTCTGATTGTGATGCAAGACCGTAAAAGAGGGCGCCAGGCCCCCATTTCTCAAGAATCTTCAGGGTGTCGACATAAGGGAAGCCGTACATGATGCTTTTCATCTCTCCTCTTGCCAAACGCATGGTTCTGTGGGCCGTGAAAATCGCGTTCATGCCACATGAGTGCAGGTACACATCATCAACGGAGAAGCCAGGCACATCTCGTGAGCGTTCATGTGTAGGATCCGCGGGGTGCTGAAGTGATTCCGGGAGATCGATGTCAACAGTCAACGATCCAGCAATTCTCTTCCTAATAGCGAGCTTAGCTTGCGCGGCGAACTCCATGTTCAAGTTACGGCCAAATCTCTCTTCAACAAACTGGGCCAGGTCCTGGATGCCTGCTTCGGGAGCGGATTCCTCGTTGGAAGACTTTTCCTCAACCAGGGCATTGTGCTTGGTGACATCGACAGAAGTATTGCGTTGGTAGCGACGTGGTCCCTTGGTCATGCGAGGTGGTGAGTCGCGCACTGCATTGCGCTCGACCATGACATTTTCGTCGAACGCTTTCTGGCAGAAGTCGGCGCGACGACTTGAGATACCGTCACCGACGTGTTGCCAGTAAGTCTTCGCCGTCGGCCAGAGTTCGCTAGGGTAGATGACAGCAGACAATCTAGGCAAGATCTTCTGCTTGTCGTTCGCGGGAGTTTTGTCCGGATGAGGAATGAAGTCGAGCTCGCGAATCCTGGAATGATCCGCGGCAGGGTTTTGCTCACGCAGAAACTCGATGCACCTCATGGCGCAACGCCTAGAAGGAAACAGCATAGCCTTGTCAGCATCCGGAGAGGCATGGCGAGAGACTATACATCCAGCTAATTTCTGAATCGAAGGATGGATGAAGAATCTGGACATTAGTTAGCACTCCGTATCGATACATGGCTGATGTTGCACGAACCTGGGATAACCGCATTGCATTTTATCGACAACCCAACTCTCGCCCTTCTCGTAGCCAACATTTGCATCCCATGTTGGCAAAGAAACACTAACGGCCTGGGGGAAAGGGGGTCAGAAGTGCACATAAGACGTTTTATGCTGCAAGCCTTCACTCACATGTGGCGTGTCTGGTGGGATGGTGTTGCCAACCGTCTCATTGAACGGCAGTACGACGCCTGGCATTTTGGGCAAGAATCAAGTGAATCTTGACGAGCGAATGGGGCGTGAGAGAAATAATCGTGAAACAATACGTCGAGTATAAGATCCAAGAATGGGAGGATGAGAGAAAGATATTAGCGACTTCGGAGGCCCAGCTCTGGCTGTGTCACAGATGATGAGACCCTCGATAATTTAACTTTTAGCTTCTCCACCAAACTCGCATGGGCCGACCCGCGCTTGCAGCAACAGCAAGTCCGCAGAGCTTGAACCGAAAGTCCAACTTTTTGAGATCTGCGACGAGAGTTTTGCTGTGCAGCATCCAACATGGCGCTTACTGGAAATAAGAGGAGAAAAATCGACCATGTGTCTTCCGGCGACGAAGAAGATGGTAGCGCATCATTCGCCTCTTTCGACGACTCTGGAAACCCGGAAAATGGAGAAGAAATGAGCGAGGATGAGCTGGACGGTGATGAGGAAATGAAAAATGGCAGCGAAGAGGAGGAAGATGACGACGGCAGTGACTCTGAGGAAGAGGCGGCGACTGGCAAAGACGATAAATCGACCACCGTCAAACCCACCAAACAGCAACTTGCTGCTCAGATCGGACGACAGACTGGACGAACCTCTGCTAAAGACGCACTCGCCTCTGGCGCCAGCGCATTCACTTCTGGCACATTCAAGAGCAACATGTTCAAGTTGCAAGTCGATGAGCTTCTCGAGAACATCAGGCCAAGGCACGGCAAGCGCGAGAAAGCGGCTGAGGAGGCGCTGCATGCTTTTAAAAAGACCATCGAGCAAATCCCTGCCAGAGCTCCTCAGGATGTCGAACAAGCGGAGCGCAGTCTGACAAAGGAGAAGATTGCGATTCCTTTCCCGGATCCTCGCCCTCCGAAGGATGCCAAATACAAGCTGGAGTACGCAAAACCGTCCAATATTAACGTGGTCGGTAGCCATGCTCTTCAGACCTCCAACAGAGCCAGGGATTCCGCAGAACTGGATATGGTGATCCAAATGCCCGCTTCGTTGTTCCAGGATAAAGATTACCTCAACCATCGTTTCTTCTACAAGCGCGCTTACTACGTTGCGTGTCTTGCTGCTGGCCTGAAGAAGTCACACGCCAAAGACTTCAGCATCCGCTTTCAAGAGATGCACGGCAACCCCTTGAACACAATCATCGCCATCACACCAAAGCAAGCTTCTGGTGACAAGACCGAACAGAAGCCAGCCTTGAAGTGGCAGATCAACATCGTCCTTGCTGTGGTCCATGATGTGTTCCAGGTGGAGAAGCTCGCTTTGGACAAGAACTGTGTCCGGAGCACAGAAGCTACCAATGGCTCTGCAGTGAACGAGCCGACTCCGTTCTACAATTCTACGGTCAGATCGAACATGCTTGTCATTCCCTACCTGAAGCTACTTCACAAAGCCGCGACCAGCTGCTCAGCCTTCCGGGATGCCTGCTTACTGGGATCATCGTGGCTGCGCCAGCGCGGTTTCGGCTCGAACATTGCTGCCGGTGGCTTTGGCAATTTCGAATGGAGCGCGCTCATGGCAGCTCTACTGTCAGGTGGTGGTCCTGGTGGCAAGCCTATCCTGAGTGGCGGCTACAGTAGCTATCAGCTGCTCAAGGCTACGCTTCAATTGCTTGCCATCAAGGATCTCAGTCGCCAGCCCTTCATGATTGGTACATCGGCCGCAGTCCCTAAGCTCCAAGACGGTTCGCCTGTCATTTGGGACGAAGACAGGCATCATAACATTTTGTACAAGATGACGCCGTGGTCTTACAAGCTTCTGCAATCAGCGGCTAAAGCAACACTTTCTATGCTCGGTGACCAGAAGTTCGATGCCTTCGAGTCTACTTTCATTCTGCGCACAGACAACACTTTGATGCGCTTCGATATCTCTATGGAACTCGATCAGGCAGCGTTGTCGAAGGCGGACCCGAAGAACACGTCGGACATCCAGCAGGCGCTGCGAAAGTTGTATCAGACTTTGCAGCGCGGCCTGGGTGACAGAGTTACCTTGATCAACATTCGACAACCCTCTTCGGGAGCTTGGGATATCGGAACCGCAAGACCGAATCAGCACATCAAGGGCAATGTTACCGTTGGAATGGTCATTAACTCAGAGCACGTGAACCGTACCGTCGACCACGGCCCTTCTGCCGAAAACAAAGCCGAGGCAGCGTCCTTCCGCAAGTTCTGGGGAGAGAAGGCTGAATTGCGTCGTTTCAAGGACGGTAGCATCTTGGAGAGTTTGATTTGGGCTCCGTCTGAAAGCGGGCAGACTGTGTTGGAGCAAGTCACACGTTATCTCCTCCAGCGGCACTTCAGCTCCGCGGTGGAGCAAAGCGCTGAATTTGCAGGCGATGAGTTCTCCCGCATGGTTCGCAACGGAACTAGCAACACGCCCTTTGAGCCCCTGATGGAGGCATACAAGAAGCTTGAGCGTGACTTGAGAGACTTGGAAGACGTTCCTCTCACCATTCGTCAACTCATGCCAGCTGATGCCCAGCTTCGTTTTGCTTCACTAGATGCTCCCATGGCCGGACGCTCTTCGCAGCAGACAAAGCCCGCCGATGTTACCATGCAATTTGAGGGCTCAAACCGCTGGCCCGACGATCTCGTGGCCATCCAAAGAACAAAGATCGCCTTCCTCTTGAAGTTCAGCGAGCTTCTCGAAGAGAACGTCGATGGAATCACCACCCGCATAGGTCTCGAGAACGAAGACACCGACGTCTTCAACCAGGGCTTCATGGACGTGACTTACGAGTCCGGTGCATCCTTCAGACTGCGCATCCACCACGAGCGCGAGCAAAGCTTCCTCGAACGCCAGCTCAAAGACAAGAGCATCGACCCGAGGACCAGAGAATTGGCAGCCCTGGCCCTGGCCAAGTACAAATGCGACTCCCTCAAAACGCCAACCCACACGCAAGCCATCGCCCAGCTCTGCAGCCGCTTCCCAGCCCTCAGCGGCACTCTCAGGCTGACGAAGAAATGGTTCGCCTCGCACCTCCTCTCCAACCACATCGCGGAAGAAATCATCGAGCTCCTCGTCGCCCGCACCTTCGTGCAACCCTACCCCTGGACCGCTCCCAGCAGCGTCCAAACGGGCTTCCTCCGCACCCTCTTCTGGATCTCCCGCTGGGACTGGCGCGCCGAACCCCTCATTGTCGACCTCAACGCCAACGGCAGCGAACTGAAACAACCCGACCTGCAAGCCATCACAACCCGCTTCGAAGCCTGGCGCAAACTCGACCCCTCCCTCAACCGCCTCGCCCTCTTCGCCGCCTCCTCCGCCGACCCCGACGGCACCAGCTGGTCCGACGGCAAACCCACCAAAGTCGCCGCCGGCCGCCTCACGGCCCTCGCCCGCGCCGCCGTGGCCGCCGTCGAAACCCCAGACCTCGCCTCCTTCCAGCCCGCATCCCTCTTCCTCTCCCCCCTGAAAGACTACGACTTCGTCCTCCACCTCAACCCAACCACCACAGGCCGCAAGCGCAAATCGAGCAAAGCGGCACCAGCGTTCAAAAACCTCGAACTCGAAACCCTAAACGATTCCAGCCTTGTTGGCTACGACGCTGTGGAAAGTCTGCTTGCGGAACTCGACGCTCTGTTCGGTTCTGCGGCTGTGTTGTTTGCTAACCCAACCGACAAGCCTGTCATTGCGGGTTTGTGGAATCCCGTGACGGCGCCTAGGGGTTGGAAGGTTAATTTGGCGTATTCTACTGTGCCCGTTAAGGGCAAGGGGGAGGGAGAGGTTGTGGCGGAGCTGAACAAGGAGGGCATATTGGCGGAGATGGCGAGGTTGGGTGGGGATTTGATTTCGAAGGTGGAGGTTAATAGGTCATGATTCTTGTGAGAAAGGGATATTGGTTTTGGGATAGATTTGTTTTGTGTACGAGATGTATTCTTATTTTATGTTCAGAGTTCTTTGATGTCTTGTTTATTTGCTCATTTGGCATTTCCTGTACAAGATGTCTTATTTATACAATGAAGCGAAATGAAGATTCTCATCTCATATCCTCATGGGCTTACTCGACCCAACCAGTCTCCCATCAAGAGAGACCGGCCTACTTCGCCCCTTCACCAGCGCCCTCCCTCCTATCCAAAATCCGATCGACAATCCCCCACTCCAACGCCTCCTCAGCGCCCATGAAAAAGTCCCTCTCCATAACCCTCTCAATCTCCTGCAAACTATGCTCCTTGGTCAAATGCCTCTTATAAATCAAATTCAACTGCTCCCTCACGCGCAAAATCTCCTTGGCATGGATAGCAATATCGCTCGCCTGCCCCGAATAACCCCCCGAAACCTGATGCACCATAATGCGACTGTGGGGCAGCACGAAGCGCTGGCCCGGTGCGCCGCCGCAGAGCAGCAGGCTGCCCATTGAGGCTGCCTGGCCGAGGCAGATGGTCGTCACGGGCGAGCGAATGTATTGCATTGTGTCGTAGATTGCTAGGCCGGCGGTCACGCTTCCGCCGGGGGAGTTGATGTAGAGCGAGATGGGTTTGGAGGGGGCGTCGGCTTCGAGGAAGAGGAGTTGGGCGACGATGGAGGCGGAGAGGACTTCTTCTACTTCGCCGTTGAGGCAGACGATGCGTTCTTTTAGGAGGCGGGAGAAGATGTCGGCTGTCGTTGTTGTGTCAGTGAGGTGGATGGTGGGGATGGGTTTGGACTTGGGTGCGTACAGGTGTGCCAGCCGCCTCCCTACAAGGTCAGTATTTGGTTTTGCGCATATTGTTTGGTGGGATTACATGTATGCGTGACTTACGACTGTTTCTGTTACAAAGGGCATGGGCAATGCCGAGCTAGGCGGCTTTTGCTGCTGTTGCGCTGTGGCTGCTGCGGCGGCATTGTGGACGGGGAATGGAGGGAGACCGGAGAAGTTGCGGATGCTTCTTGCTGCGATGGGCGATGTGAGTGTTCTTGAGCGCAGTGCGCGTAGACTTGATCTGGTGAGGTGTTCCATGGTGTGTGCGTTTGATGGCGGCGGTGGTGGTAGTGTTTGGGGTATGCGACAGCACAGTAGTTCGGCTTAAGGTTACCTTGATGAGAGCGTCAGAGCTGCTTGCCTGATTTGGGCTGAGACTCCCCGCGGGAGAGGCTTTGGTTAAGGCATGCTGCTGGCATTACGGTTACTGTTCGGAGTAGATGTACATTTGTATATTTTGGAAGTATTTACTGTATAATGCTATTGATCACTGAAGGATGTGTGTAGTAGTATTGCATTGGTCATATGTGCTGAAGATGCAAGGCAGGCAGGAGTACAGGGCTTGCGAGGAATGCAGACGTGTGAAGACATCTGTGCCACCAAGCCGCCAGTATAGAATTGACACAGCAGATGATTAAGAGATGTTCCCTCTGTGACATGATTTTCAAGAAATGATCTCTCGCGAACTTCTGACTACTAACAATGCACAAACAAGCATTCTTCTCTCCAAGTCTTATCTCTCATCCAACGGTCAATTGGATAATAGTATGAATACAGAGACTTCCTCCCAGCCGCGTAATTATCGTGAGCGAACCGCGCATGCTCCCATCCAGGTGGCAAAGTCTAAATCTAATGGTCGGCCATATTCGGGGGAACTATGGCAGTTTGTGGTTTGTCTGTGCATCCATCGTTTCTGAGGTCTACACACTCTTGTACTACTGTGCACTACTGCAGCGAAGCCGGAGTCGCCCAGACCCTGAGCGGCGCTGAGTGGTGGGCTGGTGGGATGGATTGTCGAGATTTTTTGGGCTGTGGGGTGCTGGCAGGACGAGAGTCACCACCGCTGCCACCACCACCTCCATCCCAAGCCCGCACGCATTGACTACAACCTCCACGTCTACTTCTGAGCCTCTCTTCCTCTTTACATCTCTTCTTCCTTCTTCACCCACCTCTCTCTTTATTACCTACTTGCTCTATACCCTTCATCCCTCCATACTCATCCACACACAATCATGTCTTCTTACGCCCTCTCCCCCGCCCACAAGGACCTCATGGAGAAGTCTCTCGTCGAGACCGATCCTGAGATCGCCAACATCATGAAGGATGAGGTCCAGCGCCAGCGCGAGTCCATCCTCCTCATTGCCTCCGAGAACGTCACCTCCCGCGCTGTCTTCGATGCCCTGGGAAGCGCCATGTGCAACAAGTACAGCGAGGGATACCCCGGTGCCCGTTACTACGGCGGCAACGAGCACATCGACCGCGTCGAGCTCACCTGCCAGCAGCGCGCCCTCGAGACCTTCAAGCTCGACTCCGAGAAGTGGGGTGTCAACGTCCAGTGTCTTTCTGGCTCTCCCGCCAACCTCCAGGTCTACCAGGCCGTCATGAGGCCTCACGAGCGCATCATGGGTCTTGACCTTCCTCACGGTGGTCACTTGTCCCACGGCTACCAGACTCCCACTAAGAAGATCTCTGCCGTCTCCACCTACTTCGAGACCTTCCCCTACCGCGTCAACCTCGAGACCGGCATCATCGACTACGACCAGCTCGAGCAGAACGCCCTCATGTACCGTCCCAAGGTCCTTGTCGCCGGTACCTCTGCCTACTGCCGTGAGATCGACTACGCTCGCTTCCGCAAGATCGCTGACGCCGTCGGCTGCTACCTCATGGTTGACATGGCTCACATCTCCGGTCTGATCGCCGCTGGCGTCAACAAGTCTCCCTTCGACTACGCCGACATTGTCACCACCACCACCCACAAGTCCCTCCGCGGTCCCCGTGGTGCCATGATCTTCTTCCGCAAGGGTCTCCGCAAGACTGAGCTCAAGCAGGGCAAGGAGATCCAGACCTTCTACGACCTCGAGGGTCCCATCAACTTCTCCGTCTTCCCTGGTCACCAGGGTGGTCCTCACAACCACACCATCACCGCTCTGGCCGTTGCCCTCAAGCAGGCCCAGAGCCCCGAGTTCGTCGCCTACCAGCAGCAGGTCATCAAGAACGCCAAGCAGCTCGAGAACAGCTTCAAGGCCAAGGGCTACCGCCTCGTCACCGACGGTACCGACAACCACATGGTCCTCCTCGACCTCAAGCCCCTGACCAACCCCACCCTCGATGGTGCTCGCGTCGAGTACGTCCTCGAGAACGTCAACATTGCTTGCAACAAGAACACCACTCCCGGTGACAAGAGCGCCCTCACCCCCATGGGTATCCGCATCGGCGCCCCCGCCATGACCTCCCGTGGTCTCGGCGAGGCCGACTTCGACCGCATCGCCGGCTACATCGACCAGTGCATCAAGATCGCCCAGAAGGTCCAGAGCGAGCTCCCCAAGGAGGCCAACAAGCAGAAGGACTTCAAGGCCAAGATCGCCTCTGGCGAGGTCGAGGAGATCAAGGCCCTCAAGGCCGAGATCGCCGCCTGGGCCGGCACCTTCCCCCTCCCCATCTAAGCGTCTTGATGAGATGTCTTAAATGGCACACCAGAGACTGGTAAAAAGAAAAAATTGCATAATAATTGGCGTTACTCAAAATTGATGAGGGCAAAGAAGGGACAAACAAAGGAGAAAGTCATTCAACAACGACATGTCAGCGATGGTGTTTGGAATTCATTGGGATTGTTTTTTGAATTTTGTGTTTATTCTATCATGACCGGGAAGAAGAAAATGAAGGAAAGAGAAATCATTCCTCGATGTGTTTACGCATCTGTTGTATTAGAAGAAGAAGAATAGTGATGAGAAGGGACGGCCGTCAACCTGCCGTTCTTCTTTTAGAATAGTACCTCTAAAAATGAAGAGAGATACCACTATTACATTTTGTCCATCTATCCTCGTTTTTCCACTTCTCTTGCAGCAAATTGACTCTGTTGGCGAGCAAACGTCGTGTCTTTCCTCCTGTGGGCATTCTCGTGCTACAACAACCTGTCCGTCTCCCTTGTCTTCTTCCCGCCTCGCCTCATCTTGCATGGATGGAATGCATGCCTCTTCGTCGCCTCAAGAGTCTTCATGATACCATCTCTCTCGCTTCAGTCGCAGCGACTGGGCCTTTTCGACTGTTCTGAGCAGACGCTCGATTGGCCTCCTCCAAGGACCCAGAGGGAGTGTGCCTCTCCTACCCTTGAGCAATGAATTCTGATTGACCGGACGCAATCAATGTCCCTCTTGCTAGGTGGCAAGTTTCGTCCAACCCATCAACTCCACCCTGGCCAGCTTCTTATTGAACCATCTGCTTCGGAAGGCAATATCCAGGCTTCTTTCCGTGTGGTGCCGGTAGGTAGGTAGGTAGGTCGTCTTGCCCTTTTGCAGCATATGCGCACAATCAGGCGAACCGTGACCATCGATCCCCATACCCTTCCCTCTCCTTCGTCACCCTCAATCCTCCCCCCTCCCACCCCTCCTAGCAATCTTCTTACTGCTCAACCTCTCCTTCAACCTCCTCCGCCCCGCCGCCTCGGCCTTCTGCAACCTCGCCACCCTCTCCGCCTGCCCCTCCCCCGTCTCATTCGGCACAACCTGCGCTCCTATTTCCCGCAACAAATCGTGTAATTTCCGAAAACAAGCATTCGCGTTGTCGGCTTGCTTGCGCGCGTCGTCCGCTTGGATTATGAGGGAGGAAGTTTTGGGCGCGTGGTAGCGGGATGCTAGAATAGGGGCGTGGAGGATTGGTGGGAGGAGGGGGAGGAGAGGGGGGGTGGGCAGGCGCAGGGTGGCTTTTGAGGAGACTCTGTGTTGAGGGTACTGTTAGGGACTGGTTACTGGGGGGTTTTGGAGGGGAGGTCAAGACGTACTTGTTTACATTCTGCCCGCCGGGGCCTGAAGAGCGGGAGAAGGTTATTTCGCAGAGGTTACGCGGGATTGTGTCTGGGTTTAGGTTGGAGAGCCATTTCCGCGCCGCGGTGAGGTCTTCGTCGCTGTATTCTGAGGGGGTGCGTTTGGTGGCGTGGGTTCTGAGTTGGGATGGGGGTGAGAGTGTTGGTATTGATATTGGCTTGAGGAATTTTGGGCGGGAGAAGAGGGTTCGTTGCATTCTTTTTCGTTCTTGTGTTGGGTCGTTCACTTCAAGGTCGGGATTGGCATGTGAAAGTCGGAGCTGCGAGGCGTTGCAGTCTGGACTTTTTGGGGAGTGTGACGTAGAACATCTGGCTGCTTCAGATGAACAATGAAGAGATCAACTATAATTGGATTGAATATACTTCGATTTGTTCATGCGGTGTGAATTTCTGTATCTTCGTCTTTGGATGATCTGTTGAGCTCTGTCTAGAATGAACTTCAAACAATGCTTGTAAAGGCATGTTAGAGAAGTGGAAGTTTTCTCGTTGCAAATCACTTGGTTAATACGATGTCGACGAGCATTGATGTCTGCTAACACCATCCACTTTCCGCTTGCTCGCAGGCACGCTCGATAAGTAGAAGACGATAACATGATTGCTTTTATATGGGCTATCGTCATCTCCTCACGGAAACACTTTTTCCTTCCAGGGAATCTCCTCCCTCTTTTCTATTTCGTTGTCTGTTGACTGTTTCCCGATGTTTTGCCGACTGTGACTTCACTACACGTTCTGACAAGCTGCAGACATGCTCTTAATAGTAAACGGGCATATGTGTACCTACATGATGGCCTGCTGTCAATAGTCCAGAGCATACATGCAACACCCATCAGAACGTCCAACCATCATCACATCTTTGCGATTTTGACGAAACCTCAAGGGCCGTGCCTCAGCGCAAGTTTCAGTGACGCAACCCCGAGGTAACACGGCATCCCAAGCATGGATTGTTTACGCGGCGGGCTCCTGCTAGTGATGAAGCCCAGAGATGAGGACATCTTGGCAATATAATCTTGGATACCTGGCAAGACTCCACCAACCACTCTCGCCACTTCCTTGACGTTCTCCCACTTTCATGGGTCTGAGGGGCCTGCTCAACGGCAGAGCGGCATCTGTAGGGCTAGAGGACCAAGGATGATGATGATGCTGAACAGGTGGACACCAACCTCGCCAAACTTGAAGGTAGGTGTGACGCAACTGGCCTCGGTATCCCTGTACATGTGAAGTTGTTTGGATATATGAGTACGAGAGGGCGCACATTATTGATTCTTTTTGGCCTGCTATACATACCTACACTTCATTGTTAACATAAGTCGAACTTTATATCAACAATACTATCATCATGGGTCTCATCAGCAAGCTCAAGGGCAAGGACAAGCATGACAAGCATGAGGAAGAAGACACCAGCCCTGTAGCTACCAACTCTCCTGGCAAATCCTACTACACTGGGCCTCAGTCAGATGCAACTCCCGCAGGATATGGAAAGGACTCTACTCCAGCTGCCCCTACTGGCCCACCAGGCACGAACACCACCTCCGGTGTTCACGACAACAACTTCGGATCAAACACCGTTGCTGGCAGCCATGGGCAATTGAACGACTCCCTGACCGGTGGCAGACAAGGCCATGGCTCTTCTGAGCGTTATGACAATGGTCCCAGCAGCGGAAACAACT
The DNA here is from genome assembly GCA_030772445.1 of Cladosporium sp. MBC 237. Classification (NCBI taxonomy): domain Eukaryota; kingdom Fungi; phylum Ascomycota; class Dothideomycetes; order Cladosporiales; family Cladosporiaceae; genus Cladosporium; species Cladosporium sp. MBC 237. The sequence goes on from JAPHCH010000039.1 coordinate 183,083, forward strand.
TTGCAAGCCATGGACGGCTCAATGATTCCCTTACTGGCGGCAGACATGGCGCTGGCTCTTCTGACAGATACGAGCACGCACCCAGCAGTGGGAACAATTTCAGCTCCCACGGGCAGCTTAACGACACTCTGGCCAGCGGCGGCCGCCACGGACCCAGCTCCAGCAGTGACTACAACAACACCCCTGGTGCTTTCCCAGAAAGTGACACAGGCCTTGGCCACCCCAGCGGTCGTTCCAATCACGTTGACAGAGACGGCTACGGCCAGCCAGGCCCTGGATACGACCAGGACAGGTACGGCGGTACTACCTCGTCAGGTCCCGGCTACGGTTCAGCACAGAACTTCAGTGGCCGCGACACTTACGCCGCACGTGATGCGCCTGGCCCTTACGGAACGCGTGACGACTACGCCGGCGACCGCGGCCCTGCTTCCAGAACTGTTGGCCCCCACGAGTCAAACATCGCCAACGTAGCCGATCCTCGCGTCCTCCCCCAACCCGAGAAGATGCACAACCACAACACCGTCGGCCCTCACCAGTCCGACACCCTCAACAGAATGGACCCTAGAGTCACCGCAGACCCCAGAGCACATGGCCTTCCCCGCGACCCTCGTGATGCACAGTACGACAGCCGCGATCCTCGCGACGCCCGCTACGAAAGCGACCACGGCAGGCAAACAGGCGGTTTCGTCGGCGGCCCTCACGAGCGTCTAGAAAACCACGGCTCAATCCCCACAGCCGGAGGCGCACGCGTCGGTGCCGGTGCAAGCGACGACCCCTACTCTCGTGGCACCATTGGTCAAGACCCTTACGATTCTCGCTCGAATGACAGGTACGGTCCTGGGCCTGGAGCGGGGTTCAACGAGGGACCTCGCGGTGCGCAGGGAGGTGCACCGGGTCTGGCGCCGGAGCGTCAGATGGGTGGGGCTTTTGAGGCGGGTTATAAGACTGCTATGGAGCATGCTAAGAGTGAGCAGCAGCGTTTTTAGGGGGATAGTCTGATGAGAGGGTCATGATTCTAGCCTTTTTATGATTATGTAATTAATTACGAGAGTATTGGTAGTTTGAATAATTTGTATTTCAAAGCCCACTCCCTCATCAAATGTGACAGATTTCTCAGCATGTCAAGAAGGAGAACAAGAAGATACCGCCGTCTCATCTTTGACGGGCTCTTCTCATAAAGTTGACTGCTGTGAAGAAGACCGAGTGGATGACCAATGAAATGAAGCATTCTCAAAGTAATCTAACTTGGAGGGTATTTTTCAATTGGATGGTCTCTTAGTCCATTGATGCTTCGTCCATTCACTCAATTTTGCTAGTGCCAGCGTGAGAGGAGATGTGTTGGATTGGACGTCCCAATGCGAGGAATTGACATGTGACAGCGGCCTTCAGACCCCACCTTCGACACCTCAAACAAACCATTTGCAATACCAACCACGACAACCTGACACGAATCAAGCGCATCACATCTGCGAGTTCTCCATGCCTCATAATCGCTTCGAACCAACAAAAGCGCCCGCACACCTTCCAAAATGACAACCAACACTCCCCCAAAACCCCCATCACCACCCCACCACGACAACCTCACCCCCCTCCCCCCCGAAATCCTCCAACAAATCGCCTCCTACCTCTACGCCACACACAATCCTCGCCTAGCATACGAAGAGCCCATAAACCCACGCAAACCCACCCTCCTCTCCCTATCCAGCGTCAACAAAACTCTCCACGCCCAAACAAACGCCTGGGCGCACCACCACCTGCACGCCCACCGCGCCATAACAAAATACAAAGACTACAAAACCGCCCAAGCAGCCGCGCGTCAGCGCCCCCTCCTGAAGCTTCTGCGGTGGAGCGCGGCGCATTGCGTTTTTTGCGGGAAGAATTCCAAGCGGCGGGCGATTCTTATGAATGGATTGCGGTGCTGTGGGGCTTGTGATAGGGTGCAGTGGGCGGAGAAGATTACGAAGACGAAGGCGAAGAAGGATTTTCGGCTTTCGGAGGAGCAGCTTTTGCCGGGGAAAGGTGTGCCGGGGTTTTTGAGGGTGAGGTATGGGACTTATTGGAGCGCGGGGGTGTTGACTACGATGTTTTTGAGGAGGGATGTGGAGCGTTTGGCGGAATTGGTTAAGGAGAGAGAGGCGGGGAATGGAGTCAAGGGGAGAAAGAAAGTAGAGGGGGTAAGTAAGAGGGTGGAGAGGGAGGTGGAGGTTTTGGAGACGGCGGAGGCTGGGACGTCGAGAGCTGTTGAGGTTAGGCGGGTTGGTGGGAAGGAGGTTGTTGTTATTGATGATGAGGACGACTGAGGGCAAGCCAGGATGGCCATAAAAACGGCCGTTATTATCTTCAGGTGAAGGCAGGCGAAGACACACGAGGACTTCTCTTAATCCTCTTCGCTAAACGAAGATCATGAGGTTGAACAGTACACCGAGGAAGAACAAGGACACTCGGCGGTCCTCGAGAAAACAAACGAGGACAACCATGACAGCAAACTCGATAAAAAGGAGAAGCGTGAGGAAAGACGACAACGATACCCACCTAGCGATCCGTGGATCACTCAGCGTCTCTGAGTGCGAAATGAAGGACTAGCAGTCGGACTATTACGACTTGACGATCGACGATTGACGACTTACGACATTATACCCATAACCCGAAATACGAGTGCCGAAGATTAGTTATATACTCTACGTAATACTATCCACCACTGTTGTGCTTCTACAACTGTTTATACGTGAACGAGGACAGTCGATGGGAACAGCATCAGTCAAATGCCCGTTATTGATGAACTGATCCATCGCTGTGCAGGCTATCTCCGACAGCGTTTTACAAAATCATGAAAGGAGACAACAAAAGCACCGTCAAATCTTGACATACCCCATTAATACATACAAAAATATCTTCTAACCCAGCAAGCGAGCAGCCTCCGCCTCCAAATCATCCATAGTCTCAATCTCCCTGCCCTGCTCCTCACGCTCCGGCAAATCACGCTGGAACCACTTCTTCTGCTTCTTCCTGGGCTGCTCCTCCTCTTCAGACTCACTCGCGCCGTCCTCCGAAGCAGAACCCGCGTCCGCGAGGAAATTAGCCATAGCATCGCCATCATCGCCACCGAACTCGACGCCCTCCCCGTCATCGTCCGAAGCAGACATCTCAGCCTCGGCGCGCTCCCTCTCCTTGCGCTTGTCCTTCTTCGCCCGCCTCTTCTCCCGCACGAGTTCCTTGTCGTCCAGATCGGCCTTCGCGACTCTCTCGGCTTCTTCGTCGAGGAATTTGCGGCGCTGGTCTTCGGCCTCGCCGCGCGCACGGAAGTCGTTTTCGTCTTCGAGTTCGTAGAGTTGGTGCGCGTTGCCGTCTTCGTCGAAGACGAGTTTCTGGCCTTGGCCCTTGAGCTTGAGCAGTTGCTTTTTGGATTTGAGCATTTTCTCTCTTCTCTTGGAGTCGAGCACCAATCCTTCTTTGGCGCCAGGGATGTGGACGGTTTTGGCGTATTCGGCGGCAGACGACTGAGGCATGGAGTCTGGGTCGTAGGCGCCTTCGGCGGGAATGCGCTTCTTGACGTCGAACAAGTCGTCGTCTGATTCTTGCTCGCCGTCGAGTTTGCTGGCATCCGCCTTGTCGTCGTTGTCTTGGTGTCGGATCTTGGCGTAGTGGTCCGCGAGGATGTCCTGGTTTTGACGCTCGAACATGCGGTCGTATTTTGTGCGGACGCCGTTCTTCTTGGTCTTCTTGTCGTCTTTCTCATCCTCGCTTCCTTCTTCGGGCTCCGATTCGGAGACGGCGGCTTGTCTTGACGCGTTCTTGCGCTTCTTGACCTCTTCTGCGTCGGCCTTGAGGAACTTGATCTTGGGAGCACCAGGGAGACCAAGGCTTGAGGCGAACTGCTCAAGAGGGTATTTCTCTAACTTGAACACGTCCTTGTCTTTTTGCACGTGCAAGCTTCGTACATAAGATGCGAAAGCCTTTTGACCGAGGTACTTCAGCTGAGGGTCCTGGAAACACATTGACTGCAACTGGTTCTTGATGCTGCCTTGCTTCTTTGCGCGAACGTTGATGCGCTCGATGGGAACCTTCTTCGCTTCGAGTCGCTCCAGCATGCCTTCCTCTTCACTTGGATCCATGAAGAGAACGGCTCGTCCTTCACGCTCGTATCTTGCTGTACGTCCGACACGGTGAATGTATGTGTCGGCATCTTCCGGGCAGTCTACTTGCACAACCCAGTCCACGGCAGGAAAGTCGAGCCCACGGGCGGCCACATCCGTAGCGAAAAGGCAGCTGTGTTGGGCGTTCGAGAATTTGGTGGTGATTTCGAGGCGAGCAGTCTGTTTCTGCCTTCCGTGAAGATGCAGGAGGGGGATACCAGGCTGCATATGGCGGAATGCCTCGTAAACAAATCGGACCTGCTTGCCTGAAGACAGGAAGACTATAATCTTGGCCTTCTTTGTATTTTGGATGAAAGACCACAGTGTATCCAACTTGTCGGGCAGAGGTGTCAAAACGTAATTTTGCTGCAGATTCTTGGGTGTGGCGCTCGCAGCGGCCTCGTGAACGGAGATGTATTCGGGATCGCGCAGTGACAATCTAGCCAGGTCGGACACTCTCTTCGTCTGAGTTGCACTGAAAAGCATTGTTTGCCTGTCCTGTGGGAGGTAGTCGACAATAGCGTCAACGTCTCTCTGAAAGCCCATGTCCAGAATGCGATCCGCCTCGTCCAGCACCAGCATTTGCAGCATGTCCACGTTGAAAGCAGCCGTCTGAGACAAGTGCTGCAGAATTCTTCCGGGTGTACAAACAACAATGTTCATCCTCGTAAGCGCATCCTGCTCTTCCCTCAAACCCTTGCCACCGATGATCAAGCCAGCTGCGAAGAGATGGCCTTTGCGACCAAGCTGTCGCAACACATCAAAGATCTGTATGGCCAATTCTCTTGTGGGCGAGATGATCATGGCACCAAGTCCAGCATCCGGTCCAATACATTGTGTCCGATACAAGTTCTCCAATACGGGAATCAAAAATGCCAGAGTCTTTCCACTGCCCGTCCTCGCAGCACCCAGAATGTCCGCTCCCTTCAGCGCAGTCGGAATCGCCTTCTTCTGAATATCTGTCAAAGTCTTGAAGTGGGAAGCAGCCAATCCATCTCTTGTCTCCTGGCTCAAGGGGAGCTCATCGAAAGAGGTGATGGGACTCTTGGGATCCAGGTCTTCAACGGCCTTCTTGAGGGTTTGGAGGTCGACTTCGATGCGCTTCCTCTTGACGCCCCGGGCCTGCTTTTTGACCTTTGTAGGGCGCGTTCGGCCACTGATGTCCGGAGCCATGTTTGTGTATTGGTGTATTGTTGACAGTAGTGTGCTGCCTGCGAACGGCGGTCGGCTGTCTTCAGACGAAAGTTGCTGTATGTAAGTTCTATAGAACTTTTGGAGAAAGCGCTACGGCTTAGCGCAAACTACAAATCTTAGCAGAGCTGCATCGGCGGGGCTTAGGCCGAGCCGAGACGGCAAATCCGCCGAGCCGCATGTGACAAACGATCAAGTTGATTACTTTCAGTAGAAGTGAGCTTTGCTTCGCAACACCAAGACGAATCTTCACCACCGTTGCTGCGTGTCATACAATCAATTCCCAGCGATATGGCCGAGCCAGAAAAAGGCCTTGACGCGCTCCGCAAGGAGCAGGAGAAAGACGATGCAGACATTCTCGATGAGCTCGAGAAAGAATCAAAAGCATTCGACAAGGTAAACTACGCAGCTGTCAGCATAAACAAGCACAGTAAGCTCACACATCGCAGGACTCCGAAATCGAGCGCATTCTAGGCGCCTTCCGCTCCAATGCCTACGACGTACTCGACCTACAGCCCGGTGTGCCCGACGAAGACATCAAGAAGACCTACCGCAAGAAGTCCCTCCTAATCCATCCCGACAAAACCTCAAACCCGCGCGCGCCCGACGCCTTCGATCGCCTCGCTGGCGCCCATCAGACTCTTCTTGATGAGACCAAACGCGGGATTCTCGACGAAGCGATTGCCGATGCGCGTTCGCTACTGATCCGCGAGCGCAAACTGAGCAAGGACTCGGAGGAAGTGAAGGACCCTGATCGGGAATTTATGCGCGCCTGGAAGGATAAGGTCAAGTTCGTGCTTGCGGACAATGAGGCCAGGCGCGCGAGACAGGCTCAGGCGGCTATGAGGGACGAAGGGCGACAGCAACGCAAGGAAGACGAGGAGCTTGCAGCGAGGAAGCGGAAGAGGGAGCACGAGCAGGATTGGGAAAAGACGAGGGATTCGAGAATTGGCAACTGGAGAGACTTTCAGAAGAAGGAAGACGCCAAAAAGACCAAGAAGAAAAAGATGAAGGTGCTTGGTTGATGGGAGATGGCTGTTGTACGATTGCACGATTCTATGAACATGTTGCCCTGTAGGTGCTGCCTCTTTCGCAGCCACATTGACAGGGCTTAGCAAGGCGTTTGGTGAATTGAATGGTCCATACTGGGAATGAATGTGACCAACAGGCTCTTGTAGCATGGATGTTTTGGCTGTATTCCATATATTGCACTCTTCTCACTCACAGCCATCAAGTCACGTGTCAGGGTCGCGGCTTCCCGAAGCTGGAAAATGCAGCGATGAAGCGTGAAATGCATGTAATCACTCAAGTAGAGTGAATATGCCGCCAGCCGAAAGTATATGTACGATCGAACAGTGTACTGGGTGACAGTGGATCGCTTCGGAGACGATTCCAGGTACCGTTTTGAACCCTTGTGTCGTCTCGAACCTGGACCCTCGTTGACAGGCCTCCTTCTGTGTTGATGCCCAAGAATACATGGGTGAGGTCGTTCTCCCGTCCGAGTGTAGTATATGCGTATCGCGTGAGGCCTCCCGTGGACAACGCCACATCGCTACAGATTGCGAGATGCATCGAGGAGATGCGCCCCGAGCGTCACAGCCACGTCAATACAATCATCAAATCCCTGTCGGCATCTTTTGAATCCTGCCGCCCATGATCGCCGCTCTCTCAGAAACCGGGAATTCCACCTCAAGATACCCTGTCCGCCAATACTTGCCCTGTCTCATGTACCCAGATAATAGCTAATCATCATCATCTATCTTTACCTGCTGTTACTTGTCGCTCGCCGTCTAGCCCTTGCGACATCCGACCTGTAAGCCTGATTCGGCTGCCGCGCTGCCTTCTTCTCTATCTTCTTTGTTGCCCCAAGATCGCATTTGGCCTGGGCGACTTTAGCCGACGCCTCAAAGACCCCGGTAGGCCTCTGCGACTGACTAGAGGTCCTCCCAACGGCATCTTCACGTCACCGAGTTATGCACCGCGCGTGGCTTGGTATCAACTAGTCGCGACCCAGACGACTGCACCCAGACGGCCAAGCACTGCATTGGGCGACCTTTGCGATCCCGCTACGAGGCACTTGTCCCTTTCCCACACGCTTCCGATGACTTCCCGCCAAACTGGATCTATCATCGCTAGACTGCTGTAGGCGACGAGCGAATCATACACATGCTACACCAGGTCATCGTAGAATCACCGTGATCAGCGCATCCGCGCAGACACAGGCCTGCGCGCCTCCATCTTGCCAACCCTGGCGGCCCACGATCATCAGTCTGCCTCCGCGCAGTCTGAACTCGGTCCTGTGTATGCCTATCCATTGACTCCCAGCACCTCTGGCGCCCTGTCTACCTACCAGCCCAGCGCAGACACAGACGCTCCTCCCACCCACAAGCGCAAAACACCTCCCAACCCGTCTGGATTGAAGCCGAGCAAGAAGGTCAAAAGAGTCGGACCTAAGTCAGATACCCAAGCCGATCTGATGCCCGCCGGCGATGGCGACAACAGCGGCGAGGGTAGCAAACCAAAGCGTGTCCGCACAGGATGCCTCACCTGTCGCGAGCGCCATCTCAAGTGCGACGAGGCGTGGCCGAATTGTCAAAACTGCCGCAAGAGCAATCGCGAGTGCAAAAGAGGGATCAAGTTGAACTTCATTGATACGTGGTGTGGTCAACCTCCACAGATCGTGACATTGTATGGCACCAAGGATTGGAGGGTGGAGTTTCTGGATGAGTCTAGGGAGATTGCAGATGAGTATGTTGGAGGTACGCATGTGTATCCTCCACTAGCAGAATCTATACAGCGTGGACTCTCTCGCGACCGTCTGCGAGAGCCGCTTCCTTCTTACAACATTGCAACCACCGCACCCACGGCGCCAACAATCTTGCCGCACCACGCACTTCCGCCCATTCAAGGGATATTACCGGATGTACAGTACATGGACCCAGCGCCAGCTCAACAACCTGATCTTGGCCATATGTTTGATGGCTCTCACCAAAACACCGTTCAATATCCAATGCAACCTCCCAACACTAATATAAGCCAAAATTCATCGTATGCGCCGAGCATGCATAGCGGCACTATGTCAGCGCAAACGAGCAACTTCGCGCCCATGGACCAGGATCTGAACCAGGAAGAGGACGAGAAGCGTGAATTTCTGAACACCGCAGAAGAGACTCTATTCATGCAGGTCTTTGTGGAAGAGGTAGGCGCTTGGATGGACAGCATGGATCCTTTGAAGCACTTTTCACGCCTTCTGCCGTTCCATTCGCTCTCCGAGCCTATGCTATTGAATGCATTCTTGGCTTGCGGCGCACGCCACCTCACTCTGATCAACTCAGTGTACACGGAAGAGAAAGCATTGCACTACTACGACACGGCCACGAGGTACCTCCTGAAGAACCTCCAGAACCCGAATCGTGATACCGTCATTTGCGCTACAACCGCCGTTATTCTTAATGTCTACGAAGTGATGTCAGAACGTGCTCTACAACGAATGAATCACATTGCCGGAGCTAGAGCGCTGATCAAAGAGTGCGGATGGAACGCCAGAGCCACTGGTATTGGAGCGGCCTGCTTCTGGTTGAACGTGGGACTGGAAGTTTTGAGCTGTCTTCACTTCAATTGGCAGGTTGCATGGGACCCTGACAATTGGCAAATCGACATGAACCTGAGCCGCGAACAGCACAACGGGAGAGAAGAGACCTGGACCCATCGCATGCTCTATATCATCGCCAAAGTGTGCAACTTCCGCTCAACGATGCCGAGATCGATAGACCCGAATCCAAGAGACGAGCAAATCCGAACCCAACAACGCTATGAACAGTGGACTCGATTGAAAGAGATGATCGATGCTTGGGATCACGGTGTTCCGAGGACAATGCAGCCCATGGCATACGTCAATCCGTTCCAAACGAGCGGAAAATCCTGCTTTCCCGAGGTCTGGCTGATCAAGCGAACGTCCATCGTCGCACGGCTATTCTATCATACGGCCATGCTGCTACTCTCGCAAATAAATCCCTACCAGAACGTGACAGTTCCTGGAGAGATGGCGGACATGCAAAGCAGACACGCGCAAATGATTTGTGGTATCGCCGCGCATGTCAAGGATCGGTAAGTGATATATCCACCATTCATGCAATACTCATGCTGACCGATTCCCATAGCGGTGTCGCTTCTGTGGCCATACGATCCCTCGCTCACGCAGGCGAAGTCCTCACTGATCGCCGAGAGCAGGAAGAAGTCATGCGAATCTTTGAGAAGATCAACAAGGAGACAGGCTGGCGGATCGGTTTCGTATACAAGGAACTCAAAGAGAAATGGGGCTGGGCCGAAGAACCATCACCGTCGCAACTCGCACAAACTCACACAGCAGCCCAACAAGAAAAAGACCGACGCGAGCAGCAAATACAACAGGCACAACATCAGCAGCAACAGCAACAAAGTATGCAATTGCAGCAAAGCTTCGACTTCAACTCCCAGAACGTGGCGCAGAACATGTCTCTTCCTGCCGTGCAGCTCACGCCTCCTCAGCAACAACATCCATCACAAACACCACAACAGCAGCAGCCATCCGCATCGGCAAGTAAGAAAGACAAAAGACCGCCGATCGGTATACCCAATCCTCTGTACGCTAAGGCGGATTTCAATCTACCCCAACATCCTTATCAGAATTTCTATGTTGCGCCCAGTTCGGGTTATGGGCATGCTCAGGGCGGCTTCTGGTTTTCATGATACAATGCCATCAAGTTTTGGAGCACTCGGTTGGGAATGTTTTTGGAACTCATTTCGAAAACGGCTTGTGCCTGTACGGTGTCCTATTGGCGAGAGGCGAACAATCAACATGTATGGGATGGACGTGGTCTTGGTTTTCTTTTTCAAAATAATCTCTCCTTTTCTTTCCTTTTGATTTATTTTGCTTGTTTGATTTGGCAGGATACCCCAAAAACTTGAGCGAGGGCGCGAAAGTATCGGCGCAGTACAGGGCTTTGCAAGGCACCTATTCGATTACCATATGTTTATTCTTTCCTCCGTTTCATTTGTCTCAACTGCTTTTCATTGACTTGTGTTAAAGAGCGGCACGCTTATTATCTCATCTCCTTCCATATTGGATTGACTACGACCTCCTATTCACAGCGCCTCGAATAATTGTTCAAGGTTAAGGTATTCAAGTGTGCTTTGGCCAAGACTCCTACTCTTTCCGTCAAGATGTTCGATCAGTATGTCAGTAGAGCGTCGGGGACTGTAGCGAAGACGAAGGACCGCTGACCGAGAGCCAAACTGTATATATTTGGTACGAGTCTTGACAACGTGCAAGTGTATAGCTATTCTGCCTTGAGGACGTCTGATAACTTTATCTACACATGTACTTGTGGAGTTACATAGGGCGCGACGACAGCGTGAGGTTGCGGGGACTGCCTTCCGACTTCGCCTTCGGTGACTGTCCATGTAGGGCGTGTACCACCACTCTTATCGTCTTGGCCATTGACCATCGACCGTCATTCTCTTGACTTAAATACGTCCATTCCGTAACAAAAATTTCTGTATCAAATCACCCAGTTCGCTACAAACCCATGCGAAAAACAGATCCCCATCTTCAACCATGACTTCCCCAATCTCCCAAGCCTACACAGAAGCCGAAAAGGCCTACACAACCCGCAACCCAACCTCCCAAGCCATCTACAAATCCGCAACCGACTGCCTGCCAGGTGGCAACACCCGCACAGTCCTCTTCTACGCCCCCTTCCCCCTCACCGTGACCAAAGCCCACGGCTCCCGCCTAGAAGATGCCGACGGCCACTCCTACGTCGACTTTCTGGGTGAATACACCGCAGGACTCTTTGGACACTCGGAACCCTTGATCACCGACGCTATCAAATCAGCCGTCGATCGCGGTCTCAGTTTTGGCTCACATCATGAAGACGAAGTTCGCCTTGCTGAGGCGATCAAGGCTCGTTTTGCGCCTACCATTGAGTTATTGCGATTCACCAACTCCGGCACCGAAGCGACTCTCATGGCTCTCGCAGCTGTGAAGGCTTATACCGGAAAGAAGAAAATTCTAGTATTCAGCGGCGGCTACCATGGTGGTGCCTTCAGTTTCAAAGGCGGCTCGAGCAGTCCCGTCAACGCACCGCACGAGTACTTAATCGCGAAGTACAACTCTCTCGACTCCGTACGAGAATTGGCCGAACACCCCGACAACCGCGATGACCTAGCAGCGATCATCGTGGAACCCATGATCGGATCCGGAGGAGGGATTCCCGGCGACAAAGCGTTCCTGGAAGGCCTGCGAAGCGTGGCGAACGAGCGAAACGCCTGCTTGATCTTCGACGAAGTGATGACGTCGAGAATGCACGGCGGCGCAGGCGTGCAATCGCAAATGGCGGCGGATTGCAAACCCGACCTGATGACTCTGGGCAAATGGATTGGGGGAGGAATGTCGTTTGGAGCGTTCGGAGGCCGACGCGAGATCATGGAGTTGTTCGATCCGCGGAAGCAAGGCTCTCTCGCTCACGCTGGGACGTTTAATAACAATGTGCTCACCATGGCTGCTGGGCGGGTGGGCATGGAGAAGATTTTCACGCCGGCTAGGGCGCGGGAATTGCATGCTCGTGGCGAGGAGTTGAGGGAGAGGTTGCGGAGGGTTTGTGAGGGGTCGCTTTTGAAGTGGACGGGTTTGGGGTCGATTATGAATGTTACTTTTACGACTACGCCGGTGGAGAGTATTAAGTGCCCGGAGGATTTTGGAAAGCCGGTGACGGCGCTGGGGGATTTGTTGCATCTCTTTTTGCTGGAGAGGGGGTATTATATGGCGAGACGGGGGTTTGTTGCGTTGAGTTTGGTGTTGACTGATGAGGATATTGCTGGGTTCGTTGGGGCGGTTGAGGAGTTTGTGCAGACGTACAGACCAGTTCTTGCGTTGAATTAGAATGGGACTTGGTTGCATTTGCAAGTATGTAATATATACAATAGTCATGAATCATTACGCCATCTAGCTACCAACTCTGGCAGAAAAGTCTTCCTCTTTCCTACGTCTAGAGTCTCGCCTGAGCGGCAAGACCTCTCCGCCTCTTGCTCCTCTTATCTTCGACTCCCTCCACCTCTTCGACCGCATCCTCCCAAAGATCCCTGCCAACCAAATCCGCCAAACCCAGCACCCTCGTGCGAACCGTAGCGCCATCCCTACGATTCTTGCCCTCTCTCCTCCCTTGCGAAATCCTCTCGCAAAACTCCCAAAGTCTGCCCTCCGCCCGCAGTTTTCCTTCATCATCTCTACGCGGCGTCCAAGCAGATGCCAAACGCACCTTGGGCAGAATCTTTGCTTCCTTGGAGCGCGAAACAAGAATGATGCCTTCCTCTTCCTGCCGTGCGAAAGCGTTTCGCAGAGCTTCTTTGTTCACTGCTTCGAAATAGCTCAGATCGCCTTGGTGGTAGAGAGTCTTGCCGAGCACTTGTGCGAGATCCTGGGCTTTCTTGAAGTCTACCCAGACCTCGGAATCCGGCGCCGAAGAAGGAGGGGGAGTCAACATGAACAAAGAGATGGCGCCCAACCACGCAGCCTCGATGTAAGGCCAGATGAGGAAGCAGTAAAAGTCGTAGTTCTCGCGGCCAGTGGCGCGTTCGTTGGGATGCAATTCGATAGAGGTTATCTCTTCGCCTGTCTTTGAGGTCTGTACGACTTTGTCGTCTTCCAGGGTCCTCAAGGTGTCTCTGAGATTGTCATCCAGAGGTCGAGTGTCGAATATGAATTCTGCTCGGAAAAGCTGCGACAGGAACAACACGTACTCGCGCAGGGAGACATAGCTGATCCATTGCGTTTCTTCGCCCCCGCCGATTTTCACTTTGAGGTACAGTGCGGCGCAGACCAGTGCTTGTGACACAAACAGATGAATAGTCATGTTGCGGTAGAAGGACAGTTGGAAACGATCCTCTGCGTAAAAGGTTTCTTCCGGCAAGCCTTCGACTCTGCCCACAAGTTGCGGTCCTAAGACTTCTAGAGCACGTTCAACAACAGCTTCTGTGTTCTTGGTAGAAAAATGTGCAAGGCGGCCTTTCTGCGCTCGCACACGATCGCTGAGCCAGTTGACTCGACGAACGAGCTCGCTCTTGCCTACACCTCGGCCTCTGAGAGTGAGAAGGATAGTGCCCACGAGAGCCGTAGGCATGACTACGCTGACGTCGTTAATTTCTTTCAGAACGCGATAGCCAAGGGTGGTGAGAAGGCGGCGACGAATCGTGGCATCATTATGGCTCTCCACATCTGACAGTTGTTTCGGTAGACGCGTTTGCTGCTCGGTGACAAAGCCTCGCAAACTCCAAGGCTCGTGAAAGCGCATGTCAACGCGACCAAGTTTCAGCGAGAGCACGTTCGAGGCCGAGAGGAAATTGAATAGACCCTCTTTGGACTTTGGCTGGCCAAGAAGCTCCGAAACGTACGAGTCGACTTCGATCACCTTGTCGTACTGTGTGCTGACCGGACATATGATGCAATCGTCAACACTGCCGCTCAGCACGCTGTCCAGAACGAAACTTAAGATACCGAACTTCGGACCAAGCAATTTGCCCGTCCTCGACCGGCCGCCTTCAATGAAGCATTCCAAGTTGTGTCCGTTCTGCAAAAGGGTGTCGATGTAGGACTGCACCAGAGTCTGATACAGCTGATCGTCGCCGAAACTCCTTCTGATCCACATTGCACCGGCGTGTTGTAAGAAAGATCCAACGACAGGGAAGTTCAAATTGTCTCCAGCGACCACAGTCGGAAGTGCAAGGCCCAGTCGGTAGCAAATCACCTGCAAGCTCACATAGTCGACATGCGAGCGATGGCAGGGTAGAAAGATGATGCTCTGCTTCTTTTCTGCAGCTTCCTGCGCGACCCGTCGAAGACGAAGCACTTCCTCGCTGTTGATGTGAATCCCCTGGTGGTATGCCCTGGTCAAGAGCTGGGTGGCCAGATAATATGCCCCTCGGATGAAATATCTCGAATCCATCTTGCAGATCATCTTATCCGTCCACTCCTCGGCCACATTGCTTAGCTGGCCTTCCAACTCCGACCGCCTTCCCTCTCTTTTGGCTTTCCATTCCTCTTGCTCGCCTTCCAGGCCCATAGGTCCCAATCTGCCCTCCAACATTTCTGCCTCTACTCTTTTCGCAGCTAGCTCGCTAATCTTCGCCTGTAGCTTCTGTTGCTGCATCACCATGTTTCTCATTCGCTCACTGAAGCCCGGATAGAAGATCTCCTGCCCAACAATGCGATCGTAACTGCGCCATCCCGTACCGGAAAGATGCTGGCCCAGTTCCGTGAGAGCATTCATTGGCGCCTGGCGGAAGCGGGAGTAGGGCTCGAGGAGCTCATGCTCTTCGGGCGATGAGGCGAAGACGCTGGGAGGGTGGAGGGTGAGAGTGCTGCCCTGTATGGCGAGGTCGGGCGGAGCATTGTCTGTTGTTACTGCAGGCGGGACGGCTGACTTCGTCTTGCTTGGATCCGACATGTTCGTATAGTTGGTGTTTATTTCGCTAGGTAGTGAATTTCATCGCCCTTCCAAGCATGTCATGACATGCAGTGCTTCGGTTGTTATTGAGTTGCTGTGTTCGTTCGCAGTCTGAGGTTGGTCGGGGAAGTCTGGGATCCCGGTCTGTCATTAAGTCACCAAACGATGAACCATGTATGTGATGCCGTTCCGTGCAACAGGAGCCGGCCGATAGTCAAGAATCAATGCGTATGTACATGTATGTGACGTGGGCAGCAATCTAGGTACACAGGCGGCGCATAGAGAGCAAGCAGCAAGCTTCACGACCCCAGAATGGTGGACTTGCCGAGGCAAAAGAACGCGGTGGACTCTGTTGAAGAGTGGATCACTCGCTCTCCTAGGAAATACGTCCTACAACATATGAGAACTCCATGAGAGCTTTTCGAATCGGTCTTGGCCACAAAGAGACGACATCAAAGGGTAGAATGCATTGATGCATCAGGTTCAACAAGCACTCAGCAAGCAGCTGCCAACCTTTCGTCTGGAAGCACCTTATCGCAGTGGCATCCTAGCGGGGTGGGTATATGCGGCATGCCTAATCATGTCTGCAGGAGGATCGCCTTTTCATCGCTAGATAAGGCAGGTCGGCTATCGGATTAAACGGCATTCTGAGTTGCACGCATTGGAAATGCTGTCTGTTCAGTTCGAAGATCCTTTTGACATCCTCACGTAACGGACCTGCTGTGCTACTCACATTGATCAGACAGACAGGCCTCGAAAGTATCATGCGCAGCAACATTGAGGATGACTGGACCAAGGTGAATCGTGTCGTCGTTCCAGTGAGAGAGATGGCCGAAAAGAAGACACCGTTGGACGCCAGATTCATCGTAACAGCCGACCTATTGATTCCAGGCCGTGGTCGACCACTCAAAGACTGCGGCGTCGTGATCGAAGGCAACAAAATCAAGCATGTGGGAAACATCATAAACCTAACATCAACATTCGGACACCTCGAGAAAACGCACGTCAAAATCCTCATGCCGGGTATGTGGGATTGCCACGTACACTTGATGGGTATTCACAAAGTCGCGGGCGACGCCTTCATCGACGCCTGGAAGAACCCTGTGCTCTCAGGTGCCCGTTCGGCTAGAGATGTCATGCTCTTGCTCGACGCCGGCTTCACGTCCGTTCGTGAAATGGCCGGATACGGTTTGCAGCTTGATCAGGCTATCAGAGAAGGATCGCTTGTTGGACCGAAAATCTACAGCTCCAATTGCATCATCAGCACGACTGGAGGACATGCAGACTTCCACGACACGCCGTTGGATTGGTGCCACGACATGCAAAAGCATGGAGCGCCTTTTTGCGTCGCCGATGGACCGGACGAGTGCATGAAAGCAGTCCGCAAGCAACTCCGAGCCGGCGCCGACGTGATCAAGATCTGTGGCTCGGGCGGTGTCGGCAGCGAGCGTGATAATCCCGTCGATCAACAGTTCACATCTGCAGAGATGAAAGCGATGGTCGAGGTGGCGACGCAGGCGCAACGCATCGTCGGCGCCCATTGTCACGGCAAAGCAGGCATTGATGCCGCGCTCAAAGCGGGCGTGAAAACCATCGAACACGGGAGCTACCTGGACGAAGAGTCCGCAGACTTGATGAAGAAGAACGATGCCATTCTCGTCTCGACTCGTCTGATTGTCGAGAACGGCCTCAAGCTCAAAGAATTCTTCTCTCCAGCCGGCTATGCCAAGTTAGAAGCCGTGGCCAAGGCGCAGGAGGAAGCAATGCGGATTGCTGTGCGTAAGGGTGTCAGGATGGCGACAGGGACTGATACCGGAGTCTCTATGCCGAACAGCATTGCGACACAGGGCCTCAATGGTAAAGAGCTTCTCTATCATGTCAGAGCGGGTATGACGCCGCTTCAAGCAATAGAGGCGGCTACTGCGAACGGTCCTCTCACTTTAGGCCCGCAGGCGCCGAAGTCAGGATTGTTGAAGGAAGGTTATGATGCGGACTTTATTGCCCTTGACGAGAACCCATTGGATGACATCGAAGTGCTCATCGGAGGGGCGCATGTCACTCACGTGTGGCGGCAGGGAGAATGCTACAAATGGCCAGGACATCCAGTGAGTATAATTTAGATTGGGGTCTGAAGTTACTTGTGGTAGATCGGGAGTTCTTGCATATTACATCAGTCATTGAAATCTACACAATCTACACAATCTACATGTCCATACAATATCGAAAGACGAGAACTAGAGAAAACAAATCAATCCTCATTACATCTCAATCAACGACGCGGCTCTTGAACCGTAGCCGTGACCCGATCATTCTTAAGCGTCAAAATACCCGTAAACATAGCGCGTCCCTTCCCATAGTTCGCATGCCACACAGCGTGGTCACCATTAACAGCAATATCCAGACCACCCGGAGCCTGGAAACCAAGCGGCCCTCCAGTCTTGAAGAGCGAGCCCTTCCTACTATAGAGGCCCGTGATGGAATCCGAAATGGCGTACGAGACGTCGTACTTGGGCGTCGTATAGCACTGAGGCGAATAGAAAAGCACGTACTTTCCGTTCATGTAGTTCAAAGCCGGGGCTTCGACGTAAGGCCCGTCTTGGGGACCGTTGGTGAGGATTTGAAGAGGCGAGCCGATTTTCTGGAAGCCGTTGTTGGCGTTGACTTGTTGGATGAGAATCGGCGTGGAAACGATGGGTTTGACGGTGTTGCCGCACTCGCCTCCGCGGCCGATGGCGTTGCCGTCGACTTTGTAGACGACGTATCGCTTGCCGGTCTTGCGGTCGAAGAAACCGGCTGGATCGATTGCGCCGCCCTGCTTGACTGGGCAAATCCAGGCATCCCGAGAGTTGTCGACGTAAGGGCCTTCGACTCCATTTCTGCTGATTGCGTAGCCGACACAGTGAACTGCTCCGTTGCTGGCTAGTGCTGCGGAGTAGTACAAGACAAATTGTCCGTTGGGGAGGGCAATGACATCTGGAGCCCAAACCTTGGGGTGATCTTTGTTGACCCAAGGCGCCAGTTTCGGCATGGCGTCTTTCTTGCCACGGAATTGCCATTTGTTCCAGTCTCTTGTGTATGCCATCGGTACGTGTATTCTCTGGCCGCCGATCTTAACCTCGGTCGAGAAGGCTCTCCACCCATCGTTGGTCCGGATGATTGCTGGGTCGGGGAAGTTCTGACCTCCAAGACGAGGCACTGCTGCTCCAAGTCCACCCACGAAAAGCGTTGCTGTCGCAGCCAAAGCTGCTATAAAGATTGAAGCGAACATCG
This sequence comes from Cladosporium sp. MBC 237, assembly GCA_030772445.1. Lineage (NCBI taxonomy): Eukaryota > Fungi > Ascomycota > Dothideomycetes > Cladosporiales > Cladosporiaceae > Cladosporium > Cladosporium sp. MBC 237. The sequence continues at coordinate 201,159 of JAPHCH010000039.1, forward strand.
TTGATACTTGTTGAGCGTCTGTTGACTCAATGCTTGCTTCGATTGAGGGTAATTGGCCTGCTGAAGATTCAATCTTCTGGGTTGACTCTTTCCGGTCGAAAGCGGATTTCAACAGACAATGCGGCCTACAACTAATCATAGTGAGAAAGCGAGGACAGGCCTTATAGCCATTGTCCCTCACCGCTGTTAGCGAATGCCGAGCATAAGGCGCCATTCAATACTTGAAGCAAATACAAAGAAAACGCATCTCGGGGCTCTTTCATGAGGAAGATTACCGTTCTGAACGCTCCTTATTGTCGACTTAGTGGCTTTACGTGTAGACAAAGACATGATAGCGGCTGGCATAATAGCATTGCTTGCCGAGGTCAGAACCAGTAGCATTCGGCAGTAATATCACTCGAACGTGTAATTCTCCGAGGTTTCGAGAGCGGCAAGATACCAGATGGGAGAATAGAAGAGGATTAGAGAAGTGCCATAGTGGTAGGTCGCAATCACGGAACTGCCAAGACGTTGCCACATTCCTGAGAACCAGGCCGCATTCGGAACAAAGTGACCTGATCGTTGGTATTGATTGATTATCTGCCAAGGAATGCCGGAAGATCGACCAGGGAACGATCCGAATTGAAGGCTTGCTCAATTCATTAGTATATACTTGGGCTGTGCGGCTGCGTACTTATATGTAACAGGGCAAGGATGAAGGTCTTTATAGTGCGGTCATTCTGCGATTATATTGCAGGACGCTGGTTGCTCCGCTGGACCATCAGTCCAGGTGCGACCAAAGACCCTTACTTCCACACGTTTCTCGGCTCCTGTTGGGTTGTATGGACAAGCAGTATTTCTTGGCTACTCGTTTCTTCACTTGACTCTCATAATGTGTTGGCGTCTGTCGTAGTCGTATGTTCATTTGTTCTGCCATACTGATGTCAACCCACGCACATGTCGAATTCAACTTAATGCCGTCTAAGATCAATGTGCGGCAGTTTTTGTGGAGAATCGTGGGTATTATCGTGATGGCAGGTGTAGTATCCATTGAGAGGTTACTCAGCAGGTTTCGTGACAAGTCTTTCAGTGCCAGGGACGATCTCTTGATTCGTCGTCCTCATGATCCGGCAGGACATCGTTCGCAGCGAGACCCATGGCCTCACCGGTCCTACGCACAACTTCCTTCAGTGCCTGGCAGGCAGGCGAATCGCCAAAGTTGTCGAAGAAACTCTCGCCAAAGTCGCAGCTCATGCCAATCCTGGGGTCCAAGGGCACTGCACCAAGGAATGGTATATCGGTGTCCTTTGCAAGCTGTCTACCTCCACCTGTGGTGGCTCTAAAGATCTCCGACTGGTGCGTGCAATTAGGGCAGACAAAACCCGACATATTCTCCACGAGTCCCAGGATGGGAATTCCAGCTTTCCGGCAAAAGTCGATTTCCTTGCGCACGTCCAAAAGGCTGACTTCCTGAGGTGTGGTGACAAGAACGGCGCCATCGATTCCTGACTCCTTCAGGAAGCTTGTTACAGACAGATGCTCATCTGATGTTCCGGGCGGCGTGTCCACAACCAGATAGTCCATCTCACCCCACTCCACATCCTTTAGGAACTGCTTGATGAGTCCGTTTTTCTTGGGGCCTCGCCAGATGACAGCATCGTCACGATTAGGCAGCATGAACTGAACACTCATGACACCCAGGTTGTCGCTCACCCACACCGGCTCCCAACCTGTGTTCGTGACATGGATAGTCTCCGCCTCAACTCCCATCATCTTGGGTATGCTAGGTCCGCAGATATCTGTGTCCATGATACCGACCATGTTATCTGCGTTGCTTGCAAAAGCATGCGCAAGCATGGTTGTGAATGTGCTCTTGCCAACTCCTCCCTTTCCACTCAAGACGAGAATCTTGTGCTTGACGCCAGCTAGTCGTTGTGTGATGACGGGAATATCAGGATCCGGGCCTTTGGGTGCAGAGGCACAAATCTGCTGGTTGGGACATCCAGCGCAAGCATCGCCTTTGCCTGCGCTCTGCGACTCAGGGCCAGGACAGTGTTCGGGTTCGGGAGCAACGAGGGCTGGTGCTTTCTTGAGGTGTGAGTCGAGGGCGTCGTCCACTGGCTGAATGGGTTCTTCTAGTGAGGGCGCCATGTTCTGTGTTCTTGTGCTCGGAATAATGCGTGCAGATATGACTTGGGAAGTGTATATCCAGAGTGTTGGTGGAAACCTCGTGCTGAAAGCAAAATGTTTCGGTTATCTCGCTTGGTCAGCACATGTGAAGCGATAACGGCGGGGTTATGACAGAATCCAAGCGTGACGCCACGCGACTCTGGACGTCCACTCACGACATGCCGATTAGTTACATATGTAGTTTTCTCCTCCACACCCATGTACGGACGTACATGTACATATCATAACTGCGATCAGAAAACTCGTTTGTGAAATAGCTGAGCCTGGTTCTCTGACAGCATCAGCCGATGCTTTTCTTTCTATTGGAGCAAAATGCTTTCACGAGCCTCCCATCGCCTACCAAGGCTCTATCGACGCGTTGGCCGGATTGAACACTCACAGCAGACCCGTCTCAGATCCTATCTTGCTCCTCCGTTTCTTCTAGATGACTACATACCACGATTTCAGCTCTTGTCATCCGTCCAGGAGTCAAAGAAACGCTCAGCCGCATATGCACACTTAAGCAACTGCAACCTCTGCCCTCGGCTCTGCGGCGTAAATCGCTTCGAGAAGACCGGAACATGCCTGGTTGGTGCCGACGTGGTCATCAACACGATCGCGCCTCATTTCGGCGAGGAGCCTTGCTTACAGGGTCATAATGGAAGCGGTAGCGTCTTCTTCAGTGGCTGCAATCTTCGCTGCGTCTTCTGCCAGAACCATGATATTGCCCACCAGAAAAACGGGTTCAACCTGTCACCGGAAGAGCTAGCAGAGTGGTACATCAAATTGCAAGACGTCGGCAAGGTGCACAACATCAATTTGGTGACGCCCGAGCACGTTGTTCCGCAGGTTGTCCTCTCCATCCTGCGTGCAAAGGAGTTAGGACTTCGGCTACCGATCGTGTATAATACATCCTCATTTGATTCACTGGCGAGTATCGAACTACTGGACGGTCTCGTGGATATATATCTACCAGACTTCAAGCTGTGGAACGCCGCATCCTCCAAGAGACTATTGAAAGCCGAAAACTACGCAGAAGTTGCCATGGAGTCCATCAAAGCAATGCACAATCAGGTCGGCGACCTCTGCTTCACTGCGGATGGTATCGCAAAGAAGGGTGTATTGCTCAGGCATCTTGTTATGCCTGGTTACGAGGAAGAAGGTAAGCACATTGTCCGCTGGCTTGCTGAGAATGTGAGCAAGGACCTATATGTGCACGTCATGGAGCAGTATCACCCAAGGGCGCACGTCGGAAAAGCATCACGTGGAGCCATGGGAAGAGCCTCGAAAGTCACATCAGACGCCGTGGAGTCAGCTGGGCAGCCTGGCAGCGCCACAAAAACGAAGCAGCTTCGCTATGAAGAGATTAACCGAGCCGTGAGTCTTGACGAAGTTGCAAGCGTCCGCAAGGCGGCCGAAGAGGTAGGTTTCTTTGTTGCTTCTTAAAAGGGCAGGGAGCTAAGCGCTTAACAGTTCGGTCTTTGGCGATTTGCTGATGCTGCTGAGCATGGAGGCTTCAATATTTGAGGCACAAAGAAAATGATACCTGGCAGCAGCATTCGATCGTACGGGCAGTGGCCTGTGGACCTAAGACTCGAGATAGGTGAGACGCGTACCGCCTGAAGTGGCTTGTACCTTGCACATGAGCAGAGCCCACGTCTATTTTGCTTTGTTGTTTGCAGCTTGTGGGTGTCTCGGCGGCAAAGTCTTTGTTCACACGACACATTGCAAGCGCTTGGCCCTTGCCCTACATATCCTTGCGAACTGCGTGTTCGAGTATACACACATATGTGTCCTAATGACAACCGGCTACCAAAAAGCGTCTGATCTTGACTAGTAGAATACCAGACAATCTACGAAGCAACTGGGCCCAAGGAATACCTCGCACTTTGCTAAGAACTCCAGAGCCATGGCTTGGCCCAGTTTCTTTGTATGCTCGCAAACGAATCTCGGCTCAGCGAAACTCAAAGGACCATTGAAGCTGTCAAGCAGTCTATCATCAGACGTGCAGACACGCCTACAGCTCATCTCATTTCCTCTGACAACATAGGCAACGCAAGAGGCGGCTCTCAGTATTAAAAGCTGCAATCCCTGAAACTGACGAAAACCCTTCAACTCGAAAGGCTCTGCTGAGCAAGAGAGCTGGTCTCTTGCGTTCCATCTACCCGCTAATATTGTGCGATAGCAACTTGCAGCTTCTCCCGTGGTTCCCATGGAGGTACAGGCCAACATGCTATCCTTGCTGTATTACCAGCATCGCATCTACACATCCGAGCTAGCAAGGTCACACCGTACCCTGAGCAAACTTTACAAGAAGCTTGAGAGAATCGAAAAAACCCTTCCAGTCTGGAAAGACCAAGGTCTGACCCGCAAAGAAAAGAAAAGGCTACAGTGGGACCGCGCAATAACAAATTCGACGGTCAGGGGGCTAGAAGCGGAACAAGCCCTTCTGCACGAGCATCTCCGCCAATGCAGCGATCTGATTGCTTCGTATATCCCAAATGCATTCCAACTCCCGCCGAATTCCTGGAAATCTTCGCTATCGCCCACAGCATATCCATTCACTCCGAACAGCTCGGTCCCTGCGACGCCATGGACTGCTGGCCCTTATGAGGAGAGATCAGCTTGGAACGGCCAAGTACCGCAATACTGGGATCTTTCGATGCTACATGAACCACGACATTACTCTCCGTATCACAGATCTTCGGACTCTGGTTTTCACGAGCCTGCCAGACAGGCCTTGCCCTTTCAACAGAACGGTGCCTTTGAGGACAACCACATGAGCTTCTATGGCCAAGTAAATTCGGGGGCAACCAGCCCAAATCAAACCGGTAGATCAAGCAATAGATCGTCGCTGTCCGAGAAAGATACGCTGCCAGAACTGATCACAGCATCAGCCTCAACCAAGCCTAGGGCCCAGAGTCCAGGAAGTCATCGCCGTCGATATTCAGAGAACGCAATCCAGCTAATCGAGAGCCGCTTGGAAGCTGCTTCAAAGCATTCCCGAGTGGGGTCAGTGCCACCTTTGAAGCGAGCCGCGTCCGAAACGAGAGCCAGCAAGGAGAAATGAGACAATAGACGACAGACCAAAGGGCGCAACTGGGCATGGCTGGCTGATGCGTGCGTTGCGATTGCAAGCTTTTGATAGGTCGTTCAACAACTGCACATAACGTAAGAAACTTACCCAGTTCCACGTGTAAGAGTACCACGGACTTGCTCGCATGTGAAGGTAAGGTAGCAATCACTCATGGCAGGGCAACGAGTCTGATATCTCATTCTGCTACGCATCCATAACCCGTTTGGTGGCCGGACAGGCCCCTTCGTATCAGCGTGATACGAATGACCAGGCTCTACGCCTCTATCCAAATAGGGTTGCAGCTTGGCTGCTGCGAACCGCTGCACCTTGTGCCGTGGCGTTCCACGACTTGGTGCCGCTGCAATCCTGCCGCTGTTGGCGGTCGGGGAACGAAAGCAGCCGAGCCAGCTTCCTCAGCTCTGCTCGTCTCGTCGCTTCACGCAGGCGCAACGTGCACCACGGCAACGGCAGGCTGGCAACAGACATTGTGCCCCAAGTGTCAGCCGCTATTCTCCGATGCGGATTGTTGCTGCCGTAGGACGGGCATGTGTCTTAGACGCCAACGCTCCTTGCGGACGAGGGGATTGTGTCAGGATGGGCCTGACCCTTGTCGCCGTGACCTGTCGTACGGAACTATGTGCTGTTTGCACATCCTGCAATCTGGCAGAGCCATGGGGGCTTGATCCGATCTTGATCTGATCTGCTCAGGTCAGCTAGGTCAGGTCCCATCGACCTGGTCGGCAGTCTCGCCCTTCACGCAACCCATGGCTTCTTCTTGCAGGACACTAATCCTGCGCAGTAGGAGCAGCATCCCCCCGTTCCGCGTACCAGTTTTCGGGTCCGACTACCAGAATAATTTATGCAGCGTACCGTTTCGAAACACTTTCAGTGCTGGCAAAGCACGGCATCTGCGCTCTGCCACTGTCCTGCCGCCGACAAGCTGCCAGAGGCGTGACGGCTCTCTTCAAATCAATCATGGAAGGTGCGCTCGAGAGGTGCAAACGCCTGCGCGGGTCCCTCTTACCAACGAAGGTAAGGTACTGACCGCTTATGCCTCATCAAGTCGAGTCATCAGTCTCCAGGTAGGTGATCACGTTCGCGTTCAACAGATACCCTAAGGCAAGCATGTGATGTGATTACATTCGCTCCATGTTGAACCTCCAGATACCTCTTCTCCCTCTCCACCTATCTATCATCCTTGCTCTGCTCCCTAAACCTCATCAGACCTGCGCCTCCCGCAGGCTCCAACGTTGACAGCCGTTACTCTCCAAACCTGTACCACATCTGCCATCGTTTGCTTTCCGGGGTGGCATCGCTGCATACGAAACCCTGCAAGTTTCGTAACCGCCACCTGAGCAAACGCAGCCAGACTTTACCAGACCGGCATGCTCTGATGTGACACCTCTCTTTGGCCAAAAACGTCACCGGCATTGTGACATCTTTCTTTCTCCACTTACTTCTTCTTGCCATGCTCACAAATCCATTCCCATCCTCCATCCCAAGTTTCCTATTACAAGCTGCCATACAGCTTCCCTCGATCGTTACACGCGATAGTCATTTGGTCGTACTACCCCGGATCACCTACATTTGAATCACCTTTGCCGCATTCAATCACATCTATTCGGAATTTCGATTGCTTGAAGGACCAGGCTCCAAGATGAACGGTCCTGGCAAGCAGGACATCCTTCTTTCGAAGTCTCAACGCCCATATTCTCCTCGCCAGTCAGTATCTCTCCCAGAATTACACAGGAAACCCATTGCCCCGATTCATGGGCAAGACGAAGAATTCCCGAATACGTGTGAAGCCACTCCGGCTAAACCGCTTGCTTCCAAGCAAACATGGCGCGATTTCAACATTGCCGATACAGCGCATCCGCATCCAAGCGCTGAGCCGGCACCGTCGTTTACCGAGAGTCCTACCAGAGATGGCATTTCAAGATCATCATCGCTCGCCAGTGAGCGAAGAGTGAGCATATCAGGAAGGCTTTCTTCTGAAGGTAGCCGAAGCCGAGCGGCATCTTTAAGAGAGCAAGCAAACGTCTCGCATCGATCGTCCCTGGAAACATTACACGAGCATGATCGATCTCTCGGTGAGGTTCAAGAAGATGGTCTGTTGCATCGACCAACGCTGCCAACAGTCAATTTTTCACGGCGAATGCATCTTCAGCGACACTCTTCTTTGAGACATCAATCCAAGCCATCCGACGAAGGTCTCATGGTGCCTAGTTTTCCATCAAATACGCTGAGCAGCTCAGTGTCCGATTCAATGCTGGCAGCAGGGAGGGCCAGACCTAAGAGCCACCCGCCCTCGAGATCACTACCTCTCGGCCGGAGCGCCAGCGAAGAAAACAACTACAACGGCTCAGGTGCATTTGAACGGTCTGATATCGTGGGACACGGCGACCCATGGCGCCTCCCACCATTGTCTGCTAGCACGCCACAGACGCCACGACTTACCCATTCAGCCCCACTTCGAAGGCCCAGTCTCACATTCAAGCGCCTGTCTAGTCTCGACCAACTCATCACGTATCGTGAAGACAAGGAATCTTGGAAGCGAGAATCATTTGTGTCTGCGCGGCAGAGCCTGCCACCAGCACTCCTACCTCAAACTCACGTTTCGTCAGCTGTCCCAGTCGCGAGTGAGCAAGAACCTCCCGCCAGCCCTGTTGAGAAAGCCAACACAATGGTTGAGACCGACACCGGTGCCCAAGGAATCGAACCAGAACAACGAAGCAAGTTCCGTCACTTCGCAGCAGAGGTCGGCTTCTGCTTCACCATTGCCATGACCCAATTCCTTGCCGAATACCTGATTTCTGGATTCGCCATTGTTCTTCCAAGCCTCTTCAATGCCAACTCCGACGAAGGCGTTGACACAACAGGCCTGTTCTGGCCAGCTGCACTCTTATCGTTGATCCTGAGCGCTTTCCTTCTGTTCTTTGCCCGGGTCTCAGACATGTATGGTGGTTACGCTCCATTCATGTTTGGTCTAATATGGCTCGCCATCTGGACGTTGATTCCAGGCTTTGTCAGCTCAAGTCTTCTGTTAAACGTCTCCAGGGCAATGCAGGGCTTCGCCATCGCAGCTTTCACACCGTCCACATTCGCCATGGTCGGCAGTATCTATCCCGAGGGACCTCGAAGAAATGTCGTGCTTGGCCTTTATGGTGCATGCGCACCACTCGGTTTCTTCGCTGGGTTTCTTGCCGGAGGTGCTTTGCCAGCTACCGAGGCCAGATGGTACTTCTGGATTGCATCTGCATTGGCTTTCATCACAGCCATCACGGCGTATCTGTCTGTTCCTTACGACAGAACTGACAGACAGCGTCTGAATCTGAAGATGGATTGGCTTGGTGCTTTCCTGATCACGAGCGGATTGATCTTGGTCACCTATGCCTTGTCCGTGCAGCCTTATGCAAATGCTGGTGACCTGGACCGGAATGGATTCACATACCGTATCGTCTATGCTCCACTTTCCAGTGGTGCCGCGTGCCTTTTGGTGGCCTTCTGGGTGGAAGGCTGGTATGCAAGTTGCCCTCTGTTGCCTTTCGAGTTCTTCAGGCCGAAGGGAGTGAAGTCTTTTTCCGTCTCTTGTCTGTTCTTCTACGGGTCTTTTGGAGTCTGGCTCTACAACTCCGCTGAATAGTAAGTTCACCAGAATTGTTTGGACTTATTATTGATCACTCACTGACACATGGCAAGCTTTGTTGCCCCAACGGTAACAGAAGACCCAGACAGCATCAAGGGAATCATGCTGTCTCTCTGGTACACGCCTATGGCCGTTGGCGGAATACTATTCTGCGTCATCGGCGGTTCACTCCTACACATCGTTCCGATCAAGATCCTACTCATCCTGTCCGGTCTTGCCTGGATCGGTGCACCGCTCGTCTTCGCGGTTGGGCCAATCCCCCTCACCTACTGGTCAGAAGTCCTACCATCAATGATCTGCGGTACACTCGGCATCGACCTGACATTCACCATCGCGACGATATTCCTTTCGTCTTCGCAACCCTTGAAGTTCCAGGGCGTGGCCGGGGCAGTGTCTTCAATCCTCGTCAATCTGGCCATGTCATTCTCGCTGCCGATCTCACTCATCGTGAAAGAGGCAGCCACGGCGCACGCACTGAATGGCACATTTACAAACAACGATATGGATCCAACGGTCTGGGGTTTTCGAGCAGCTTTCATCTACGGCGCTGCTTCGGCGGCGATCGGTTTGCTGGTGTGCGCCTTCTGCGTACGGATTTCCAGATCCGTCGTAAGCGGCAAGAAACAGAAGGTGGATGAGGAAAGGCCGAGGGTTTCGTCTTCTACGGCATCGGAGTCAATACCAGATGATGAAACGAGGCGCTCACAGGCCGATTGAAAGAGGTCAAGCAAAGCTCGAAGAGAGTGCAGACGCTGAGGCACGGTGAGGGAGGTAGGAGGTAGCCTAGAGTGGGACCCGATCGTGGTGTGGTTCCGCTCTCGCTTGTTTTGGGCAGTGCTGTTGCCAATTCGATTGAAAGCAAGCATTCTTGCGCGGTATTGAAGGATTCTTAGAAAAAAGAGGTTAGACGATGGGCCTTACAGAACGGCCAAAGGGAAAAGCTTCACAGCTGTGACTTCTCGGTATGAATATCTATTAGCATTGAGACATAGTTAATGGCAAAAATCAACATGCGAATATCGCATTTAGGCGACAGCAAAGTCTTCCCCAGCGAGTTCGCGGGCGAACGGTGCGCTTGACGACATAGTGCCAAGGGTATCTTCACTTCCATCGAGACAATCATTCAAAAGTATGTAGGTGAGTGTGCGCGAACAAACGTGATGTTGCGAGACATACTTATTGGTGCATAGCGCAAAAACATAAGACCCCACCACCACAGACGACTGCCGTGCTCTGACCAGCGTGCCTCCAGCGGCTTGCGCTCCGCTCGCAACCTGTCCTCACGCATGACCTTCACAGCCAATAGCGGCGACTTCACCCCAACGAACCCTCAAGTAGCTGGGAGTTGGAAGTGAATTCACGCACTCAAAAGAGTCGAAAGGGTTACCCGCAGTGCCCCGCCCATCCACAGCACTCGCCCACCACCCACTCACATGTCACCTAGGTCTGGCTACTGCTGCAAGTCAATAGGCTTTAAAGCACCCAAACCCAATTCTTGCTTCCCTCCCTCTCTTTGTCCTCTTCACTCCCTCTCGGTATCTCTTCTTCTGCATTGATATTCCCTAAGATACCCAACGAAGCTGCAGATCGACGACGACGACAACTTCAACACAATGTCGTCTGCAACGGACGGCTTTGGCGCCAATATGGATGGTCTACGAGAACGACTTCCGCAACAGTCTGAGTCTCCAGTGAAGGCTGAGAAAGTGGACGTGGCTCAAAAAGCAGCACAGGAGCTCAATGAGCAAGAAGCCGGCCAAGAGAAGGACGAGAAGGACAAGAAGACCTATGGCAGGACACCGGACGGCACAGGTGCGTACACAAGAACATCCTCCCTTTGCGGCTCTCGGGCCTCGAAAATGTGGGATAGCAAATATACAATTAGAGAGCAAAACAAGCCCGCAAGCAAACAGAGCTCGCATCTGTCACGTTCCTCTCTCCAACTAACCTTGCTGATGCCGTGAACGTTACAGTCTTCACCGTGCCTCACACGGAAGACATGGTGTCCCAACTCTTCGACCCAACGCAACCAAAAAACGCCTCTGACATCGCCATTGTCACCGTGCTAGCCTACCTATGCGCCCTCCTATACTTCTTGCCCGAGCGACTCCGCGTGCCTGTCTTTGCCGTGATATTCCTCTTTTGGCGCAGCTGCTACAACGGCGGCATAGGCTGGCTGCTCCAGAGCCAGTCCCACCATAAGCGCCTCACATCCTGGGCCAAACGCTCTGGAATCTTTGAGAAACCCGAGTCTGGCAAAAACTCCCGTCCTTTCCTGTACAAGTTTCTCAAGCAGGAACTCGAGGCCAAGATCCCAGAGGACTACAAGTTCGAAGATGCTCCCTTGGAGTACAATACCTGGCTTCTCTTCCGCCGCGTCGTAGACTTGATCCTCATGAGCGACTTTGTGTCGTACTGTCTTTTCGCCATCGCCAGTGGCGGCCGACCGGTCGGCGAGAAGCTGCCCATGACCATAGCTCGCTGGGTTTGTGGCATTGCACTCGTCCTGTTCAACCTCTGGGTCAAACTTGACGCGCACCGCGTGGTCAAGGACTTTGCTTGGTACTGGGGCGACTTCTTCTACCTGATCGACCAGGAGCTTACCTTCGATGGAGTCTTCGAGCTTGCTCCGCATCCCATGTATTCCGTCGGTTACGCTGGCTACTATGGTATCTCTCTGATGGCCGCGAGCTACAAAGTCCTCTTCATCTCCATCATCGCCCACGCTGCTCAGCTGATCTTCCTAACCTTTGTTGAGAATCCGCACATAGAGAAGACTTACAACGCCCCGCCGCCCGTTCCCAAGCGCTCAGAAGTCTCAGACCTGTCTGGCTTACAGCCGACGGATCGCCCTCAGTACCAGTCCCGTCTCTTGAGCGCTGGAAATATCTATGAGTCGACATCGCAGCCCATCGCAACTGGTCCATCTCAAGCGCACAATCTGATCGGGTTTCAGAACGTCGACCTTTTCCGTGTGACGGACACGTCCGTCATATTGTTGCAGCTCTACATGTACAGCGTTGCCTTCCTCACGCCCTCGAATCTCACATGGCAGGCATTCTTCCTCCTGAGTGCATTCGCCTGGCGTCTTTGGTACTCCATCGGCCTCGGTGTCATTCTCGATCGGCAGTCCAACAAAAAGCGCTGGACCCGCCACTTTGTCAAGTACGGCGAGGGTATTGACGAAGCTTGGCGACAGTGGAAAGGCATCTACCACCTCAGCATGGTCATGTGCTACACCAGCTTCATCTGCGCCACCTGGAAGTACTATTCTCTGCCCGCCGACTGGACTTATGGAATGACCATTCTTCGCCACGTTATCGGTATCGCCCTGATTGCGCTGCAGATTTGGACTGCAACGAGCATCTATGAGTCCCTAGGAGAGTTCGGCTGGTTCTTTGGCGACTTCTTCTACAACGGGCCTCAGAAGCTTACCTATGATGGCATTTACCGCTTCTTGAACAACCCAGAGCGCACCATCGGTCTGGCTGGCGTTTGGGGTGCAGCCATCTTGACCTGGAGCAAGGCTATCTTCTTTCTGGCCCTCATGAGCCATGCTCTCACTTTGTGTTTCATCCAGTTCGTTGAGCGGCCGCACATGGAAAAGCTGTACCGCCAGAGCCTGAGAGAGACATCCGGCGTCTCAAAGAACATCCAGCGCTCTCTCCCACCGCCGCTGCAGAAGTGGACTGGCAGCATGGATAAAGTACTGGACGAGACATTAGACTTTGTTGAAGACTTCATCGATGCTGCACGCCCCAAGTTGGCAGCGGGATTCAGCAGCTTCGTCAAGGACTCCAAGACACTGTTCACTAATTATCCCGCTCGTATCAGCATTACCAAGTTGGCACCGGATCTTGCAGGCTTTGAAATCAAGGATTATTCTCTCGAAATCGACACGAGCAACCCATCCATTCAGACCTTGGCTCCACCCCTCAGTGGCCGTGAGGGTGAGGCTGGCCAACAACCTCAGAGCCGAACGGACAGCTTCAAGCGCCTGACCGTGCAATACGGGGCACCTATCAGAGTCAAGTGGACAGCGCCACTGAACCACAGCAAGAAGGACTGGGTCGGTTTGTACATGGTCACCGACAACGCCTCGCGCGATGTGACCAAGGTGTCCGCGCAAGGAAGATGGGTCGCAACAAACAAAGGCGAAATCGACTTCGCCAACGCCGACGCCGGCATCCTCATCTCCAACCAACAAGTCTCCTCCGCCGAGCGCAAAGACGGCGAGAACCGCGACTTCATGTCTGGCGAAATGGAGTTCTCGGGCGACAAGCTCTGGTGGACGCAAGGCGTCTTCGAGTTCCGCTACCACCACGACGAAAAGCACAACGTCATGGCCATCTCGCTGCCCTTCGAGATCCGCATCGACCGCTTCGACGAGGACGACGTCGACGTTGACGCCAACGGCATCGTGCGCAGCGCCGTTGAGCAGGCCGTCCTACCTGTCGTGCAGAACTGCTTCGATCGCGACCCCGACACTGCCCCGCGCTCTGCCGACGAGCAGTTTGGCCCTACCCTGGAGCGCGAGGGCAAGTACGCCAAGCGTGTGGTGTATGCCATCCAGCAGATGTTTGGTATTGAGTTTGCGCCTGAGGTTGTCCAGGCTGATGGCAATGTGAGGAATTTGGCTTGGAGGATCTGCAATGCGAAGAAAGTTTTGGCGCCGTATAGCATGTCGCACTCGAAGGGGAGGGCGACGCCTACGTAGTACAAGGCTGCGTGAGGGGCCTACACATGTTGCAAGCCGGCCGCGAGGAGGCGTCTTATCTTTGGATGGGAGACTGATTTGCGCCGCCCTGGATGTGACGCCGCCGTCTGAAAGGGCCCCTCCCTATAGTGATACGTCGTTACACATCAAAGCGCATAGAGCGAGAATGGAAAAAGCAAAGAAGTTTTAACGGTTCCGATCTTCATGTCGCTTGCATACGTGATCGTCTTAGTTTCTGGACCGAAGACGAAGAATGTACTGTATCCACGGCTCACGAAATTACGTCGTCAACCTCCAAGCGTCCAAGTCGCCACGATCCGGAACACAGCACTAAAGTGATTGATGGGCGATCCCCTTAGATACAGTGCCGAGGCAATCGTGTGGAGTTGAACAGTGACTTACGAGTGCCGCGTGCGTGTATCACCGGGCGATACACTATTACCGACTTACTCGATTAGTGCTCCTGCTCGATTAGTTCGCAGACTAGACAAGTCGTGGTCACCACAGATAGAGACAGAACTGTATTTGCAGGCATGATCGCTTGCAGCACCGCTATACATGCTGGCAGGATGAAACAGACTTTGGCCAGCGCTAAGCACATTGGGAAAGTTCACATAGGTGCATTCCCTACCTATACTCGCTATATCATCAACCAGATACTGGGACACCCAACATCACCCTTCCAAATCATACTCGCGAATGTGCTGCCTCGATTACGGTATGTTGGGCAATCTAAGTGAGATGCTCATCACACACACCCGAGCATCAGCCCGACTAGCCTGGTCAATCAAGTGGTCAAGGGCTCCGCAAACGTTCGCAAGTTCGAAGGACGGCGCGCTGAGCCATGCCGCGCTGGCTGTGTGTGCGTGGGCTGCTCCTGATCAGCGTGTGTGCGTGTGTCCGGGAACCCGTTCGCCGGGTGCTCGGCACCTTACTTGAGAGCTCAATATATCATATACCAGAAACACAATGCACTGCAAGCGAACAGCGACAGGGAAAATCACATCACGGCTATGGGCCCGTCAGCGAATCCAGCCTGCCAAACCCACCGTCGCAGGGCAAATGGGCGTGCCTGGCGCTGGTGAGTGGCGTAATGCGAAACGCAGCCGCCTGATCAAATTTGCCATAGCGCCCTGCACGCCGTTGCACTTGGTCGTCGCGGGAAACCTTGTGCTCGGTTCGCCCGCGATTCCACCTCTGTCTCCCTTTTTTTCGCCCTTAACCAAAACCTGGAGAAAAAAAGAGATGCCCAATAGTCAGTCGAGCGTTGGCTGCGGCGGCGCCAGGACCCCTTTGGTCTCTCTGGGTCTGAAGAGCCCGTGAGTTTCTGTAGGTGTTGCCTTTCGCGGCCGTTTCTTCATCCTACCTATTTACCTTACCCCCCATCGCTCGCTGCTGTCCTATCCACACACGGTTCGCTGCCTCTAAACCGCACGCGCCGTCCGCCTTCGAGGCATTGTTGGTGCTGTTTGTTGTTTTTTGTTCTGGGCGTTTCCCGTGTGCATACATTCTTTTGATCATAGTCGAACACCACCACTCTTTTCCGCCAGTCTACTGTGGCAGGCATGCCGTTCTTTACCACAAGCCTTCGCCGGGCACTACAGGCTTCCGTTCTCTTTCTTGCGACTACAACTTCAGCGCAAAGCTGCTTCTACCCCGACGGATCACTTTCACCAGATACACCTTGCAGCACATCTGGACACTCATCATGTTGCAACGCCGATTCGTTTTGTTTGGATAATGGACTGTGTTATGGAGGAGGGATTGTTAGCAGAGGGAGCTGCACGGATGACACATGGGGTAGCGATGCTTGCGCGGGGTTTTGCAAAACAGGTAAATAAGGACTAGGTCAGGCTTGTGGGAGAGTAGCTGGCTGATGTTGTTGGAACGTACAGAGAGCCCAGATGCGGGCATTGCGATCACACCTTGCGCAGATCGCGGCGGCGAAAACAACACTTTCACCTGTGGGCTCGACAACGCCGGCTGCCAGAATGAAGACAGCGTCTGGACACTCGGTGGACTTGGTGTCGTTGTCCTTCGATCATCACAAGTCGCCGACCTTCTCGGACCTGCACAGGAAAGCTCAAGTACGAGCCCCGAATCAACGACCTCATCCATTCCAGCTACCAACGGGACAACAATGTACACCTCCAGTCAGATGGCCGGCCTCGGATGCGGTTTGGGACTTCCCTTGGCTTTCTTCCTGGTCGTCGCTCTTTGCATGCTGCACAAGGAGAAACAAAAGCATGCTGGTCCTAAGCTGATGTACAAGCTCCCGGACAACCACCAAGAGTTCATTTCTCAAGTACCACAACTCCACCAGAACAATAATCTACGCGCACACTCGAACTTCTCGATCGACTCGCGGCAGACGGGCGGTTTCGGCTCGCGAGGGCTCGAACGGGAGAACAGTATCCTGACCATGGATAGTAGTAGGCCAGCGCAGGCGCATTCCTTCCTCGATCGATACGACTCGATGAAGAGCAACAGGGCTTCACAAATCATGGTCCACGAAATGGACGGCGCATCACCGCACGATCCCGTGCGATTCGAACTATCCGACAAGCGCTTCTCAACGCCCACCGGGAATTGAACTTTGGCTGGGAAATAATGGAATAATACGCGGCGTTTGGTACGACTCGAATAACGGCTATCAGGTATGCAGTGCATCTTATCAAATCCATGCAATGCCACGATTCACAACGACCATACTCATCACATGTCCAATCGCGTGCGACGGCACACGGGTTGCCTATACATGTGCAACTGTATCAGCCGTCCTCGCTGCGACGTAACGTGTAACCTTCAATGTGCGCACACACTTCGTGTTGCGTTGCATTATATGTTCCACGGCACGCGTGCCATGCTCGTGCTCTTTGGGCAATTGTCTTTTTCCCCTTCGCACAATTACCATTGTCCCCGAGGTTAATCCAGCTAGTCACACAGCACAGCGTTGCGTCGCTCTTCCTCCCAATGGATCTCAATTTTGTCTGCCAGCTTCCTGCCCCAATCCGACCACTCCATTCCCCGTCGCACCTTCACATAACGCCAGCCCTCGGTATGATGCATCCTGGTGACACGCATTTATGAATGCTTTCGACCAGCTGTTGGATATTGGTTGCCTTCGAAAACTGGAAAATCGCTCTTTTTTATCTGCACGCTTTCCTTTCCCCCGCAGAGCATTGCAGGCCAGTGCATCGTTTTTCTGCCATCATGCATGGACTCGCATTCTCTGCCATTTGGCTAATCGGCATCGCGTTCGCTCTTCCACTGAATACTCGACTTCTGGCAGAATACGATTATGTGCGTCTCATCGAATGAACCTCCAACTGCGACGTTCTGAGACTGACATCGTGCAGATCGTCGTCGGTGGTGGGCCATCCGGACTTACAGTGGCAAACCGTCTGTCCGAAGACCCTAATGTTAATGTTTTGGTGCTCGAAGCCGGCCCTGCGGATGTTGGCGAGGACATTGTTTAAATCCCGGGCTTCATCGGGCATGATATTGGTGGGCAATATGATTGGAATTTGTCCACGGTTCCGCAGGCCTATATGGACGGAAACCCCAGATCCATTCCACAGGGGCGTGCGCTGGGTGGAGGTACCGTTATACAAGCTCACTATCTGCAATTGCAAGATTGACTCTGTCGACCAGGAACTCTCCTCAATGGTATGCTCTGGAACAGAGGCGGCAGAGCGGATTACGACGATTGGGTGCAACTTGGAAACCCAGGCTGGGGCTGGGACGACCTTCTGCCGTACTTCACAAAGAGCGAATCATACTCGCCAATCCAGTCGCCCGACGTCGCAGAGCAGTATTCCACCCGCGAGAATCAAAGCGTGCACGGCTACTCCGGTCCAGTGAACGTCAGTTTCCCGCGCTACACCTGGAACGCCTCGATCAATCTCTTTGACGGTCTGAATGAACTCGGCATTCCGACGGCTTACGATCCGAATTCTGGCGATATAGCAGGTGCCAGTTATTTGCCTGTTGACCTCGAACCTGTCACTCAGACGAGAAGCACTGGGCGGCGAGCGTACTATGACAGTGTCACCCATAGGCCGAATCTCTGGGTGATGACGGGACAAACTGTGACCCAGGTGTTGTTCAATGGCGCGCAGGGCAACCAGGCCGCATCGACGCCCGTCAATATGGAGATGTCGCTTGGGCAGGGAACCTCCCCTGGTACCATAGGAGGTATCTTCGGTAGTGGATCGGTTTTGAACATTACCTCGTTGTCACCCGACCGCGTTGCTCGCGGTGGGCTTCGGAAACGCTTCATTGATGTGCTATGGACCGGAATCAAACGAACTGTTTCTCTGTTCAAAAGGCAAGCATCTGCGCAGCTGAGTCCGGACTTAATCGCTACTGGCGTTGAGTTTGCTCCCGATGCGCAAAGCGAGCGCCAAACCGTTCGAGCCTCGCGCGAAGTCATACTAGCCGCAGGCGCCACCCACACGCCGCAATTGCTCCTGCTATCGGGCATAGGACCTGCCCAACAATTGGAGCACTTTGGCATCGATCCGCTAGTAGATTTGCCCGGTGTCGGAAGCAATCTGCAAGACCACATGCAAGTCTGGTGCTGGTTCCCCTACCACAACCCCTACACAATCAACCCCAAAGCCCTCGAAACTGACCAAGCATTCGTCAACGCCTCATGGACCGACTACTGGACCAGTAGAACTGGTCCCTTCACGTCAGGCGCAATCACAGGCATCGCCTTCCCCTCCCTCCCCAGCATCAGCAACAAAGCCAACACCATCGCCAACCTCGCAAACACCCAATCGCCAGCCATGTACCTCCCCGACTCGTCCGACCCAAGAATCTTAGCAGGCTACAGCGCCCAACTCTCCCTTCTCTCCAGCGCCTTACAAGACCGCAACCGAGCCGTCTTCGAACTCATCAACGCCAACGACGGCGACCTCACAGTCGCCACCATGCGTCCCCTCAGCCGCGGCACAATCACCCTTTCCTCCTCCCAACCCTTCACACCGCCCCTGATCGACCCACGCTACGGCAGCAACCCCGTAGACATCCAAGTCCTACAAGAAGCAATCGCCTTCAACAAACGCTTTGTAGCAACGGACAGCATGGCGCCTCTGGCTCCAGAACAACTCTTCCCGCCACCTAATGCGAGCAGCGACGACATCGCCGAGTATATCCGCTCCAAGGGCCAGACAGAATACCACCCCAGCGGCTCCGCGGCCATGATGCCTCTCGAACTCGGCGGCGTCGTCGATCCGGACTTGTTGGTCTACGGCACGAGGAACTTGCGCGTCGTCGACGCGAGTATTCTGCCTCTTGTGCCGGCGGCGCATTTGCAGGCTGTGGTTTATGGTGTTGCGGAGAAGGTATGTCGTTTGTCCTCTATTGCGTCTTGCAATAGTCTGATATGAACATGTATGCTGACACGAAATTAGGCTGCGGACATCATCAAAGCGGCAAACAACGGATTATCCAGTGACTTACAGAGTCCTGATAGCTCTGCAAGTAGCTCCTCGCCACAATCGTCGGATATGGCGCCTAGCACAACTTCGACGCCGGAATCTCCACCCGTCGACGTGACGGTTGTGACGATGACGACTTTCGTTACTGTGTTTGTATGAATTAGGAGGTGGATGGGGCAAAATTCTCTCTTTTTCAAGTGATGGTATGTGATTTTGGGAGCATGTAATTTCTCTTGTGTATTTGCGTTTACTTGCTTGATCCCGAGGGATTAGCGTTTTGGAATAAATAATGTATGACTACTTTGTTCGCCAATCTTCCCTGTTGTGCAGAGCACGGTTGATATTTCAAGAGTCTCCCGAGTGAAGAGTCGAGGCGAATGATTTTTCGCGTTGCAAGTGCTATCGACAAAGAAAAGAGCAGAGTTCTGTGTCTCCTGCTTGCATGAAAAGGTGGGCAACACTACAAGAAAGTAAGCACTCTATTCCCTCATCAGCCAGCAACACCCGTAGCCGGGTAAAACCACGCGGCAACAGCAATGATGAGGTAAGTGACGTTCAGCATGACGCCTTCGAGCCAATGTGATTTGCCGTCCTAAGAAAGGTGTTAGCATCTGTAAAAGAGACCCAAAAAGACCAAGAAAGACACGTACCTGAATGAGATAATTAACAACAAGAATAGAAATGAAAAGCACCGCGATCTGGAACCCATCAAAGTTAAGCGTCATATCCTCCGGCTGACCGAGCCCGATCCAGCCGATGATAACCATCAGCGGCAAAACCAGCAGGGCGATTTGCAGACTCGAGCCGATGGCGACGCCGATCGCCAGGTCCATCTTGTCCTTGATGGCGACCGTTACGGCCGTGGCGTGCTCGGCGGCGTTGCCGACGATGGGCAGGAGGATCAGGCCGACGAATTCCTCCGACACGCCGCCTTCGCCTGTGATGGCGTCGATGGAGCTGACCATGTATTCTGCGCAGAAAGCCACGAGGACCGTCGAGCCGGCGAGGGTGATGAGGGCGCCGAGACGGGTTAACTGGGGGATTTCTTCCTCTTCTTCTTCGTGTACTAGGTGTTCTTGGTTGACGCCGCCGCCGGAGGCTGCGGCTGTGCCGGCGCCCATGGTTGCTAGGCCGCGGAGGACTTCGCCCGACTCTTTGCGGCCTGATTTGTTCTTGGGGGATTTCTGGCTGGGTTCGTTGTACATGGCTGCGTGCGTGCTCAGTTGGAAGAAAAGGTAGCAGCCGTAGGTGAACAAGAGCAGAATGGCAGTTCCTCTCGACAACGGCGCGACACCATCGTCAACATCTGCGAAGATTCGAAACGCGGTAGGAATGATCAGACTTCCGATCGCAAGAGCCAAAAGTGAAGCTGCGGTTTGCGCCACGGTGATATTGAAGTATTGTTCTTGTCTCTTCAGGCCGCCGAACAGAAAGCACATGCCTAGCACCAGCAGCAAGTTCGAAAGCATGGATCCAATCAGTGATGTTTGCACGATAAGAATCTTCTTCTTGGCTAGTGCGATGATCGAAACGATGAGTTCGACGGCGTTGCCAAAGCTGGCGTTCAGGAGTCCGCCCAGTGTTTCTCCAACGTAGAGAGCCAGCTCTTCGGTGGCGAAAGAGAGCATAGCAGCAAGGGGAATGATGGCCAGGAAGTTGATGACGAAAACCACAATACGATTGACACTGTCGACTTGCTCGAGGGCGATTCCGACAGGAACGAAGACCAGCATTAGGTTGATCCAGGACCCGAAGACGGCCTTGAACTGTGTCATGATGGTTGGTTTCGGGTACTTCTTCTTCTTCGATCCTGATGTGCTGGTCCGTCGGAGCTCCTCTTCCTCTTCGTCGTTCTTCTTCCCGAGGAAAGGAACAAATCTCCGGAGCTTCCTTTTCCTAGGTCCATCCTCTCCTCCTACCGACCGCTCCACGAAGCCGCCTTGTTGTGGATCTGACGGCACTCGCGCAGAGCTGCTAGCATTGCTGCCGATACCGTGTTCATCCTTCTCGTTCGGGCTGGCCATCGGCGCAGCAGCTTCGTGGGATCGTCGGGGGATGTTTCCTGGAGGACCTGCAGGAAATGTGCCGGCCTTCTTGGTACCTCCGAAGTCGTCGTTCTCGATTCCATGTTCTGTTGGTCTTTGGTGTGATATGGGCGATGACACTGTGTGTCTCAAAGCTCCACCATCTGCCGCCTCTTCGTCCGGGATTCGTCTGGGGTTGGGATTCATGCGGCCGAAGATGTTGTAGGTTTTGTTGTCGCCATCTTGTTGATGGTACCATGCCTGCCTTCTGGCAGCTTTTTTGATTGAATCTACCGCATGGTTAGCAATGAAGCTGGGAAACCGCAGTGGATATTACGATGTGGAGATAGAAGGTTGTAAAATAGCATGGCTGTGGATATCGAGGTTGAGAACTTACGCATTGTGAGAGTAAAGTAGCTTTCTCTTTCCAGGAGAGTATTGTTTGGTTCGTGCTGACAGTCCGGAAGTCACTCTTCAAATGAGCTGCGGCTTCCTTCGCACAGTGAAGGGTGCTCCAGAAAATGTCGCAGGATGAAAATCAGTGTGTACCCCAGGTATGCAGGAAGGAGAAATGAGGTCTGTAGCCGGCGGGCGCGTTCCTTGTTTGTTCAAACGCCTCCCTGATCACCGGCGAAAGCCAATATGTCCAATGCGTAATCTGCGGGCTAGCGCGTAGGTGGCGCAGTGTCGGCTTTATTATACAAGCTTGCAACGCGAGGTTAATGCCCGAGCAAGACGTGGTGATGGCAGGTAGCAAGGCACAGCTGCAGCGTGGCAAAATTGGGTCGTAGGTTGATGATGATGACTTGGCTATGAATCAAGATTTGTGGCGGACAGCGCATGAGAAGAAGTGGCGGCAGGTGATTGCTGGAAGCTTGCCATGCACGGCATAGCAAGCTTGCGGCCGCATTCTTGATTTTTAGCTCTGCCGATCAGATCAGAAGGGGCCGTTGGAATGTCTTACCCGAGCCGTCTTCATTGTTCCTAACGGCCGTGTGAGATTGAGAGAGAATGTGTATGCATGCGAGGCATATCTACGTCTTTGACTGATTTCCATTGGAGCAAGGCGTGTAGCACCAAAGTCGACGGATACCTACAGATTGCAATATCACTGCATCGTGTTCCAAGCACGACACCCCCAAGTGGTCGGCGCGTGCTCTAATATACTGGGTACGACCCAAGTTGTCATTAACCCAAAAACGACAAGACTGGTGAAATGCAAGGCTGGCAATAATAGGAAACAGAATACATGAAACGAAGAAAGTATGAGCATACCAGTCTCATCTTCGTATCGACGTTGCAAAGAAGCTCATGGCGAAACCCACTTTTGCCAACTTGGCATTCTTGTCAAAGCTTGGTGTTTCCCAGCATCCTTTAGGATGCTAGTGACAAAGCCATCGCTCGTCGCTAAAACATCTCATGTTGTAGCAAAGGCCCAAAAGAAAGTCCAGAGATGTAGACTTTTGACGTGTGTCCCTCTATATTACAATAACATTGCTGTTATTTCCCTACAATACACCAACGTACAGGAGAGGCATTCCCATATTTCCACACGTTTGCACTGCTCGTTGAACAGATGCCGCATTGATTGATTCACAATACTTCCGACTCATTCCTCAAATCAAACAAGCCAACAACCCCATCAAACATACTGCCAAAGCTCCGGATCCAGGGTAAAATCCTCCCAATCCGTATGCACAACATCCTGCAACTCCAACGGCACCTGACCAGCCGTATTCACAACACCTTCATCGCCGTCAAGCTGCTCACCGGAATCCTGCTGTTGTTCCTCTCCCTCCACCTTCAACTTCTCAATATTCTCCGCCAACTCGCCTTCCGGCCGCGCCTTCGTATCTAGTCGTTTGCTACTCGATAAACCGGAAAGACAGTGTGAACACGCCATTTGTACCACGATGCGATGATCGCCGTGCACGACTGTCCAGCATCTTCCTAGGACTTCCGCGTGTGAGCATTTGACGATTGGAAGTAATTCACCGTGGCCGCAGGAGCACCAGATGATTTCTTGGGTGCACATTTTTGACAGCACCTGCTTGACGATTCAGTAAGATCTGGGAGAGTTATTGTGGTGGCCCGGGGACTTGTCAGGGTCGTAGGCAACGTATTCTGCTTTTTGCGGTGGTGCAAGAGCGTGGCTGCATGCTACTACTTGTGGTGCACGCAGCAAACTTGCCGGAAGTAGATGGGCCGGCCATGTGGACTCAAACGATGGGTCGATGAGATCTTGCCGCGGCACCGCGGTTCGTTATAATGTCAACGATGAGTCAGCGCGGATGTGTGGTAATACTCATGTTGTCGAAAGTGATGTTGGACAGGTAAGTTCGACGGGTAGTACAATACAGCAACAACTCTGGTAGCCGAACAAGACACCCAAGAATATCGACTGTTCTTCGCGTCATGTTGGTATACTTTCAGCAGCTTGTTGACATCTTCGCCCCAAAGCGCTGATTGCAATGGGTTGAATGTGGCAACACTCGTTCAGTAGACCCTCATAGCCTGTCGAATTCTTTTTCGTTCAGGGACGCTTTGGTGTACAGGATTCTTGCATATTTCACTGATTTTAGCAGACATGGTTCCGGTAGATTTACGGCAATCGTACGAGCATAAATGCTTGAGTCTTGTGTTGAAGAATCCAGATCAAGGTTCCTTGTGTGAAGGTGTTATTTGAAGTGATGCCATGTACGTTTCACTCGAGATGATGAAGTTTCAGCAAGAACAGGCCGCCGAGCAGAGGAAGTTGGACCGCGAGCTGGACCGGCAGCTGAGACAGCAGAATCTTGACTTTCAACGATCTACTTCGGAGATGATGTTGACGGCCATGAAGCAGCAGACGAAAATAGCGCGAGAGCTTTCGACAATGCATTGCTGCCACGAGCGTGGGAAGTGTCCCTGCATCGACGGGTATCGGGAAGAAACCGAAGAGGTGTAGATGTAAATAATTAGTCGCGCGGATGTATGCCAGTCTCGTTATGGGTATATTCGATTTTCCGAGCTGGGAATTGATAATCGCAGGTTCCATCATATCCCACTTCTGCGAGTGAACCCTATGATATCCATACTCGTAAATCCAGGATGTAAACAATAACAATCCAACACCATTTGTATGCCGGCGCGAAAAAGAAAAAAAAAGAAAAGAAAAATAGACACCCCCATTATAATCAAAAACACCAACCCTCAACCCGAACCACCCGTATACCTATCAATAACATTAAAAACCTTCAAATTCGGCACCGAGCACTCCTCCCCCGGCGCGCGACAACCCAGTTCCCGCTCAAGCTCATACCCAGCATCCGGGCTGAAAGTCCGGATAGTACTCGCGGCCATCTGGCACGAAGAAAGACCCTCGTACTGTTGAACCTGGGATTGAGGCGTTTGGTAGGCCATGTTGGGGTTGTGGAATTGCTGAGCTAAGGGCTGGTGGTGATGGTCGTCCATGGGGATTTCGTATGCGGGAAAGGGAGCTTGGGGGTCCTGGTGGTTTGGGAAGAGGAGGGGTGGATCGTGTTCGTAGGATTGTCGGCGGTCGGGTAGGCTGCAGGGGCTGGGGATTTGGTTTGCGGCTTGCTGGGTGGCAATGTTGGAGGGGATTTGTAATGTGGGCTGGGGCTGTCGAGGTAGGATTGGTTGTTGGCGAGTTGGTTGTGGTGCTGCTTGGATCTGCTGAAGGTGTTGTGACTGTTGTGTCTGGACGTCTTGAGCCGGACTACTCGAGCAACCGGATCCACAAGGCCGGCGTGAATTCGCCATAGTCTCCAAGGCGTTCGCAGCGACAGAACCTCGACTCCCACTAGCACGATCGATCTCAGCGTCAGAAACCCCATAAGCCTTGAGTAGATTTCTCAGTCGTCTATTCTCTTCCACAACGCCCTTTGCCGCCGCCTGGATTTCCGCAGAAGCGGAGACGCCGGCTTGTTCGCAGTTGCGATATCGAGTTTCCAGATCCTTGAGGTATTCGCTTCGCCTGGCGCGAGAGCGTCGCTGGTTGTCGCGGATCCGGGCGAGATTGGCGGCTTTCTGGTGTGGCGACGATTAATGTTTGTAATGGCTAACGTCAAAGACTTTGCGATTCACCGATACATACCTGAGGGTCATCTTCCGAGTCCGCCTTGTCGGCCATGCTGAGATTTGATGTGGTGGCGACGTACCAAAACCAGAGCAGGCGAATAATTGAAGTGTGTGATGTTTTTTTCCCGACAGAGATGATCTTCGAGAGCCTCGCATATGTTAGCAGCACATCCTGGATGATACATGTGTCTGCGCAGGGAGGCGAGAGAGAGAGAAAGGTTCCGGCTCCGCGACGAGAAGCATTGTGGCTGTGTTAAAGCAGAGGCAAAAGCCAGTCGGGATCGACTCCGCTTGAAGATAGCCTTTCCGACCCATGCGCTTCTAGACTGCTTATGGTTTTTTCTTTCTTGGTGATTTATTTGTTATTCGGATGAACCTTAGCACAGTCTCGCTGTGGTTCGTTAGCACGATAAATAATACATTACATTAGTCAAAGCATGAGCATATGTCTTTACATCGAGATTTGTAAGGTTACTAGTATGCCAGTTGAAGCAAAAATCATCAGAATTCATATCTTTGGACAATTCAGCGGGTATCAAAATTCACATCCAAATGGTCTACAGAAGACCCCAGCCAGCCCGCCACGCCAAGCTTGCTTCACATCTGCTGGCATATATATAAAATAAACGTCTTCGTTCCTGCGCTAGTTGTACCAGCTCTCCTCGTCGTAATTCATCATGTTGGTATAAGGATTTGCGCCATTCATCCAGCTCAGGACCGCGAACGCATTTGCATTCGCTGGGTTACTGGCTTGGCTGGTGGGTGCATTAACCATGCCATATGCTGGGTTATTGGTGGGATCCAAGTCCGGCTGGCCCTGCTGCTGTTGAGGTGGCGGCGGTTGTTGTTGCTGCGGTTGTTGCTGTGGTGTCGAGAATGAACCAGTTCCATCACCCACCGGCCTGTTCATCCAATGGGCCGATGGATCAGCAGTATCTAAAGTATTCCAATTCTCAAACCCAGTCGCCAGCTGAGCCTGATCTCGATATGCCCAATCCTGGCTATCCCGCAGAAGCTGTTCGACGCCGCCGAACATGTTGCTCGGACTAGCGCCGATGGGTCGTTGATGCATCGAGTCGGTCGATCTATGTCGGCCGGGGACCTGCGGCTGTTGTAACGCCGACACCGCTTGTGTGTACTGTTGCGCTCGTAATTGGCTGAGTTCTGAAGTTGGAAAGTTGTGGCCGGTGCTGCTACTCTGTGGTCGAGGTGCTAGTCCAGCATGGCCCGGATTGTTGCCATAGATCGAATCTGGTGTGGGAACCGAGGTGGAGCCTTGCGCTTGTAGAACCTGCTGCGGAATGTATGGTACAGTATTGACCACAGCTCCAAGCACTCTGTTTTGTTCAGACGAAGGCGACGAGATGTCGCCCGTGTACGCGCCATACTTCGCATCGGTTCGTGCGAGAACCGTTTCGGCCTCCTCCGGGAGCTCGACGTTCCATTTTCGAGCTAGTACGTTGAGTATGCTGAGCGTACGTCTGGCACCAAGCCAGCCCTCGGCGATCTCCTCCAGATGCTTGACGCCGTGTATGATGTCTCTTCGGGCGTTTTTGTCAGGCAAATTGAGAAGATGAATGGTGCATGCGGAGTGAGCGATGTACACTGCGATATTGCAAATCTGACGTAGACCGTGTGACCGCTTGTACAAGCGCAGAAGCTTGGAGATCATTGCGGCCGCCTGCGTGCAGAGTTTCCGTGGGCTGACTGTTTGCGGTAGAGGCGAGGTTGCCTGTGTGTATTTGAGGAATGGTCGGAAGAGGTGAATGAAGAGGAGTTGGAAGAACATGCTAGGTTGTGTTAGCGATTGCTGTTGAGCAAGTTCCAGCGAAAAACTTACTGCATGACCAGGACACTCGATAACCCGCCTTCTTTAGGCTCCATTTCCTTGGGCAAGTCGCGCCTCCAACTTTCAAGTCGCGTGTGAATATCGCTCAACTTCTTCAACTCGATAGCCTTCCCCTTTGTCTTGGTCATATCAGACGGATTGTAGAAGTTCTGCAGAAGATCGTTACTGATCTCACAAAGCTTTGTGATCTGCAGGGCAACAGCTCTGGTGCGCGCCGGTTGCGAGTTAGCCTGAGTGAAGCCAGAATCTGTATAAGGACACCAGGCAGTTGCATCCTCGTCAGGAAACACCTCAGGTTTCGGTGCTGTGATCAGAGACATGGGCAGCTGTGGTAGTCGTCCAAGGTAATTAGACCAGCATTTGTCGAAAAGAAAGCAACCCCAGAAAGTAATGCGCCGTACATCCTCTTCAGCTTCGTTTCCGTTGATGTGCTTGTTGAACGTCATGTTTCCAGAGTCCAGATTGAGGCCCATGTCGTTGGCCATGCGGAAAGACATGCCGCTGTACACCCACCCTTTGGCTTCTCGTCCGCACCCAGCTTCTCTAACAGACATCAACGCCATCGCTTGTACTGTCGTCAAGCGCGGCTTTTCGTGTTCGTCGTTTTCCATCATCAAGCGCTTCGCTTCACGGAAGAAGTGGTCTCCTGCGGTCGCTGAGTCGTTAGGGTCATCCCTTGCGCCTGGATTTGATGTGAAATGGCATCCTAGTGCGAGGATCGCGTTGACCAGTAGTGGCGTGCAATAATATGTCTTGCGAACGGTATTCGCAGGCGGCCGGCCAAGAGAGAAATCGCGCCAGAACAAAGTCTTCGACATCGTGGTGAAGAAGGTGTAATGCCAGGTAAAGTACATGTTCAAAAGATGTAGAACAAGCTCCGGATCATCGGTAACAGTAGTCCAGGAAGTAATTGGGTCTTCTTGCTGCTCGTATTCGTCCGTGTTGGGTGTCACGTCGTCGTTCTCGAGGTGTATCAACGTGGAAGTGCCGCCAATGTAGCGCACCGATCCATCGTCAAGCCGGAGGTCTCCCATCTTACCAAACAACTGCGACTCGAAAGTCGGTCCGTCTGCAGAAGGTGCGCGGTCCGGTAGCTCAGTCTCTTCATCGTCGTCTTCTTGCGCAAGTCCATTCTCTTTTGCAGCGATTTTCTCGGCAATGTCGTCGAGGCTCTCACAAGAGCGGATGTCGTTGACCAGGCCCGGCACTTC
The DNA here is from genome assembly GCA_030772445.1 of Cladosporium sp. MBC 237. Taxonomy (NCBI): domain Eukaryota; kingdom Fungi; phylum Ascomycota; class Dothideomycetes; order Cladosporiales; family Cladosporiaceae; genus Cladosporium; species Cladosporium sp. MBC 237. Next base: position 229,360 of record JAPHCH010000039.1, read on the forward strand.
CTCTTCTGGCCAGTTTAGGATGGCTTGAATCAAAGTTTGCAGTGTCGTGTTCCTCGTCTTCAGCCCATCCATGTCCTGCTTGTAGACACCTTTGCGTCGATGATCCGTCCATGGCGAGTAGATGCATTCTGTGTTGTAGACCTGAGCGCAAGCAGCGCAGCTGGGTTGGTTTCCATCGCATTTGCTCTTCCGCTTGCTATATTGACATGTTCGTTAGGTGGATTCACAGGATATTAGAGTTGAAAGGAAGAAGGTATAGGCTCTTACCGGCAAGCTACACAAGCAGTAGACACACAACGCCTCTTGGAGGGATCATCGTCCTCTTGCGCGGCATGCTTCCTCCTGCTGCGCGGCTTCGGTTTGGTAGAGGCGGCTGGCAGGCCAGGATTGGGCGCATGCGGTGCCTCGTTATTGACACTGGCGCTCTGCCTGACATGTTCGGCGCCTTGTTGCGCCATATCGGTCTGACATGTGGTATCTTCGTTCACAGCATGTCAAGCATCTCCTCGGAGGTGGGATAGCGATGATCGCTCGGCGCGGGCGGATAGGGCGATTGTCTGGAAAGATAAGAAGGCGATTCGCAGCGGCGATGATAGCAGGCCCAGGGTGCCGACTGACGTTGCAAAGGGATTTGGGCGAAGGCTAAAAGATCTGCAGGCTGCGGGTGTGGTGGTGGTGGTTCTCGCGTGCTTTGATTAGCAACTTCCAAGGTTCTCACTTGATTATTGCTGACATGAGTCTCTCTAACCACCTCCATCTACCCCACCCTTCCCGCGGATCTGGCGCGGAGAAGTAGCAGTCAGCGGTGGAGTGAGGATTCTTTAGCGGTTTTCGGGCCTGCGCTAATAAAGTCACGTCAAGTAGATTATTAGTATTTTGCTCTTCTCTTCTATGCTATGCCCTTCATACTACTCGCCTGCGCCAGCCAACCGTCGACATGCAAAGTAGGCTTTCACGCATTGGGGTACATTAGTCTACAACGACTTCTCGGTACACTCCGAAGCGTCTCATCTTTACTCCAAAACCATTATGACTAGAGCTCATGGCCATACCGAGGTTCCCCAACGCTCGCCCACAAATAATGCGGTGTGAGCCGTACTACCAAAACGCTACGGCATTTGGAATAACGCTAGCGCGGCCATCTGCGAGTGTCAACTTCATCGGCGTCTTCCATACGTAAGATATCATCAGGGTCGTGTAGCTGCTAACAACGCAAGATTGTCATTGTCATGCTAGCTTGCAAATAGTACAGACTCAAGCAAATCGAAGAACATCAGGTGAAAAGGAGCCAACAATGACCGTAAAGTAACGAAGAAAAGAAACTAGAAAATTAGATCCACCAACAGGAACTAACAATACATTAAACATTTGCATGGGTATCATCCAGTTATCACCAACGCTCGCCCGCCTGTACCAGAACGAACCTACCTACGCCCACCGCCCAAGACTCGTTCCTTCAAACCCTCCCCAAAACCTCCGCAACAAGCCTCTTCATCTGCGGCACCAACTCCGGAATGCGAAAAGGCTTCGTGACCACCTCATCCATGCCCGCCTCAATCGCACTATTAATCTGCTCGCTCCTCGCATTCGCCGTGACAGCAATAACAGGCACGTGTCCCAAAATGTCTCCCTTCGACTGCTTTTCGCGAATGTGGCGGATGCAAGTCAGGCCGTCCATGGTGGGCATTTCGAGGTCGAGGAGGATGATTGACAAAGGGGTTGGGGCGAGGTCGGCAGGGCGTTCTTTTTCGGGTGTTGTGGGTTCGGAGGAGTAGCTGGATTGAGAGATGAAGTCGAGGCATTCTACGCCGTGGTTGGCGACGTGCACGGTGAAGCCGGCTTTACGGAGTTGTTGGCTCATGACTTTTTGGTTGATTAGGTTGTCTGGAGGGTGGTTAGCGAGGCTCGATCTGCCTTTTGGGTGTCTGCTTACCCTCGACGATGAGCACGTGTAAGTGCTTGTGATGCTCTTGATCAGGTTGAAGTCCGTTTCTTTCCACCTTGGGGCTGTTGCTCCTGGATTGCTCCGATGCGCCGTCTAATTTTGCTTCCCTCGCAGGGACAGTTGGCTGTGAATGTGTATTCCCAAGAACTGCGCTGCCTCTCCGACTAAAAACCATGGGACTAGAAGAGGCACTGACGAATCTTGTAAGTGGGGCGGGTTCTTCACCCTCACCCTCGACCCATCTCTTCGCCTTGACGTAGAAAGTAAAACTGGTCCGTCCTCCACAGCTCGCCACGCCAATCTGGCCGCCTTGCAGCTCGCAAAGCTCTCTGGATATGAAGAGGCCAAGCCCGCTGCCTCCATACTGCTTGTAAGTTTTGGGAGAAGCTTGCGCGAATCTTTGGAAGAGCACTTGCATCTGCTCGTCGTCGAGTCCGGATCCTGTGTCGGAGACTGCGAGCTGAAGGTATATGTCTTCTCCATCTCCCCATTCGCCGTTGGGTGTGGGAGGAGCCTTCGTATGGCGGATGGGAATGAAATTGATTCCGTGGTGCTTTCCTGTCGGCCGTTCGTAAGAGGCACCAATGTATATGGTGATCTCGCGATTATCGGCGTACTGCGTGAATTTAATGGCATTCGTAAGCAAATTTATAACGACCTGAAGCAAGCGGCTTGGATCAAGCACCACCCAGTCAACGCCAAGTTCGGCGTACGTCGGCTCGATGACGAGCTTCGTCTTGATGTTCGCTCGTGAAATCTCGGCCTCGTACATTTTCAGCGCCTTTTCTACAAGATGTGGCGGCTGCACTTTATCTGGTGCAATCTCCAAGAGGCTGGCGTCCAGTTTGCTGAGAGTGAGAATGTCATCAACGATCCGTTTTTGGTGTTGAGCGCAAAGAATGATGGTATGTGCCGCGTCCACAAGATCCTCCACAAGATGGCCTGTCAGAAGCCTATCCTGACTTGATGTGGTTGAATCGGCCGCTTGGAGTGAAGATACAATTGAGTCGGCACTCTGCAATATCGCGCTCAAGGGATTGCGCATTTCGTGAGAGGTCATGTCAATGAAATTCTCACTTTGCCTCTTAGTCTCAAGGGCATCATCCAGTCGCTGTGAAAGAAGCTTCTCCGCCGCTTTCTGCGGCGAGATATCATTGATCCAGCCCAAAATGGCAGAAACACGTCCGTCTGGTTCAACTTCCGGGAACGATGTCGCAAGCAGCCAGGTATCTCCCGAAAGCTCCTCACCAGTAGCTTTGTCGATTGCTCGCCATTCTTTCAATACGCGGTATTCGCAGATATCAGGTACGCGTTGGACTGTAACTCTTTCCCAGCTCTCCCAGAAACGGCATACATCATCGGGGTGAATGAAATCAGTCCAGTCAGAGGGCTTGTTGAAAGACACAGAACGTCCATCCGGAAGGTCGGGTACGAGACGCCGGTAGGCGTCGTTCACATACAAAGGTTTTCCCTCGGGATCCAGAACGAACATGCCGATAGGTGCAAGCTTTGCCATACGAGAAAACTTTGCGTCGCTCCGCTCGGCTTGCAGAGTTGTGAGACGCAGCTGCTGAGCTAGAGCGCCATTGATGTCGTCGGCCATCTTCTGCGCCCTCCTTTGCTCGATTGGCAAGGAGATGAAAGCGGCGGCCTTGAGAAGCACGTCACCTAGAATGTGTAACCACATGTTGTAGCCTTCGTCGAAGGGCACTCGGGGACAGATTCCGACGACCAGAACACCCATCAAATCTCTCGATGTTATCGAGGTGATGGGCAATACGATGGCCTGATTCACGGTGTCACCAAAACCTCGATCCGGATTACTCAGAGCGAATTCAGCCGGGAGAGCAGCGTCGTCTGAGCCGAGAACGATTGGTCTCTGTTCTTTCCAGGCAGCCGTGAAAGCCTTCGCAAGCACTCTTGTAGATTGTGCTAGTGATTCGTCACCAAGTACAAAAGCTTGAGGAAGACTGCTTGGCTCTAACACGCCCATCGTGCCCTCGATTGTACATATAGTATTCTGCGGTGTATAGGCATTACTGTCTGTCGACTCGGACATGAGTTCTGAGAGATCGTGCTCAGCGGTATAGAACACCGCATATGGAAGGTCGACCACCTCGCACTGCAAGCCGCCCAGAAACGAAGACCAAAGCTCTTCCAGTGTAGCAGCAGAAGCAATGCGCTTCGCCAGGTTTGTGGTAGTGACTCTCCTTCTTTCCCCACGCACAGCTTTCGTGCATTCTGTGAGGACATTCTGCACGCCACTCGCGCCACCACCTGGTCCTATTGCGGGTGTCAGAGTAGCATCCCAGTAAGTCTCCTCGAGAAACCCGTGGCGATTAAGGTGTAGTGGTAGTCTGTTGATTTTCTCGGTGTTGCCATGATAAGCGCTCGAAATGTAAGGCCAGATCACAGAGCGCATTCCAGGTCTCCACGCCTGCTCGAGCGGCTGCCCGAGGTAGTGCGGGTGGTTTGTTTCGAAGATTGGCACAAAAGCTTCGTTGTAAATTAGAGCATTCTCAGGACCCCAGTAAATTGTTCGCGGAGTCGGGTCTGCCATGGCACTCAAGACGACGCTTCGAAGCTCGTAACTCCATTCTTTGATCGGACCCAGAGGGGTTTTGGTCCAGTCGTGCTCGTAGAGAATGAACCGTTGCCATTTGGAAAGGTCCTCGTTGGGGAATCGGATCCAGTCGAGTTTCTCTCCGATGTCGTCGGGTCTGGCATGTGCTACTGTTGTGTCGAAGGTGATAGCGACAGTGTCATCGTCTATGGTCCTTGAAGTCCATCCTGCATTTCCTTCATGTCGCTCACTTCCAGTAGTATGTTGAAGATGCGTCTCGTCATTCAAAGCCTTGGTCGCATTCTCCAGCGAAATCCCATGTAAGCGTGTAGCCGGATTCTGATAGACGACCTGCCAAACCGACTCCTCGCCCGGTCTCAGCTGGAAAACCGCAGTGGGTCTGTCGTCGGCGTCGAGAAAAGCGGCGAGAGCTCTTAGCTCGGACGGCAGGCCTTCAGCCATGTTTTGCTGGGTGCTTGTGCTTGTGCTCGAGCTCCACTCACACGGCAGCAAGCGAGTGACCCTCACCACACATAAACATCACCGGGTCTTGGGTGCAAACTGTTGTGAGGCGAAAGAGTCATTGCCTGGCAGAGAAGGAGAGGGCACGAAGAGTCTCGTATCCATGCCACTGCACTTGGGCTGAGTTGAGTTGCCGGCGCAGCCGCAGATCGCGCAGCACCAAAACAGCCGAGACCGTTGTTGAAGGTTTCGTTCGTTGCGAGGCGAGCGAGGGCGCGAATGCGCGCGCGGCGGCAGGAACCGGCTTACAAAGGACGCACGGGCTTCCTTACTAAATATTCCAGAAATAACAATCGCGAAACAGCAGTAACTACGGTAAGGTATACGGGGAACGTGAAGACCATAATTCATTCTATTTCATTTCTGTCTTTGGTTGTTATTTAGCGACGGTTATGTGCCATCCATCATGCTGTTTGTTTTTCACAAGCTTGGTAGTGAAGTCCTTCACTGCATCAAATTCGCTTCAATAATGCGCCTTCGAATGATCCCACGTCTACTTCTGCAGCTTCAGCATGACATATGGGATCTCGACATCCTCCTCAGTCTCATCCTCAGCAGTGATCTCGAAGATAACGTTCTTCTGGTGTGCCGGAATGGGCTTCTTGCTGATAGTCTCGACAAGGGTAGACATCCTGAAATTCATGTTAGCATTTGCATCGTCAGGGAAACTGAAAATGGTTCAAACTCACTTCATCGGAAGACGGTCCTTGTTCTTGGAAGGCGGGTAGAACGAAGCGTACAGCAAGCTGACGCCTGAGCTAATCATGCTGATGCTGAGACCCTTGGCCTTGAAATCGTCAATGAACTGCTGGAGTGTGACGTCCTCGGTCTCGAAACGATCCCAAAGCTTGTCGATTGTGACATCGCCGTTCGGGCCCTTGTAGGTACCCTTCGGGCTGGCGATGGGCTCGGAGAAACCGAAGAAGGGCAGCGCCAAGTTGATGAAACCGTTCTTGTACTGCTCGATGTCGTCCTTGCCGTCGATGATCTTGTAAAGTTCAAGCACAACAAGACCGGTCACAAGGGCGGTCGTGGTGGCGATGGCAGGGATGATCTTTCCGGCAATGAACTTGGTCTTGTGCTTGTCAGCGGTCGGGATCTTGTAGTTCTCGGCACGGAGGTTCGAGCAAGCGGTGATGAAAGCAATGTGGTAGTTGGAGTCATCATCCTTCTCGAAGTCGACGGGGTCAAGACGGAAGTCGCCAAGCGACTTGGGCGCAGGAAGACCCTTGACGATGGCCTCAAGGGCCTCGTTGTCGTCCATAGGCGCGTTTGCGTTGGGATCGGGCTCCTTCTCGTCTGCTTGGATCTTGACATTGGCGTCAGGCTTGAACTCGGGGATGACCATACGATCGAGCACCGAGGTGATGTAGGAACGGTCCGAGTTGGGCTGGATCTTGTAGTTGAAAGCACGCAGGTTGGCAGCAGCCACAATGAAGTCGTAGTGAGAAGCGTTGTTGGTGTCGAAAGCCAGAGGGTCCGGGGCACGCTTGGGTCCAGACCAGAAGGGCTGACCAGAAGAGGTCTTGGAGTCCTTGGGGAAGTTGTAAAGCAGCTGTGAGATTGCGTTGTGGTACTGCTTCTCGAATTGCAGACGGGCCCACTCGATACAGTCATCGAAGCTCTCGGGCTTCTCGGTCTGGAGGTAGTCGCGAAGGGTTTCAAGGGTCTGCTTCTCATTTCCAGACTGCTTCAATGCGGATCCGAGGTAGTCCTTCTGCGTGAGGTACATGTTGACTACTTCAGGAGAGCCAGTGAAGTAAGTGTGGAACAGGTCCTTGGCCCAGGCGATAGTGTGCTCAATGCGGTTAGGGAAGCTGCGAAGAGTGCACATCGGGAATGATTGCTCAGGGGGGTCCTGAGAGCTGGAGTAAGACTCTGTGAGGCGGGGAAGAACGACCTGGGTGTTGCCCTTGGTTCCGAGGGTACCGCTGTCGACGAGGGGCTTGTGGAAGAACACACAACGTCTGTCGACGTAGGTACGAGCGTCAACGTTGTCGAGCGCGTTGGTGACGCCATCCAGGCTCTGCCAGAAATCCTCGTTGAAAACATCCTCAGTCTCCTGGGAGACACGGTCCTTCATCATGTTGATCTTGCCCTTGAGGTCGGGGTTCATTGCCTGCACGGCCTCTGCAGCGCATTCACTCTTCAGCTTGCCGACATCCTTGGCACGGAACAAGAACTGCCTGTTCAAGTTGCTCTTCTCAATCTGATCCATATCGGTAACGCTGATCTTGCCCTTGGGTCCGGTGGCAAGACCAATCATAGCCCAGTTCTTGAGCATCTCGCAACCAATGGCACCAGCACCAACCAGGAATTGGTTGATGTTGGACAGCTTCTCCTGGTATTCCTTACCGAATACGGCGATCTGACCATCGTATCTGCTGCCAACAGGCTTGCACAGCTCCTCGCTACGCTTGGAGGAAGTCGGAAGGGCCTCCAGAGAGTCGAAGTACAGCCATTGCTGAACGGGCATGAACTTGCCAGAGACTGACTTGAGCACTTCCTGGGCAGCGAGACCACCGAAGAAAGCAGCCATGGGTGCAAGGTCACCGCGAGCCTGGTATGAAAGCTCCTTGATGAGCTTCTCGTCCAATTCCACAGGCTCCTCGCCAGCCTTTGCGATTTCTTGCGTAAGGGAGAAGACTTCTGCGGCGTCGCCGTCATGGTGCGGGCGGGGAAACTCGCCGTTGTGCTTCTCTGCAAACGCATGCAGAGCTTGGAAACCGGCGTGGAGCTGAGCAGGACGGTCGAACTTTGCGAAATCCGACATCATCAGCTCTGGCTTCTTCAGCTGCTTGCTGAGAGGCTCAAAGTCGATGAACTTCGGCATCTTGACCTGTTGGTAGAGACCTCCACGCTTGTACTCTCCCAATCCAGATACATCGCCGATTGAGAATGTGTAGGGTCCCTTGACCGAGATCTTGCGAGGTGCCGAATCGTTCAGGCCCTCCATACCCTCAACTTCCGTGAATGTGACAAAATCTCCATCCTCAAGACCGTGTCTTGTCTCATCGAGCGCAGAAACCATACCCTCCGAGTCGATGTCTGCGATGATGCCGTTCAGCGGGTTCTCGCCGGTTGCGTCGCCGACGGTGAACTTCTTGCCAAAGTCGGTGAAGACGGAGCCGAACAGGCCGTATGTGTCGGTGATAACAACGTAGATGCCATTCTCGTGACAGAACTCGGCAATCTTAAGCTGATCCTTCAATGTGGTGTCCGTGAGCACTACCACCTGGTAGCTCTTCAGCTTGCTGAGGTCCTCGGTGATGGAATCCGCCGGGTGGAGGTTGACGGGGGTATAAGGGTTGAGTTCGGATACACGCGGTGCGGTGACCTTGCCGCGCGGTTGGCCGACGTCTTCGGGGTGGAGGAAGAATTGGGAGGAGAGGTCTTCGATGGCGGCGGGCTTGGGGTCGTGGAGGGTCAGGCTCTTGACACCAGCGAGGGCGATGTTCTTCGCGATCTCGACACCGAGACCGCGCAGACCGACGACCAGCACGTTGGAAGATCCCATGCGCTTCATGGCCTCGTGGCCGAGCACGTAGAGCTGTCTGCTGTAAAGCGATTCATCGATCTCTCCGTTTGCTTCTTGCAGCTGCTCGACGGCAGCCGCAGGGCTATCGACATCCATCTTGCTGTTCGCTTCCTGCGGGTGTGAGATCAGTATTAGTGTATTCAGAACGGCAGTGCGTGATTGTAGAGAGTGTTTGCGGGACTCACTGTCATGACTTTCTTAGAAGGACGGGCTTCAGCCTCGGGAAGATGGCGTTTGGTCATGTGATACCGCTAGGTAGAGTCGCGGTTTGCGGAGTCGAGAAAACAAGAAGCAAGGTAAAGGGAAGGTAAGAGTGGGACGGCGGGCTTGGAGGGGTGTGGCGGATCCGTAAGCGTGTCAAGTGTTGGGGTGGTGATGAGAGGATGCAGCAAGATGGAGCAGCCCGTCTTGCGATGACGCTTGACCTGGCCTGAGGCAATCGCTTGCATCCGAAGCTGCGCCGGCCAGCCCTCATCACACTTCTAAGGGTTCAATGTTGACATGGCCATACAGTAAGTATATGTACTGCTAAAAACATACATACACCTCAATGTAATACCTGATTGAAACGACCTTTGACCATCAGGACCCTACAGCTTCCCCCTATTCAAAAACCTCTTCGGCAAATCCACATACTTCGACCTCAAGTACTCCGCCACGTTCTTCCCCAAAAAATCATACGAGCTCGAACAACTCACGCCGCGATCAAGATGATCGTGCAGTAAAAAGTGCACCGCGTACATATTCGGCAACTCAAAGCGATCGATCCTGTTCCCCTTGTACTCATCCGCCAGCAAACGCTTGACAGTCTCGACGGAAAGGGTGGAGCGCAACCAGTCCCACTCGTCCTTGTTTCGCACCCAGAAGCCCACGTTGGCATTGCTGCCCTTGTCGCCGCTTCGTGCGTGGACCAGCCAGCCGAGGGGTCCGTATGTTGTTGGTCCGAAATTTGATTTTGCATTTGTTGTTACGGACTGTGAGGGTTGTTGGGTTGCCCAGGTTTTCGTCTCTGGTGGAGGCGGGATCACGAAGCTACTGTCGTCCCACAGGTGTACTCGGTGCTCGACATCGCTCTGCGGGAGCAATGTGACATAGTACTCGAAGATGGGTTTGGGGAAGCCGGATCGGAAGTCTAGATGGAAGGTGGCTCCCGGGTAAGACTGCATGATGGGGTCGATGATGGGTCGCAGGAACTTCTCTGGCAACAAGTCGGCTTCTGTAGGAGCCTGTGCGAATACTCGTAAGTCTACCGTCGCGGCGTTCTGGTTGCTGGCGTTTTCTGCTGCGCTACCATTCAAGGTGAACTCGAGCTTGCTGAAGCGATGGATATGGGGATTCAACAGGTGTCGCACCTGTGCCTCGAGCATGCGTGCTTTCTCAGGGATGTCGAGACCGCATGGAAACCAGTGGACTTCTGCTTGGTAGCCACCTTTGGCAGTCAGACCAACCTTGGTGGTTGCAGGCGGAGTGGCGCCCTTGACGCCGTGAAGGGCAACACGATCTGTGCCTAACTGTTCGAACCAAAGCTCATCAAGAATGGCCGTCACATCGCTGTTGTAATACCAAGGTCCCTGGATCTCATACAATAGTTGAGAACTGCAAGTCTGCGTGCTGACCTCTCCACCAGAGTCTCGACTCTTGGTGATAACCACTTGCCCGTTGGATGAGATCTCTGCAATTGGGTATCCAATATCGACCCAGCCCTTCGTCTCCAGAGTCTTGAATCCGGTAAAGTTTCCGCCTGTAACATAGTTACTGCACTCGATCAAGTGTCCAGCGACAAAAGCGTTGGCCAATTCCTGCAACTGATGCCTCTGCCAGCCGTGCCACCAATAAGCAGCTCCAATAACAGGACTAGCATCGCTCACCCTACCGCAGACAACGATATCAGCTCCTCTCTCAAAAGCAGCAGCAATGCCCAATCCACCCAAATAAGCCTGCGCAGAAATCGGCTCAAACTTCCAATCATCGAGCGATTCGCCAGTGCAAATATTCTCAAACTTGCTCCTGCCTTCGCGAAGAGCCTTCTCGATCGCAGGCAAAACTTCATCGCCACTGATATAGGCGACCTTAAGACTCAAGCCTTTCTTCCTGACCATCTCAGTAACAACCTGATGGAGCAACTTCGTATCCGAAGCACCAGCATTGACTGCCACTTTAATTTTGTATTTGGCAAGGTCCTCAAGAGCAGGTTCGAGGGCTTCGATGAAAGTTGGTTCGTAGGCGTCGCCGCCTTTGTCGGATTTCATGGCAGCGCGAGTCGTCATGTTGAATTCGCTCATCCAATCTCCAATGATCACATCGACCGGGTCTTTTGGGTGTTGTTTGGCGAGGTGGGCCATGGCTGCTCGGCGGTCTGTTGCTGCGCCAGAGCAGCCTGCGATGCGGATTGCTCGTTTGCTTTGAAGTGACATGTTCAGTATTTGGGAATGATAGTCTACAATTATTGATGTGTGTTTGCGATCGAGTGTGAGGACTCATCGCGATTGACCAGAATAGAGAATGGTCTTCACCTCTATATACCTACATGTATGCAGATGTTCTACCTCGGGAACCAGTTGAGTACAGGGTCGTTACTCGAAGGCGGGGCAAGATATCTTACATACAGCCTCGCGGCCAACGGAAAAGCATTGTCCGAACCCAAGAAAATGGGCGAGCGATGTATTGAAGGAGAAGAGTGATGAGAGCGGTCTAGACTCTCCATGCAACACATTTACGTGTGGTAGCCTAAGAAAGATATGGCCGTTTACGCTCATGCACATTTTACATGCATTTGCATTGCAAAATTCGTAAAATGCAAAGGTATAGATATTTTGTTTGGAAGAATTACCTTAACTGTAACGGTTTCTTAGTGAAACGGACGCGCGTTCCGAAGCTTTCTTTCCCAGCCCAACGCAAGCGTGCCCAGTTCGAATCTCGTGACGGTCGCCCACTCGCTCGGTAACGAGCGATCTGCTGCGAGCGGCTCTAAGTTTCTGGCACACCCTTCAGTCGAGCAATCGAGCAAAGAGTGTCAGGTCATGAGGTGGCGGTGCTGGACTACATGCTTCGTTGGTGAAATTTATCGGGACGATGATGCGTTTCGTGACACTTTTTGCTGTGCTTTTGGGTGTTGTGTTTTGTCAATCATTATTTCTAGGCATGTCCCTCAACAGCGGTGGCAGTCAAAGACGACCTATGGCCCTATTATACCATTTTCTGTACCATGTCTTTTCTTGCTCTTCATTTTTAACACGTATCTCAGTTAATCGGGTCTCTTTTCCTACCTCATCCACTTCTCTCTAGTGGGATTTTCTTTTGAAAGAATCGCTGATACCGAATGAATGCCTCAGGCACACACAAAGAACAAAATGAACAAACGAAAAATAGAATGACGTGTCTATGTAGTCTAATAATAATAATAGTAATAACAAATACTGCCTCAACAAATGGCCCGAAAACCCCATCTCAACCCTCAAAAGGGGATACATATAATGTTACAACCAAACAAAAAAAAAACAAATCGTAGTGCATTGGTCATCTCTTCCGGACCAATTTGCACGAGTCCCATAATCTTCAGTGCGAGGTATTCTCAGGTTTGTGGTATCGGATTTTACTTTTAAAATCATAGGCAAACAGAAAGAATGCCTATGGAAAAACATGGAAAGAAAAGAGAAAGAAGAACGGAAAATTGGCACAAAATTCAACGCCGTCCCGCTATGCTTCGTGTGGTGGAGAGGGCCCGCGGTGTTCGCACACTGCTACGCTCTCCCCATATCGTCGTCGTCAGCAGAGCCTTCCTAGGGCGCCATGACGAGCGCCAGGAGGGCCATGCGGACGAACATGCCGTAGCGCATCTGTGATGGAGGTTAGTTTGGGATTCTCATTGTTAGGAGGGTGTGGGGAATAACTCACCTGTCTGAAGTATGCGGCCCTAGGGTCGTCGTCAACCTCCTTGCTGAGCTCAGCGTTGCGAGGCAGAGGGTGCATGACGATCATGTTCTCCTTGGCGCCCTTGAGCGTCTTGCCGTCAACGACGAACGCATCCTTGACCTCCTCGTACAGAGCGGGGTCCTCGAAACGCTCCTGCTGCACGCGGGTGCAGTAGAGAACGTCGGTGTTGGCGAGCATCTCGGGCGTGAGAGTGTCGCTCTCGATGAGCAACTGGCCACGAGCCTGCAGAGCCGCGCGTACCTTGGAGGGGATGGCAAGGGCTGCGGGGGAGGCAAGCTGCACCTGGACGTTGTAGTGGCGGAGCAGCTCGCAGAGGGAGTGAACAGTGCGGCCGTACTTAAGATCACCAGTGAAAGTGATGGTCAGGCCGTTGACAGTGCCAAGCTCCTCACGGATGGTGAAGAGGTCGAGGAAGGCCTGGGTCGGGTGCTCACGCGAGCCGTTGCCAGCGTTGATGATCGAGCCAGCGGCGGCCTTAGCGGCGATGTCGGCACTCTCGTTGTCGGGGTGGCGAAGGACGATGGCGTCGCAGTACTGGTCAAGAGTGCGAACGGTGTCGTCAAGACCCTCACCCTTCTTCGTGCTGGAGTGAGACTCGTTGACAATGACAGTCTCACCACCAAGGCGCTTCATGGCAGCGTCGAAAGAGGAGGAAGTGCGAGTGGACGGCTCGAAGAAGAGCAGACCGAGAACGCGGCCCTTGAGGGTGCTGAGGGAGCCCTCACGCTCAACGCCGAGGCGCATCTCAGCGGCAACGGTGAAAAGCAGGTGCAGGTCGTCTCTGGTGAACTGCTTCACGGAGACGATGTCCTTGCCCTTAAATGGCGACTTGACAAGCATCTCGGTCAGGGAGGGCAGGTCCTCAGGGTTGGTGATGGCGGCCTGAGCACCGTCAACCTCGGAGAAGGTGTGGCAGTCAAGGCTGCTAACGCTCAGATCAAAGTTACGTGCGATGGCCTCGATGAGGATCTTCGCGTTCTTGACGTTCGTAACAAGAGGAGTCTGGTAGTCAACAGCCATGCGTCTGGTGCGGTAACCCTTGGACATGTAGTTGGCAGGACGTCTGAATCTGTTGGCAGACGGCAGGTTGATGTACAAGTCGATGAGGTTGTTGGCCAGAGCGTGAGTCAGGGAATATTCGTTCCTCTGGGCCTCGTCCTGAAGAGCCTCGAGGAATTGCACCTCAATGTTGTTCTCAGACAAGAAGTCGGCGGTACCAGCGGTGGCGAAGATCTTGTAGCCGAGCTTGTACAGAGTCTTGATAGACGGCAGCATCTCGATCTTATCCTTGAAGGAACCAATAGAGAACAGAATGTTCTTCTTGGGTAGCTTGAAGCCGGTGGCCATCAGACCCTTGAGGTAGGCGTCATACTTGGTCTTGCCGAAGCAAGCAACCTCACCAGTGGAGGCCATCTCGACACCCATGACAGGGTCAGCGCCAGAGAGACGAGAGAAGGAGAACTGAGGAACCTTGACACCGACGTAGTCGGCAGGGATGTTGAGAGCCGGGTAGGGCTGCAGAGGAATGCCGGCCATGGCCTTAGTTGCCATCTCAATGAGATCGCAGCCCATAACCTTGGAAACGAAGGGGAAGGAGCGCGACGCACGAACGTTGCACTCGATGACCTTGATATCGTTGTCCTTGGCGATGAACTGAATGTTGTACGGGCCAGTGATGTTGAGAGCGTCACCAATCTTGCGAGTGGCTTCCTCAATTCTGCTGATGGTCTCCTTGGAGAGATCTTGGGGAGGCAAAATCAGAGTGGCGTCACCAGAGTGGACACCAGCGTTCTCGACGTGCTCGGAGATGAAGTGACCGATCATGGTACCACCGCGAGCGACGGCATCCATCTCGATCTCCTTAGCACCCTCAATGTACTTGGTGATGACAACCGGGTGGTCCTTGGACACATCGACGGCCTGGTTGAGGTACATAGAAAGGTCGTGCTCAGAGTACACAGTGTTCATGGCAGCACCAGAGAGCACATAAGAGGGGCGAACAAGGACGGGGTAGGTGACCCTGTTGCAGAAGTCCTTGGCCTCGTCGATGCTGGTCAGCTCCTTCCACTCCGGCTGGTCCACACCAAGTCTGTCAAGCATTCTACTGAACTTGAACCGGTTCTCTGCGGTATCGATCATCTCGGGAGATGTACCGAGGATCTTAACGTTGCTTCTGAAGAGCGGGAGAGAGATGTTGTTGGAAGTCTGACCACCCATGGAGAGCACAATACCTGCGGAGTTCTCCAACTGGTAGATGTCGAGAATGACCTCGAGCGAGATGTTCTCAAAGTATAGACGGTCGGCTTCGTCGTAATCGGTGGACACAGTCTCAGGATTATAATTCACCATGACAGTCTTGTGGCCATTCTCACGAAGAGTGCGAATAGCACGGACAGAGCACCAATCGAACTCGACGGAAGAGCCGATACGGTACACACCAGATCCAAGAACCATAGTACCCTTGTCCTCAAAGCCAATGTCGTGCTCGGCGGCATTGTAGGTGAGGTAGAGGTAGTTGGTGAAAGCCGGGAACTCGGCGGCGACGGTGTCGATCTGCTTGACGAACGGCATGATGCCGTGCTCGAGTCTGGCGCGGCGGACGTGGTTCTCGTTGCTGGACCAGAAAATGGAGAGCTGCTTGTCAGAGAAGCCCTGCTCCTTGGCCTGGCGGAAGAGGGCGGGGGTGATGTTGTCGACGGTGTGGCTGGACATTTGCTTCCTGAAGTTGCTGAGGGCCTTCAGCTTGGTCAAGAACCAGCGGTCGATCTTGGTCAGCTCCCAGATCTTCTCGACCGAATAGCCGTTGTGCATGGCGTTGGCAATGGCGAACATGCGCTGGTCGGAAGGAGTCTGCAACTCGGAGTCGAGATCGATAGACATGAGAGCCTCGGTCTCGTTGAAACCGTGGTTGCTAGGGTCGACAGCGCGGATGGCCTTCTGGATGGCCTCCTCGAAAGTCCTGCCGATAGCCATGACCTCACCAACACTCTTCATGGAGGAACCAAGGAGCGTGGAGACACGAGTGAACTTCTTCAAGTCCCAACGGGGAATCTTGACAACGCAGTAATCGAGAGAAGGCTCGAAGCAAGCGCAAGTAGACTTGGTGACGGAGTTTTTGATCTCGTTGAGAGGAATGTTAAGACCCAGCTTAGCAGCGACGAAGGCCAAGGGGTAACCAGTGGCCTTGGAGGCAAGAGCGGAAGATCTCGAAAGACGGGCGTTGACCTCGATAATGCAGAACTCCCTGCTGTCGGGGTTGAGCGCATACTGGATGTTGCACTCACCAACGACACCAAGATGTCTAATGACCTTGACGGCGCAGGTACGGAGCATGTTGTAGTCCTCGTCGGAGAGAGTCTGGGAGGGGGCAACAACGATAGAGTCACCAGTGTGGATACCCAGGGGATCGAAGTTCTCCATGTTACACACGGTAATGCAATTGTCCTGGCAATCGCGGACAACCTCGTACTCGACCTCCTTCCAGCCCTTCATACTGCGCTCGATGAGGATCTGAGGGCTGACAGCGAAAGCCTTTTGGCAGAGCTCCTTGAACTCCTGGTCGTTGGCAGCAAATCCGCTGCCGAGACCACCAAGAGCGTAGGCAGCACGGATAATGACGGGGAAGCCAATCTCCTTGACGGCAGTTTCGGCCTCCTGCCAGTTGTTTGCAGACTTGGACTTGGCGCAAGGAGCACCAATGGAGTCCATGCTCCTGGCAAAAAGCTCACGGTCCTCGGTGGTGATGATGGTGTCGATCGGGGTACCAAGGACCTGAACACCAAGCTCCTCGAACTCGTCCTTGAGCTGGATACCAACAGAGAGCGCAGTCTGGCCACCGAAAGTACAGTAGATGGCGTCAGGCTTCTCCTGCTTGATGACCTTGCGAACGAACTCGGCGTTGACGGGCAAGAAGTAGACCTTGTCCGCAAGACCCTTGGAGGTCTGGATAGTCGCAATGTTGGGGTTGATCAAAATTGTGTAGATACCCTCCTCTTTCAGAGCCTTGATGGCCTGGCTACCAGAGTAGTCGAACTCACCAGCCTGACCAATGCTGAGACCACCACTGCCAAGAACCAAGACCTTCTTGACGTTGACCTTGGGCTTGAGAGCCAGGTTCTCAGCGGCATCACCGCCGGGGAACTTGACGGGCTGCTGCATCTTGCTGGGGTCGTTGATCACATCGGTGATGGTGCTGATGAAGGTGTCGAAAAGGAACTCGGTGTCGCGGGGACCGGGTGCGCTCTCGGGGTGGAACTGGACACTGAAGTAGGGACGGTTGGTGTGCCTGATACCCTCGTTGCTGTGGTCGTTGGCGTTGACGAAAAGCTCGCTCCAGCCCTGAGGCAGAGTGTCGGCGTTGACGGCATAACCGTGGTTCTGAGAGGTGATGTAGCACTTTCCAGAGAGCACGTTGGTGCAGGGAATGTTGTGACCACGGTTACCAAACTTCATCTTGAGGGTGTCGGCGCCGGCGGCGCGAGCAAGAAGCTGGTGTCCAAGACAGATACCGAAAATGGGTGTCCTGGCCTCCTGCATGGCAGCCTGAATGTGCTTGACAGTGTTCTCCATGATGGAGGGGTCACCGGGACCGTTGGAAAGGAAGAGACCATCGTACTCCTTGCCAGCCAGCTGGGGGAAGTCGTAGTCCCAAGGCACGACCTCGACCTCGACACCACGAGAGATCAAGCAGCGCAACTGGTTGAACTTGAGACCAACATCGACACAGACAACACGCACGGGTCTACCAGACGGATGCTTTAACGCAGCGGACGGGCTTGGAGAATAGATTTTTGGTTGAGGAGTTGAGACTATGAATCAAAATCAGATTCAATCTTCTATGTAGGGAGGGCATATCAAGCTCACCGTCAGCCACCAAGTTCCTGATGTTCGGATCGTACCAATCGAGTTCCTCGAACACCGGGATTTCCTTGGTTGTGTTGCCGAAGTATCCGTTGACAGTGCCGGGTACTGACAAGCCGTGAGACTGCTCAGTCGTCGCGAGAGGGCCGGCCAGACCATTGGGCGTCACTGCGCCGCTAGGAGTGATGGCACCGTTGGAGGAAGAGACGGAGAGCTGGCGAGAGCCGGTCTGCTTGAGCAGGCGGCCAAGCATGCTGCCCTTCTCTCTTATCCTCTTGGTCAATGCACGGGTATCAACGCCGCAGATGGCGGGCACATTTTGCTCCTTCAGCCATGTTCCAAGCGAAGACGCGGCGAGGTAATGCGAGTAATCCTCTCCGCAGTAGGAGGCGACCACGAGACCAGCGATGTGGATCTGGTGGGCCTCGAAGTGCGCGGGAAGGTCAGGGAGGATGGGGTCCCTGGTTTCTCTTGAAGGAACGCCGTAGTTGCCGACCAAAGGGAAGGTAATGACCAAGATTTGGCCACGGTATGAAGGGTCAGTAATGGACTCCGGGTAGCCGACCATGCCAGTCTGGAAGACCAGTTCACCAGCAATGCTGCGGTCGGCACCGAAGCTCTTTCCCTCACAGAAACGAATGGCATCGTCGCCACTCTTGACCTCAAGGGCCATCATGCCCGAGCTCTCCTGGGCGGCCATTTCCAGAAGCTGCGATTTGTCCCTGCTGTGGCCTGCAGAGTGTTTGTGAAGATGAAGATATGAGTGTTAAGGTGTGCTTGCGCTGAGCAAGGATCGGTGAGATAAAAGAAGAAAAACCCTTCGGAGCCTGGCACGAAGAGAAAGTAGAGCCAGAAAAAATTAGACCGTGCACGGCCTCTGATCTGCGGCCAGAGCTTGCACTAAGCCCCGCATACGCTTCGTGAAGGTCAAAACCGCGCGGGCGGGTGAGTGAAGTAAGGTCTGGAGAGAAGAAGGAGAGAAGAATTCTCCACGTCTGCCAGGTGAGAGGGAAGCTAAGTGTTATATAGTAAACATGCACTCCTACAGACGTTGCAATCGGTCGCTGGTCGGGACGGAGATGCGTGCGTGGATGTCCTTCAAGAAATTGCTCCCGAGAAACATGAGCGAAGTCGCAATTTCACCGGCAAGGTTTTACTTCTGCCAAAATCGGCATGGGTGTCTTTGCAGTGATGTCAGGGCATCCGGTCCCAGAGCACGACCTGGCACGTGCCTGACGGTAGAACATTGGATCAGCTGTGCGACGAGCCAAATATCTGATGATGCTGTGACTGTATGCGGTGCTTACAGCATTCACACGCACTGTGATCTGCTTTTAGATCCATTGGAATGCGCGGTAGAGCTGTGAAAAGCTTGTGAACGGAGTCAATACCGGGGAAGTTCTTGGAAGCAGGAACAAGAATGCTGCCCCACTGCCTTCTTTACCTTAATCACGGCAAACAAAAACCACCTGCAAGCAAACAAGACCTGAGAATGAATCCATTGTCACTCGTGTGATCAGCCCATCTATTTCAATACCAGAACGCCGCCGCTCTACCCTGATCCGGCATTGCTTTGCAGCATCCGCCTTTCCATCATGCAAGTATCCGAACGAAAATGACTAAAAAGAAACCATGGCGACAAACGAACATGACCAAATGCAGCAAACCCCCGTCTAGATCCCAAACCACACCTTCATTCTCTCGTACACGAAGAAGCTCGTTGCAGCCAGTGGCACCACCTTCACATATCCGATCCCCAACCCGACGTAAAACCCGCGGAATCCCTTAGACTTGTAGATATTCCTGGTGACTTCCGTCATGGTCAAACGGTGTCCATCGCCTACGACGCCACCAACCTGCATCCGTCTCCTGATGACCTCTAGTGGGTATGAAAGTGTTTGTGACACCAAACCAGCCAGTGCGCCTGTCGTAAGCTCTGCCCATGCGCGAAGAGGCGGAGGCTTGTTCGGTGCTAGTTGTCGCTGTGTGCGCTCAGAGAGCGGCAAAACGGTGTAAGGTGCCAGAGACTTTTTCCGCATGAAATCGCCCGCGGCGTCGTGTGTGAGGAAACTTGAGCCAGCGTAGGGAATCATACCCCAGAGAGTTGGCGTAAACCCGCGGAAGAAGTTGGCAAGACCGCGTTGTTGCGTAACTGCGCTGACTGCTTGTGCGGATGTGGCAATGGCAGCTGCCGCCTGTTCCGACACAGCAGCCGCGTTTTTGGGAGCTTGAGGCACCCGCGGTGCTGGCGGTCTTTCGTTGTAGATCGTCCGGCAGATATCCCTAAGACCAACACGCTTGTCTGATTTTGTCTCAAAGGCTAGCCGTACGCGAATAACCTCAAGTGGATAGGTCGCAAAAACGCTGAAGCAGCCAGCTATTGAGCCAGCTAGAAATCTCCTGATATGTGTTTCTTCTCCCTTGTTCTTGATAACCAACGCGCGTACTTGTTCGTATGCGAGGAACTTGATGCCGCCATAAGGGAAGATTCTCAATAGCGTCGCGGAATGTCCACGAAAAAGTCCTCGCCCGCCGTCACTCCGATAGATATCCCGCATAGCCTTCAGTGCTCCCGTCCATGACCCTGTGTATTTTGCAAATTCGGGATTGCTCGCCTGGAACAATATCTTCACTCGGTCGAGCGGACCAACGACCGTCTTCGCAGCGCACGCCGCAATACCTCCTGCTACACCGCTGCGCATAGCATATTGCCAACTCTGCTGATGTACTATTGCCTTTCCGCTGTCATTTGATGATCGTATTGGCGCTGCGGCTGCATGGTCGGAAGGGCCGGTAGGAGATATCGGAGGCGGAAGATTTGGCGGCGCTGCTCGGGTGGAGGTCATGTTCGAGAGGTCGCTGGACGGCTGGCCATGGCTGACTCGCCCTTCGGCAACTGCGCTCATCTAGCAGAAGAGGCAAAAAGACAGAAGCGAAGATTGTCGAAGTCGGGTATGCAGACCATGCGGCAAGAAAGTCGGGGAGAAATGGAAGGATGTGTTGTGACCTGGTATTCTGACGGCAACCTAGCAGTGGTGTATGTGGAGTGTCCAAGGAATGAGGTATGGGATATAGTAGTCTGAGTGGTAAATCACAGATCAAGCAATGAGAGTGGGAGGAAATGTGTTTATCTCATCCGGTATGGCGGAAGTGAAGCGCAATGACGGCGATTACTATTGCCGAACAGTCCGGGGCGCGCCGAGGTATTTGCAGCAGAGAAGCGAGAAACATGAAGGCGACCCGGTTGAAGACGGCTGTAACTTGTTAAGCCGCATGGGCACACGACCATTGATTGTGTAGCTGTGCTGTGTAGACACAATGGTGTATTTGTATGATATATGTAATCGTGTTGGAAATTGTCATTTTGAAGAGACAAAAGGGAGCATGAGTATTTGTTGCTATTGCTGGTTGATTGCTAGGTTCTCACCACGCTGTAAAATCTCCCTACACACCAGATTCACGTTTCCGCTGACAGTCATGATCTCGCGCAACACGATACATTCCTTGACAAGATGTCAGGAGACCAGAAGAGTGCAATCCTCTGGCAGTCAGTTGACGAAACCGTGACTCTGATTGATGTACCACATTCGATCTCACTGGCGCAAGGAAACCGCCAGGATTCCAAACATCAAACATTACTCTCGACAGAACCATTAAAAAGCCCATACCAAACCAATGAGCCCAAATCTGCCGCAGCTCGAGCAAAACTTGCACATAATACTGTGGATGCCGAGCTACATGCAGAGTACGCCGTGCTGATACATGACGCTCTTGCCAAAATTAAAGCTTCTCATCAAGGTTCTTGGTGTATGCCCAGACCCTTCGTCGAGCAACAAACTGGAAACGGAGGGAAACGCAAAGCAAACTCTCCACTCCCGACTGACGGTCAAGAATTTGATGCTTCCGACGGCGTCCCAGACACTTGCCCAGAAGAGAAAGCGCGTGAGAGTCTACCCGATGGGTTCCTCTCATCGTTGTCTTCGGGAAGCATGACCAGAATCCACGGGGTTGAGTCTGAAGATCGCCACTACGAAGACGAAGATTTAGTATCAGGTGACAAACAACCGCTGAGCGGAGATGAGGGAATGACACTTTCACTGGCCGACCCGGGAAACCCCACCGTCTACTACGACTTCTTCGTCCCCAGAGAGTCATCTTTCATCCTAGGACCATGCTCAGACTCCCGTACCCTACACACATCAACGCGAATACAGGCCCAAGAGCTCGACGTACCCAGAACATTCGACCTCATCCTCCTAGACCCACCATGGCCCAACCGATCCGTCAAACGAACTCACAAAACCGCCGGATCAACCTACTCAACCGCTCCAACGCTTGAAGAAATCTATCAGCTCCTGATAGGCATGGATCTGGACATGATAATGGCGGACTCCGGTCTAGTCGCTCTATGGATCACGAACAAACCTGCAATTCGCGAATTGGTGCTTGGTCAAGATGGGTTGTTCGATAGCTGGGGGGTTGAATTGGTAGAAGAGTGGTTGTGGCTCAAGACGACGGATTCAGGAGACCCGGTCACGCCGATAGACTCTGTCATGCGCAAACCATATGAGATGCTTCTCCTTGGACGAAAGCGGAAGCGTTACTTGGAATATTCGGAGCAAATGGCAGAGCGTGAAGATGTTCGAAGGCGAGTCTTGGTCAGCGTACCCGACTTGCACTCGCGGAAGCCTTGTCTCAAAGAACTGATGGAGAAGTTGGTTCCTAACTCGAACGACTATCGAGCACTCGAGATCTTTGCTCGTCACTTGATTGCTGGCTGGTGGAGTTGGGGCGATGAGTGTATTAAGTTCAATTGGGAAGGGTTCTGGGGTGGAGAGCGAGAGATATAATCATCTCAGCGGTGCTATCATCTCGTCAATGCATTATTGTCGAATGCGCGAGCTCGCGATCCCGAGCTCGGAGTTCGAAGCCTTAAACCTAACCCTAACCCTCCGCAATGTCATCCTTCCGCATTCCAGTCGTCTCCGGATCACTCGCCGGCTTCCTCTGTTCGTTGTGTTCATGGAATCGTGATGACTAGTCCCCAAGCCTGATCATTGAAAATCTATTTCGTTTACCATCGGCCGTGCAACGGATGCGCCGTGCTCGAACAGTATAGGTCCACGAGAGTTGGAGGCTCCGATATGTATGGATATGTCGGGTAGTCCAATCTACAGGCTTACTGATACAAGATAAAGGCGCCCGGGTTTTCAAGCCTTCGTTTACCGCACTGCAGTTGAACCGTATAAGGACGGCGAAGTTACCCTTTAGTCGGTAAAAGGTAGGGAGCATCACTTTCTCATCGCTATCGACCATATCGGTCAGGGCCTTCGTGTCTTCCATCGCGGAGGTGATATAGTAGCCTTTCTTTCGTGCCCTTCTGCGACGTTTCGGAGCGCCGCGGCGCCTGCCTTAAATACCACGCTGTGATTGAAACGCGTGTCCCGGTTCGCACGCCTGTTGAGAATCTTGAACGAGTTCCAGTTGTAGTTGTCCGCATCCATGGTCTTGAGAATTGTGGATATATCGCATGGGTTTAATCTCAGGCGATTTCGTAGAAAGCATGCAGCTGTTTATCTTTCGTTGAGGTCAGCTTGATGAGCTAGACTCGTCGTAACGAGGAGAATGGCAGGTCGTTAAGAACCGAGTGTGCGTGCGAGAGGAGCCCACGGTCGACACGCACGCCGGTATAGACGTCTAAACCGGCTTGGATAAAGACGCTGTCTTGCTCGATCCAGAGGAATTGAACGATATTGGTCGATGTTTGCACGTCGGAGAAACTCGTCGCTAACTCTCCCCGAGTGAGTCTTCCCGGTACCATGACGCTGAAGGTGAGTTCTGTGAGTAGTATTGGCTGGTTCGGAACTTGGATTTCAATCGGCGTCGATAGCCCGTGGATCTTCGACCAAGCATCCCCGATTGTCGTCGCGAGCTTCTCTACCAGTTCGCTGGCTGTAGTGATGTCCATATTGCATGAGATAGGCGCTGTAGTGGGTCGTAGATCTGTCAGAGGCTGAAAGCTTTTCGAGGTAACGAGTTGCGGTATTGCGTATGATGCATAGGTCTCTTGAGGTGAACCTAATGCTGGTATCAGCGCTTGTGCGTGTATACGATTGTTGATCATATGCGTAGTAAGGATTTATACCTCTCTCAATTGATTCGCCCTCGGCAATGGTATGAGACTTGCATGGTATAGCAACGTAGATTGAATTGGCTGGCGATATTGTAATTGCGAAGCCGATGATGTAGCAAGCCGTCACAAAGGTCGGTTTAGCTGTCTTTTGGGATTAAAATGGAGTTCGAAGCGTTCGTTTTGAGGTCTCCGCCTTGCGCTCGTGATGGTCACTAAACACATCGTCTTCCGAAATGGGTATTGGTAGAAGGAGGCTGCATCGTGTACTGGGCGGGCACTATGTATCTCTTATTTGAGCAGCCAGAGCATACATGGAGAAGGCACACATCTATTACGTGACACAAACGTAGATCAGCCTGTCTGTCGAATGCAGTTTCGTGAGCATCCACAGTAGTCACACTTGAAGTTTGTAGTTCATTGTTGACTCGCGTATGCCGGTCCGATTTGATAACTTAGCAGAATGTCGCCATGTCGCCGGGAGGCGACACCATGAGATCTACTTCACAAGCGGACCCCAGACCGCGTTGCCCAGTCCACGGAAAGCAACGTCCACGGCTCGATTCCAGGATTGACAACGTCTCGTTCAATGATTGTTCTTACTATGCACCAATAGAAAAATTATCGGCTCCCGCGCAGCACGCGGCTATATCGACGAACCTGGAACGTTGGGCAACCCTCGCAGCCATGACGCCGATCCGCACAGAGCCGCCGAGGCGAGCAAATGATGACCAGGCAAGAACATTCGGTCATTATTGGACCCATTCTCGGTTGTTAGAAACTTGATCCCACGGAGTCCGATTCGGCGCGCGAGTTTTCGTGGGGAGCGCCACATGACGAGATCCCAGAACAGAATCTTCGTCCAAGACGAGGCCAAGGTTGACGCCCAGAAGCGCAAAGCCCAGCCACGTTGCTTGCTCTTACGACAGGTTCGAATGTGCACAACAAATGGGTACTTTGTAATTTGAGCCCTACCGAGCGGTCGGATGGAGAATTGTGAGTCCATCCAGTAATAATTTGGCGTAAGCCGTAGGTTTTCTGGAACAGGGAATGGTTCTTACTTCAAAATGTTGGGATAGAGGTAGGGTCAGGGGTAGACAATGTATCTGATCAAAGAGCAGTGGACATGTAATGAAACGCGGAAAGAAGATCGAACAAACCAAATATACTTACCTGATCCGACAAAGATAGGTCTCTCTTGCCGCTGATCGACTATCAACAAATCTAATGCATCGGCGTTGCTGATCAAGTCCCCTCGAACTGGGATCTGCGCAACAAGACTGCTCAAGAAACGCAAGATTTCTGTGTGGCCACGTGCGGATGTATCGTCGAAGGCCGTTTCAGGTCTTACTTTTTGCCGTATGAGTCGGAGGCCATTATTGCTATAAAATGGCATCGGGCGCATTAGTCGGTCCCCAGAATACTTTGAACCCTGTTCTTTTGCGCATGATATTTCTTAGAGATGCTCATGTGGGTGCGTGCGAGCGAGCGAAAGCGTTATAGTTGAGACGCGTTGTCAGGTCGAAACCGAATCTACCGTCTTGCTAGGACCACCATTGTTGAGCAAACGGGTCAACTGATGCCGATTTTTAATCTCCCTCGAGTCAGCACACATTATCGGGTGCAGGTCTATAGGGTTGACCAGAAAGTATGGCGCAAAACATAGGCCAACTTTCAATTCAAAGGGATCAGACCCTGCTGAGCACTGAGCCTAGGTGTTTATCAACAGCGCTTGCTATGAATCAACTCGGTTAGAATGGTCACGCAGTGTTGTGTCCCTCGTGATTCACTAGAAAGTCCCGCAGCAGACCAGATGTACGCAGGGTTCGCCCAGTATTCGCAAATAATGCTTCGGTTCATGTGTTCTGATTGGGACAAAATCCGAGTTGGCCAAGGGATAGACAAACAGTAGGAGCTAGCGGAGCCGACAGCGTTCCTAGGAAATGACCATGTGCCAATAGTCACCGTTCAGGCATGTGAAATCGCTGCAAAAATGCAGTTACTCGCGCATGCACACATCAATGATACCAAGGCCGGTCAATCCATCGCTGTCACAGAAAGCAGGGGTTGGGGATAGGGTGGCCCACTCACACACACCAGCACAGTTGGTGTAAAGGTCCATTGTTCCACCGTGTCAGTGCGGAGGTGGACCAACGTTGCGGAGGGAATTTTGCGGGTTTGTGGATTGGCGGAGCGGGTGACCACGGGGGAAGAAATGGGTCTGCCAAATGGGCCGTGTTGCATCGTTTCAGCGCGAGCCAAGGTGCCGTACCTTTTCTGGTCGGCCGGTTGATGCAGAAACGCAAAATCCGATGTTC
Source organism: Cladosporium sp. MBC 237 (assembly GCA_030772445.1). NCBI lineage: Eukaryota > Fungi > Ascomycota > Dothideomycetes > Cladosporiales > Cladosporiaceae > Cladosporium > Cladosporium sp. MBC 237. The sequence continues at coordinate 255,169 of JAPHCH010000039.1, forward strand.
GGTAGGCGCGAGACTACCGCTCCAAATATCTTTGGCGGGCCAGACCCTGTTCTTCTAGAACATATGGCTCCGGTCGCAGCAAATCCAGCCTGCACTGCTGAGAGATGACGTCGGGCAAACCTCGCGGCATGAAGGAATTACGTAGCGATAGCCAAGAATGAGGCTCATGGTCGAAGAGCCGCTTGTGAGAGTGAAGGAATGGGAAGCAGACGAGCCAAGGCGTGTACTCTCCTGACAATCTCGGGCCTTTGGATCTTGTCGTCGAGCAAGGACGCTCGGCTTTCTTGGGCTGACCTCCACAGCGGAGGGTGGGTGTGCCTTGGCCAGGACTCGGGAACGGGAGTCGGGTGCCCATGGGCGGCCATTATGCTGTGGAGGGATTGCGGGCGGGTGTGCGGTGAGTGCTTCAGCGGCTGCAGGGCGGAATATTATTGAGATTGTAGGAACTGTGTGTGGTAGTAGCGGTTGTAGTGCGAATATGCTCGCGTTCAGAGAGAGTCACCTGTAGCCGCCAAGTTCACGTCGCGGAGCGCTCGCCGCTTAGCGCCACCCAACGCCCATCGTTGATGAACACCACGCCATCTGTACATGCGAGCGAGCGACATGCAAGCAAATCGTCTTCAAGACTCGGATCGACTGAGCCCGAGATCATCTTTTGGAATTCTTGATCGCTCCCACGCCAGCGATGTCCACCGCGCTCCGTGGCCGCATTGCGGGTCACCTATTGTGCCATAAGGCACGTGGCGAATGCGGCTCCAGCGCCAATCTTGACAAGACTTCACGACCGCACGAATAATGCTATACCAGGACCCTTCGGGAGCAATTTTTCGCCATGCGGCTGCCGTCTGCAGCTGGCCGCGGACATTTTACATGGCGGCTACCACTGACGATTGCTATTTGACCCTTGGCGTTGACCGTCGGGCTCGTCGTCTCCACTGCGCGACTCTGCGAGAGTGCTGCCTTGGCGCCTAGATGCCTTGGGATGCGTAAACACTCAGCGTTCTACTTGGCTCGCTATGGCCGCGTACCGACGCTGGTTTCACTCAACTGCAGGCGTTGGCCCACGTCACAATACTGGAGACAACAATGATTCTACGTTACCGCATACGGAATGTCCGAGATAATGGCGTCCATGCCCTCAGACACTGCCTTGGCGAGGTCGTTGGTTGCTAACGCCTTCGAATCCCTATATCAACTGGAGAACCCGCATCCCCAGGAAAGTTGATTCCATCTGCCTCAACCCCAAAAATGTCGACTCATCCGGATTCCGAGAAGCCCGATGTCAAGGCTGAAACGCCTGGCCAGCAGGGCCCCATGATCGAGAAGAACGAGAATGAGAACTCCGGAACGTCTTCACCAACGGACCCATCCCTTAACTATGTCCCAGAGAAGGCTGGGCCTCCTACCACGTTCATGGGCAAGCTGGGACATTGGTTAGGCAACCTGCCTGAATGGGGCGTCGGCGGAGGAAAGAAACTCTCAGGCAAGAAGCTGAACTTCTACATTGGTTTCATCGCCTCAAACGGTTTCCTCATGTTTGGTTATGACCAGGGTGTACTCAGTGCCCTGATTACTCTCGAATCCTGGCAAAGAGTGTTTCCTCTCATGACGCCCAGAGAAATCCCGAACGACCTTTGCTGGATTGACAACGACCGCAACAACCCCGACCCTAACCAGTGTACTGGTGATGCAAACCTGCAGGCCTTCGCTGTTGCTATCTACCAGATTGGATGTTTCCTCGGAGCTGTTGTCATTCTCTTTAACGGCGAGAAATGGGGTCGCAAACCTTCTACCTTCTGGGGCTCTCTTATCATGATTATCGGTACAATTTTACAGGCTGGCGCCAACGGCTACGCATTGCTTTGCGTTGGCAGAGTTGTCGGTGGTGTCGGAAACGGAATGGTTAGTCCCATCGGCCCGAAACTTCATCTGAGCAATTGCTGACGTCTAATTACTAGGTTACTTCGACTATCCCAACGTGGCAATCAGAGTGTGCTCGACCTGAGAAGCGTGGTGTTATGATTATCTTAGCTGGCGCTATCATTTCTGGTGGTGTCATGATTGTAAGTTCATTCCACCCGTCTACACCAGCACTTCCACTGACTTGCTGTTTCAGGCGTACTGGATTGATTACGGCTTTTACTTCGCCGAGGGTTCCGTTCAATGGCGTTTCCCTGTCGCCTTCCAGTCTTTCTTCACCATCGTTGTCATGGTTGGCCTGCTCTTCCTTCCGGACTCTCCCCGTTGGCTCTTGATGCATGGCCGCCAAGAAGAGGCTCACGATGTCATCGCTCGTCTCCTTGGTAAGGAATTGGATGATCCTGCAGTTATTGAGGAGATGAGAAGCATCCAGGAGTCCCTCTACATCCAGAACAGAGGCGGCGGCTTCAAGTACCGCGAGCTTTTCACCAACGGCCCATCTCAGAACTTCAGGAGAACGTTCCTCGGAGCGCTCTCACAGTTTTGCCAGCAGTTCTGTGGTATCAACCTTGTCGTAAGTACTTTCCTGCACAAGACAGTCTTCCTGTACATCTTTACATGATGCTAACGATATCTTCCAGACTTACTACGCCACCTACATTTTCGAGAACTCTCTTGGTTTCGACCCGAACTTGTCTCGACTCATTTCTGCTTGCAACGGCACTGAATACTTCATGGCTTCGCTTCTTGCCATCCCAGCTATTGAGCGCTTCGGTCGTCGCGCGCTCATGTTCTTCGGCGCCGCTGGTATGTCGATCGCCATGGCTATTCTTGCTGGTGTCGTTTCTACCGGTGTTGTCGATGAGGAGACTGGTGCTCCCGTCCTAGAGGACAGATTCGGTATCACTGCTGTGGTCATGTTGTTCGTCTTCAACTCTTTCTTCGGTATTGGATGGCTCGGCATGACCTGGCTCTTGCCTGCCGAGCTTACCAACCTGCGTACTCGTATTCACGCCAACGCTGTGTCTACCTGCTCCAACTGGCTGTCTAACGTTAGTTGTCCTTACACTTCACCCTAGGAATATCAGCTAACAATCCCTCCAGTTCGTCATTGTCATGATTGCTCCTCCCGCTTTCACCAACCTCACCTGGAGAACCTATATCATCTTCGCTGTCCTCAACGCAGCATTGATTCCCACCGTCTACTTCCTCTTCCCCGAGCCCAAAGGAAGAAGTCTCGAGGAGATGGACGTCATCTTCGCCAGTGCCTGGGCCGATGGCGTCAGCCCCGTCAAGCGTGCGAAGCACATGCCTAAGCTCACCGGTAACCAGGTCGAGATCGAGCTCGCCAAGTACTTCGGCGAGGAAGAGGCCAACATCAGGAGGAGAAGCTCTGTTGCTCAACAGCAGGCGCATGAGGGTACTCCCGCCGCCACGCAGGGCGCTGGCTTTTAAACGCCTCGGAAGAACTTGCTTCCATCAGGAATGGAGAATTCCTACACTCATCAACCTAACTCGCGCGCCAGGCCGGTGGCTTGCTGTGCTCACTATACCCAAAGATGATAGATTCATATAGACAGAATGCAGACCGTGTCTGCTATACACCATTAAATTTCGTTGTCTTCACATAACACAATTCCTTCAGTCTCGTTGTTCAGAGATACTACTGTGGATGTACGATTTCACGTATAACTTACTAGTAAGGATATGCCTCGCCATTTCGCTCAATCTTTGCCTTCTAAGGCATTTTGTAGATCTGAGTGCCAATCTTGCGTAGGCCAATAATGAACACGTCACCTCTTGGGCACAGAGTAGAGGGTAGGGGCATATAAAAGAGGCATTGCTGCTCGAGAAATGCAAACTTTGAATGAATACATTCTCTATATTCTTACGTTGTGTTTAACTCGACTATGAAACTCGGAGCTACGAGCCTTAAACAGAAGGGCGAAGAGGGTTCAAAAGTCGTGGAGGGTGTTTATTTATCATCGACACAAAAAGCGCGTTCGACCGGAGTCGAACGTGCGACGTGCAAAAAGAGAAGGTTCCAAAGATTGAGAATGCGGCCTAGTGCGGTGGGCCAAGGATTGATCTGGTAAAAGGCAAGGTCAATGCTGATTAACCCAACCGCGCCGTCAATTACTAGTTCGTTGTTCATCATTTATAACCCTCTGACCTGAGGTTCTGGCGTAGCCAGAACCTATTGAGTCGACGCGGTCTGCTTTGGCTTCGTGAAGCCTGCGCATTATAAAATGACGGATTAAGTAGCCTACAGACCAAGACTACGAAGACAGCAAAATATTGACTGAGCTTTTGAAAATTTGAGGATTAGCATGTATGAATGGGATTGCTTACATACTAGGTAACTCTACAAACATGGCCTGACCTATGCCCCTCTCAGCGTCTCTCAGTGTCTCTGATGCATCTGCCATCGGCCTCTGCGATAAAAACCCAGACAATTGGCCCAGGAGAAAGCCGAGTTACACGATAGGTTCGTTTCGGTCGAGCGTAGAAGTAAACGTACCATGGAAAGGTATGTTCGGAATGATTGACATGGGTCGAAACTACTCGTGCAGTTGATTCTCTTTGGGGCATAATTAAATCCGATCTCATACGTTCGTAATGCCTGAGATATATGTATGTTTACACTCGCTATGCGTAAATTTGGTGGAAATTCTTTACCTAGGCTGTGTTTACCATGGAACTAAAACATGTGATGTATCTGCGTTTCAAAGTGAAAAAAATGCTGCAATACGTGCATATGTGAAAATCGTCACTTCAACGACTGCTGTCCAATGATGCTTCACTTGTGTAGATGAAATGCCGATATTCACGAGAAAGAGTCGGCAATGCAGGTTAAATGAGCCTCTGGAGCCTTCGCACGCGTGCACCCCTGGCGAAGCCCAGAAGCGCGTGCCTCTAGAGCATTGCAGAGCCGCCAAATTGATGATTGTCAAACATTACATCACCTGCAAACGAACCGAACAAGCAGCGCACATGTCATTCACCAAGCAGTAGACATTCAAGAACAAGGAAAGGCTCTACGGCTAAATACAACACACCACCCTTCTACCTTACTATCACCACCCACCACCACATGGCTGTTTCCCCAGCTCTCAACGGCCGCCGTCACCCATTCCTTCCTTGAGATTCACCTTGGAAGCCCACACCGACTCGCTTTGACAAAAGGCTCAACTGAACAGTCGACAGTCCACCGACGACCATGAACGGTGGAGTGGATGGTGCCTACGACGGCTACGGCGACAGTCCGGCATCCGCAGCATACCTCGAGCAGATCTCTCAAGCACTATCCGCAACTCTCGATCCCCGCGTCTCCAACGATATTCGTCAACAGGCCCTGCAATTCCTTGAGCAGGTCAAGACCGAGCACAATGCTCCTCAGTACGGCTTCTCACTAGCCGAAGACTTCAATCAGAGCACTGCCATAAGATACTACGGCCTACAACTGCTCGAGTACGCGGTCAAGTACCGCTGGGCAAAATATGATACGAAACAAACAGACCAATTGCGTTTCTGGGTGAAGTGTCTGGCGGGCAGCATCAGGCAGCAAGATGAGCTATACATCCGGAACAAGATTGCTCAGCTTTGGGTGGAGGTTGCAAAACGCTGCTGGGGTGACGAGTGGATGGACATGGACCAATTGCTGGTCACACTATGGGAGAAGCCTGTAGAGGAAAAGGGCTTTGCGAACAAGGTTTTTGTCCTCTATGTACTGGAGATGCTTTCAGAAGATATCTGCAACAGGGAAGACGCAAGTGCAGGCTTGAGACTGGAGGTGCTCGGAAGCGCGTTGAATGAAATTATGATTCCCGAAGGCCTATACGAGGAACACCTCAAAACAAGAGGAAAGAGCGCGGAAGTCAGAGCTGGTAGAGAAGGATGGCTCGCGAGAGTTTGCGAGTTCTTTGGACAATGCGTGAAGAATATCAGGATGGGCGGAGACCAGGCTATGATCAAGAACATGGAGGGAGCTGCCGTCAAAGCGCTCAATGCTTTGAGACCGACGACAGCATGGGTCAGCCTGAAGGCTGTTCTTGAGATCAACTGTGTCGACTGTCTCTACCTGCCCTTCCACACATCGGATACGGCTCTGCAGATCGCCGCGGTGGAGGTCATGTATGCTCTGCTTAGCCGGCCTTATAACGCTCATTTCCACGAGCCTTGGCTCACCCTCATTCATTCAGCTCTGCTACCTGAACGGATTGCCATGATTCAACAGGCGTATAGCAGAACGAGCCCTGAGCTCAGAGACGACGACGAAATGTACACTCTCCAGAAGAAAATGAGCGAGGTTTTGTCAGTCCTTGCTGACGCTGTGGCTTCACACACGCAATTGGCACACAACGGGATCGATGTCAACTCTTTCTTCAACCTCCTTACAGGCGTTCTACAAAGCGAAAGCTTGATCGTTTCAATTCCTGTGTTGCACAGCTGGACTAAGCTGCTCGCTGTTCAAGACACCGCCATCATTGACTTGGTCATGCAGGCTCTGGGCGTACTGCTGCAAACATGCAGCGCTCGCCTGCTGAATTACGAGGCTCTTCCAGAGGATCTTGACGACCCTATCTTACAATTTCTTTACGAGGACTTCGACACCATGCCTGAGCGTCACGCCTTCCTGGGTAACTACAGGCGCTATTGCATTAACGTTATTGAGACAATCTCGCGCCAACGTCCGCTCGAAGCGCTTGAACACGTTTTGACACAGACTCGAACAATGCTCGATGAAGGACCTTACACAGGGGGTCGTGGCTTTGACCCGGCAAAGTTCTCCAAATCCTCCCTACCTCTCCTGCAATTCGATGCGCAATTCAATGTTGTTATAAGCGTGATCAAGGGGTTCTCTAGGTGGGAATCAGATACATCGGCAATTGCACATGATGACCCTCTGCGGGAGCGTGCAGACGCAGACCGCTCGATGGCACACAACATGCAACAGCAGTGGTGTTACGCGATGATCAACACGCATATCGATGATCCAGAAGTGGCACAACAGGTTCTTACCTTGCTGTCGACGATACTACGCACGGTCAAGCCAGGGTCCGAATTCGTCTTGCATGTTGTACAACACCTGCTTACCATGAGGTTGTATGATGACCCATCGCATACTGCATTCTCAGATGCCGTCAAGAACTTTGAGGCGCTTAGAGTCATTGAGCTTCAGAAGGTTGCTTTGGCGTTTGCGAACGAGCTTTTGGAGGTGTTCCCGGAGCTGGAAAACAGAGTCAACGTTCTCGTGGAAAAGCACGCGGCAGACCAGAGGACTGTCTGGGGATACAGATCTTTCCTTTTCATGATTGTCCACCGTGCCACCGGCATTGATGCCGAGATGCGCCAGGCGAGGCTACAGCAGATGGTTAGGCCCGTGTATGAAGCGTGGCAAGATCCAGCTCTGGCTGCCTCTGTGAGCAGTTTCGAGACGTTCTGTGAGACTCTTGCAGTGAACAACCTCGATCAATTCTACAAACAATATCGTTTCCCAGAAACACAAGACTGGGCCTCACAACAGCTGGATGAGGCTGGGCAGGCCAGACAAGCCGAGATCAAGAGCAGACTCGATCGTCTCCCTCTCAGGATGACCAAATCACTGCTTGCGGCCACGACTGAGAAGCTGAAGGAAGGCAGCGATGAACATGATACTGCTTGTGCACTTTGGGGCCCGGTCATACCGGCCATTTTGCCTTCGCTCTTGCAGTTGATTCGTCATTCGCAGGCATTCAACAACCTCGCCAATTGGTCACATTTGCCCCACGAGCTGCAGCAGACCATCAAGAGAACATTGCAGGATCGCTTCTGGCAATCCGGCATTTCGAACGAGTCGCGCGATGAATTCTACGCTCGCATCAGCGGCAGTAAGACATCATACGAAGGGTTTGCCTCGAACGTGAGAGGTACCGTCAGAAACGTCAGAGAACAGGGCTACCACATCCTTTACCTGAGCACAAGGTTCGAGGAGCAATTCTACGGCTTGACAGACCTGGCCGAACCTCTGGCCCAAGCGCTTTTCGATGATGCTGAGCACCTGGCTACGAACCACCTCAATGCACTCATCAATCTGACAACAGGATTGGTACAGCGTTGCCCACCTCACTATCGTGCATCCTTCCTTCCTCCAGTCCTGATCCGCCTCTTCGTCAAGCTCGACAGCAAAATTCGCAACGAATGGGCCACGATTTCCCAAGCTTCGCAGCAAACAGCCGAAGACGACAATCTCTCGGAAGAAATGCGCAAAGAAAGCGTCCTCCGCCAACTGACATACTCCACCGTCTCCTTCGTCGCCTTCCTCTTCGAGCACGAACGCCCTACCTCCTCCCGCCACGGCAACGGCACCTCACCCGCAGCCCCCAAACCCACCCTCCGCGACCTCGTCCTCTCCGACACCTCCGTCCTCGAACCCCTAATCCTCTTCTGCACTCACGCGCTCCGCATGCAAGACTCCCGCTGCTGCACAACAGTCTGCAAACTCTTCGCAACCCTTGTCCCCCTCTTCGCCAACGCCGACCCTCAAGTGCGCGAATACATCGCCTCCGACGTCCTCAAAGCCTGCATCACCTCTCTCAACGAACCCTACTTCGCCGACATGCAGCGCGACCTCGCCTCCCTCATCGCTCACATCCTCAGTCTCTACTGCCCACTCACGCCCACGCCGCGCGCAATCCTCCTCTCCCTCCCGGACATGACGGAGGAAGGCGTCGACCGCGACGTGCGCAAGATCGTCGACGCTTCGAGCCCGCGCGCACAGCGGGCTGTGGTTTTGTCCATGCTTAAGGGCGTTAGGGGTGTAAGTATTTACGAGGCGGGCAAAATCGAGCGCGACGCTGCCGTGCAGAAGAAGAGTCGTAGTGGCGTGCAGGCGCAGTATATGGAAGTTACGCAGCAAAACCCTGGGGTTGTTGATGGTGCCGAGGTTGGGTTGGAGGATGTTGGCGGGTTGTTTGGGGGTGAGGGTTGAGGATGACATGGAAGGTTCTCTGTTTGGTTGATGTCTTCGAGCATTGCTGAGACCAGCTGCAGGGAGCCTCTGGTCTTCCAGCATCGTCGGAACAGGAGATCCCACCTGCTTTGCAGCTCTCTTTCGGGATTTCTCCAATTCTGCCCAAACGGTCATGGCAAGGGTCAGACAAAACAGCGAAGCAAGCCATTTCGAGAAATTGCATCGAAACCAAAAGAAAAACCCCCAAAAAAAAAAAAAAAATTACAAGTCGAAAATTATGTGGGAGATAAGTCTGGGAGGGAAATGCTCTGTCTTTCACTTCTCTAGTGTTGTTGGTACCTAGGTGGGTAGGAGGTGTCCGTTTAGATACCCCCCGTTGTTAGCTTATTATAGCGGAGTGGCAGAGTACCTTATGATGAAAATAAGCAAAAAGTTTTGACAAAGGTCGAAAGAAATCAAGACCTCGGTGCGTGTTTTACTTTGTTGTTTTCTAACTTTGGTCCATGAATGAGTGTATGAATATAGCCCGCTGTGAGACAATGCAAGGCCAGGTGGTACATGTAGGTAATAATCTGATTTGCCAATGACTTGAATATAGTAATAATATCAATAATAGTACCCAGTGAAAACCCCTCCACTGATGCTCGCCTAGTCATGGATATCGAGAACAACGCATCTACCAATAACTCCGACCCAAAAAAAAAAACTCCCATCAAATGCAACTCCATACCTAACCGACAAACAAGCGTATTCAACCAAAAGGGAAACCACCAGGGAAACCCCCACCGCCCTGGAATTTGAACCCTCCACCTCCACCACCGCCCTGCTGGAAGAAGAACCTCTGTCCACCGCCTCCTCCGCCACCGAAAGGTGAGCCCTGGAAAGGATGACCTCCGTGGCCGCTCGTGGGATCGTTGGGGTCGTCGCCACGATCGAAGCGTTCCCTGAGTTCCGGGTCGGAGAGGACTTCGTACGCCTCGTTGATGGCGGCCATTTTCTTGGCGGCTTCCTCCTCCGTGACGCCGTTCTGTCGCGCCTTGTCCGGGTGGTGCTGGACGGTGAGTTTGCGGAAGGCGCGCTTGATCTGGCGCTCGTCGCTGTCGCGCGGCACGCCGAGGACTTTGTAGTAGTCCTTTTGCTTGCTGCGCTTGAGCAGCGTGTGGGCTTTTTGCAGGAGTTCTTGCAGTTTCTGCGTGTTGCCGTGGTGCTCTTTGGCTTCGTTGAGGGTGGCGATGGCGGGCTCGAAGTCGTCGGCTTCCAGTTGGCGTTGCGCTTTGCTGAGGAGGGCGGGCAGGCTGTTGGCGTTGTAGGTTAGGGCTTCGTCGCAGTAGGCTTGGGCCTTTTTGAGGTTGTTCATTTCGGTGTAGGCCTCGCAGGTGCGTTCTACGAGGAGGCCGTAGAGGCCGTCTGGGGCGGTGGCGTGGATGTAGCCTTCGGCGCGCCAGTGGGCGACGTCGTCTTTGACTTCTTGGAGGAGGCCTGGGTCGTCGGATTGAGGGACTAGGAACTTGACTGCGCTTGCGAACTGGCGCTTTTCGAACGCTTGGTTGAACTTCTTCAGGGTGCGCTCAATGGCCTTTTCGGACTTGCGCAGCTTTGCGCAGGCCTTGTGGTCGGGGTCGTTGTGGAGACATTTGCTGATGGCAGTGATGCCCTTCTCGGTCTCGGCGAGGGAGTAGAATGTCATGGCGGAGATCTGCAGAGACGGTTCTGTGTTGCCCGTGTTGATCTGCAGCACGTGGTTCAGGTCCGCCACGCCCTCCATGATGTCGCCCTTCTCGAAGCGGCACCTCGCTCTTCGCTGCCGCAGCTCCAATGCGCCGGAAGCCACTGCGATGGCAGTGCCCGATTGCGATACACATGCTTCCCAATCCTGGGCCTTCTCCGCGTCGGCGGCCAATTTAGCCGCGCCTTCAGCCTCATCCAGATCCGCGAGCTCGTGGCCATCCTGCTTGTGCGCGGCGATGTAGTCCTCTCTTGCGGCATTCCAGTCTGCCGCACGCGCTCTCAATTTCGCACGCTGCATCAATGCGCCCTCAAAGCCGGGTTTGAGCACAAGCACATGATCGAAGTCGCGGGTGGCTTGGGCATTGCGGCCAATGGACAAGTAAGCGGCGCCGCGCTGGAAGACGGTGAGGTAGTTGGAGGGATCCTTCTGGATGGCGACATCGAAGTATGTCAGAGCGTCTTGAGGGTTGCCCTGGGCGAGATTTACTTTGGCGGAGGAGATGAGTTGCGAGACTGGAGTGTCGGCGGGGATGTCTGAAGCGGAGAGGGCGAGGGCGAGGTGTGAGCCGGACAGGCAGATGGCGCCCAATGCCAGCAAGGGGCACCGGAGTATCATTGTTGGTGTGTATGGAGAGAAGCAGAAGGGAGAGAGGTGGAGAAGAGAAGGAATAGAGGTCAAGAGGAAATGTAAGTGATTATGATTGTTGACGGGTGTAGAGTTACAAGACAGGCTAGACCATTCCAGGCGTTTTGGCCAGATGTTCTGAGAGAGGGAGAGAACAAGGGACCAAGTGACTTCCCCAGCTGAAGCCTGCAGGCTGAGGCAATCAGTCTCGCCCGAGGTTGGAGAGGCATGAACAAGCGAGAACGAACTCAGGCAGGCGGCTCTGGCTCCTTAGCACGTGAGTTCCCTTGCCAATTCAACACAATACTGCCGATCTGCCAATGACGTCTGATAATGCGTGGCCAAACGTCGCGGCCAACTATCTACCAAGATAATCACCACACTACTGCTCTTGGGCTAATAAACTCCTACTCCTACTTACCATCCTCATCATTCACTGTCTTGTTCCTTGTGACTTGTAACCTTCCTTGAACCAACTAATAATCTTGGTTGTACCCAGCAGACAGCTCCCCGCTTGTCGTTCATCGTACGAGGCTGGCTTTCGCATCACATGCGCCCTGCGACTCTTATAGACAGCCTTCCCATACAACTCTCTTGATCACACAGCCATAACTCACACAACCGCTTCTCTCGGCTCTACACATATCCACCATGGCGCCTGTACGGATCCGCGTCGACGGCGCAACCTTTCGCGACTCTCAGAATCGCGAAATCACCCTCCATGGCATCAATGTCGCTGGCGACACCAAACTCCCAGCCTACCCCGACATGCCCTCCCACAGGAAAGAGCACTTCTTCGAGGGTGACACGGTCTCTTTCGTCGACAGACCATTCAGCGTCGCCGAAGCACACACGCACTTCTCCCGCTTAAAGCGATGGGGCTACAACACCATCCGCTACCTCTTCACCTGGGAGGCTTTGGAGCATGCTGGACCCGGTAAATATGATGAGGAGTACATCCAGCACACCATCAAAATTCTGCGCATAGCGAAAGGATATGGCTTTTATGTCTTCATGGATCCTCACCAGGACGTCTGGTCGCGATTCACTGGAGGCTCAGGAGCTCCCATGTGGACTGTGTACGCCTGCGGTCTGGACCCACAGAAACTGGCTGCCGGTCAGGCATCGCTTGTGCAAAATACCTGGGAGAATCCGGCCGAATTTCCGAAGATGATCTGGGCCACCAACTATACAAGACTGGCTTGCCAGGCGATCTTCACCATGTTCTTTGCCGGCAAGGATTTTGCACCGAAGTGCGTCATTGATGGTGTGAACATTCAGGACTACCTCCAGGATCACTTCGTAGCTGCTTGTAAACACTTGGCTCAGAGGATCCATGATGCTGGCGACCTAGAAGGCGACGTTGTCATTGGGTACGAGAGCATCAATGAGCCCAACAAGGGTATGATCGGCCACCCCAACCTCGGTGAGGTTCCCGACGAACAGAGATTGAAGAAGGGAACTACCCCCACAGCTTTCCAGTCTATGCTCACCGGTTCTGGAAAGCCTGTAGAAGTACCAACATGGGATTTCGGTAACCTTGGACCATACAAGAGCGGCACCGAATTGATCGATTCGAAAGGCGTGAAGGCTTGGCTCGACCCGGCAACCTGGGATGACACCAAGTATGGCTGGAAGAGAGCAGACAGTTGGAAGCTAGGCGAAGACATCTGGGCACAGCATGGCGTATGGGATCCAAACACAGAGGAACTACTGAAGCCGCAATACTTCACTCGCCACCCTGGTACGGGCGCAGAGATTGATGAGCAGTTTTACATCAACCATTATTTCATGGACCACTACCGGAGGTACAAGAAGGCAATCCGCGGTGTGTGGTCCGATGCAATCATGTTTATGCAGCCCTGTCCGTTCGAGATTCCACCGAAGATCAAGGGAACCAAGGACGACGACCCTAACCTTGTTTTTGCATCCCACTTCTACGACGGCATCACCTTGATCACCAAGAAATGGAACAGATATTGGAATGTCGACGTGTTGGGCGTACTTCGCGGTCGCTACGCCAGCCCTGCGCTCGCGCTCAAGCTAGGTGAGAATGCAGTGCGCAATTGTTTCCGGGATCAGCTCTCGGCCATCCGACAAGAGGGGCTCGACTACATGGGCGAGCATCCATGCATTTACACCGAGATCGGCATTCCATACGACATGGACAACAAGCATGCATATGAAAGCGGCAACTACTTTTCACAGTCTCTCGCGGTCGATGCCAATCACTATGCGGTCGAAGCCAGCAAAGCAAACGGCATGACCTGGTGGCTTTATACCGCGAGCAACAGCCACTATTGGGGTGATAACTGGAACGGCGAGGATCTCAGCATCTATTGCGCTGAAGACAAGCAAATCCCCACCTCACCTCAAGCCATGACAACTGGCGATCTCACCGCTGAGCAGAGCGTTGCGAATGACCCTAGCTCGCCCTCCCATGTGCCGGTGGACCCAAACAACCTCAATAAGACTCTTTCTGTCGATTCGATGAGCCCGCCTTCATCAGCTGCAGCCGCAGCCGCGAGCGAATCAGCCGGCTACCGTGCCGCTGAAGCATTCATCAGACCACATCCCATTGCTACACACGGCAAGGTGACGTCCACCTCGTTCGATCTCAAGTCATCGATCTACACTCTTACGCTCAACTCTTCGTCACCAACGCCGCAGGACTGGCCAACTGAGGTGTTCCTACCGAACTTCCATTTCCCCACACAGCAGCTGCACGTCGAAGTCAGCGGTGGAAAGTTCACAATTGGGCTGCGCGAGACTGACGGTATTGACGGAGCCGAACAGCAGGTCATGAGATGGTGGCATGGCGAGGGTGAACAGAAGGTCACCGTCACTGGTGTCAGGAGGCAGAGAGGCGCGGGTCAAGTTGGAAGTGAGCATGATGATAACGATGGCTACTTGAAACAGTACCTGGAGATGGGCAAGCAGTGCGCTGTCATGTAAGGCGATTGCTTGCAGATAGTGGATTGGACGGTTCTCCTTTCACCGGTTAATCGGGAGGTTTCTTTTACGTTAGTGTTTTCGACAAAGATATCATAGCAATTGCATTAGTCGTTTTTGTTCACCTGTGCGCCAAATACTTATCAGCCATGTAAGGGATCGATGTTCCAACATGGGCAATCGATCCGTACCAGGGTACTTATCAAGGGTGGTGGCGTCTTATGGCTTGAACTTGTGAGACCTTCAGGCGACGGCGCTAATGGGGCCACCCGCGCGCTAGCAACTCTCCGCACCGAGCTTGTGCCTCGACCTTGCTGCCTTTATCATCAACCAACATCCCTTCCCGCGACATCACCTCACCCATCTCTCATCACTTCATCCATCTATTAAACCGTGCTTCATCCACCACCCAGCGACATCTTGCTGGTTCTCGTCGTGGGCACGAGCAGGCTAAGTACGCGGAAAGAGCAGGGACGCGCAGGTTTCCCTTGGTTCTTCAATCAGCGAGACATCCTGCCTTCACGCTACACCGACCTCTTACACAAACACGCGCGAAAGCACACCCACACACACTCTTCGTCGCTCACCTCCACCTCACTCAAAACCATCATCACCACCATCCTCGAGCACCCTCCGCAGTCGCGCTGCACATACCTCCAGCACCGCTCTCCCTCAAAAAGCACTACCACCTCTCTCGACCACCACCGCCGTCCTGCACTCTTTGAGCACTGCACCTCTCACAAAACTCCTTTCACACCACAAACACGACTTCCTCCTACCCTTTTTGTCTGCCGTTACACTCCGATTTCCTTGGCATCACGACCCTTTCACGTGCAAGTCAAGACAGCTAGGCAAAACGCTCCACTCAGCGCATAGAAACAGCGCCTTTACCACAGCCACTATACCCCTTCCGCATCCTCTCCACAAACAAAGTAGCAGCAATGGCTGAACCCCAGACTCCCCATGAGGCTACTGCCCCATCTCAGAAGCGCCCGCTCGAGGAGCCTTCCTCTCCTTCCGGTCCCAGCGATGGCCCTGATGCCAAGCGCCCTGCTCTCGACAAAGTCATTCAAGAGCAAGAAGCCGGTGCGACCGTGGACGTGTCACCCAGCGACGCAGACAAGGAAGAGCCTGAGAAAGACGAGAAGGAAGTCGCTCCGGTCACTGACGATGCCGTCACCTCAACTGGCGCCGAAGCGACCGACAAGCAAGGCGACACCGTCGTTCCGGACGCCCCTGTCGCTACCAACGGCACTGCCGCGACCAACCAGATCCTCGAGACCAAGCCTGTTCAATCCTCCGGCGCATCTGAGGACACCCGCGCTCCGTCGCAAACCCCACACCACGACCAGCGTGACGAGACCGGCTGGCTTCACGTGCGCGCGATCATCACCAGCGCTGAAGCTGCGACTGTCATTGGCAAGGGCGGCGAAAACGTAAGCCAGATCCGTAAGATGGCTGGTGCGAAGTGTACCGTCAGCGAATACTCCAGAGGCGCAGTTGA
Organism: Cladosporium sp. MBC 237; assembly: GCA_030772445.1. Taxonomy (NCBI): domain Eukaryota; kingdom Fungi; phylum Ascomycota; class Dothideomycetes; order Cladosporiales; family Cladosporiaceae; genus Cladosporium; species Cladosporium sp. MBC 237. Next base: position 270,850 of record JAPHCH010000039.1, read on the forward strand.
GCGCATTCTCACAGTCAGCGGTCTTGTTGACGCTGTCGCCAAGGTACGTGAAAGCCTGTGAATTCCACTCCCAAAAGTAAACACTGTACTGACAATCCACAGGCTTTCGGCCTCATCATTCGCACTCTCAACCAGGAGCCCCTTGAGGAGCCATCTACTCCCCAGTCCAAGACTTACCCGCTCCGCCTTTTGATCCCGCACATCCTCATCGGATCCATTATCGGCAAGAGCGGTGTCAGAATCCGCGAGATCCAGGAGGCATCTGGTGCGCGTCTCAACGCTTCAGAGTCGTGCGTGCCCCTCTCCACCGAGCGCTCACTGGTCGTGCTCGGTGTTGCTGATGCTGTTCACATCGCTACCTACTACGTCGGCAGCACACTGGTTGAGCAGCTGACCGAGCGCTTTGGTGGCCCGGCTGCTTCTGCCTACGCCGTCCGTCACGGCGGCCCTCAGGGTGTCGTCCCTGGTGGCATGCAAGTTGTTCCGTACGTCCCTCAGCACGCTGGTGGCCAGATGGGTCATCCGGATCAGTATCGTGGCAGACAAGGACCTGCTCCGGGACGTACTCCCGCTCAGCAGTACGGCGCTCCGTATCAACAAGGCCAGCCTCCGATTCAGCACCCGCAGGCCGGCTACGGCGCTGGCTCTCCTCGCACTCCCTACGTCGGTGCTGGTCCTCAGCCAGCCCAGCCTTACGGCCATGCTGGCCCAGCCCAACCTGGCCCTGCCGCTCCCCAGCAGCCGGTTCAAGGTGGCGCGGGAGCCTCCTTCCCCGGACAGCCTATCACTCAGCAGATCTTCATTCCCAACGACATGGTCGGCGCGATCATTGGCAAGGGTGGTGCCAAGATCAATGAGATCCGCCAGCTCAGTGGAAGTGTCATCAAGATTAACGAACCGCAGGACAACAACAATGAGCGTCTCGTGACGATTACAGGTACCCAGGAGTGCAACCAGATGGCACTGTACATGCTCTATTCGAGATTGGGTGAGTCGAGCAAAAACTCCAACGCGGCTATGCCTCGTTGATTTGCCATCCGCACTGGGGACGATTGTACGATATATACCACATCACCATCATCACATGGCCCTTTTCCTCCTCGTGGCCCCTTGACATTTTCCCACTTCCTTTCCTATTCTTATAGTGAACACTTACGAGCTTGTTTTCCACAGATACTCGAAAGTACAAGAAAGAGTGATAGGTTGAAGTACAACTGAGATGTCGCCCTGCCACAGCGACACCACAGGCAATACTTCGCCTCTTTGGGACTTAACGTCTCTGTTTTGAATGCAGCTGCCACTGCTTGTGAAATCCTTCCGGCACGCCGTATTCCATTACGGACGTTTGTCAATAAGTCACACCGCTTGTTTGAATGATACCCTTGGACCGTGTTGTTGTATTTCAAAGGTTTGGACGTGGTGCTGCCACGATACTTGTTGCTGAACCCACGATGAAGTCATGATGTCCGCAAAGAGAATGATGTTGCATACGAGGTTTGTATACTTTTGCGCTACTTTGGATACTTAATGATTTGAAACTGACGGACTTCATGAACAGGTCTTTTTTTTTCCCCCTCTTGCATTTGGGGTTCTCACCCCCACGACATCGGATTCTCGGCATTGTCTAGGAGAAGCTTGCTGCCACATTCCAGTGAGCCTTGGCAAACGAAACCCAGGATAGCCCAAGGATAGCGAAATCAGACTTGACGCACAAGATCTCCCACTTAAACCTCGGTATCTACATGTGTGCTCTGTCCGCATCGAGCCAGGCGCGTGAATCCAGTTGGTGCATCATTGTCTGCTGTGGATTGCAGACCTCACGTCCGCCGACTCAGCTTTATACCAATCCTTCCGCTTCCGGCTTGCTCATGTTTGACCGTTTGCAATAAAGACACAATTAACTTACACTTACCACGCCATAACGTAGCAAATGCATGTCTATACCCAGACTGCGATCTCGTTTGTATTTTCCGTCGGCCCTCTCGCTAAGGAAGGTAGTTCATTTTCCGCAATACTTCGCTACATCACTAATCCCAGCAAAATTCCCATATTACATCTCTGACATCGTCAAACTGGATCCACCAGAAGAGCCAGTCTGGTTCCGCAGCCTCCCTCGAAATCCATCGACTCCCTTGCGCGCCTTCGCTGGTGTCTCGCTGCCTGCACTAATCTCACCAGCCATGGCGATGAACATCCAAGGAATCCCAGCAAACGAACAACCATCCCCAACGCCTTCATCCATATCAGAATCATCGCACAGAAGCGAACCAGCCCTGGTACCTGTTATCTCACGCCCACGCCCCGGTCGCACCCCAGCCAAAGTCACCCTACGCACCGCCTTCCGCACCTTCACCAGCATGGCGACGGTCATCGTCGGCGACGAGAAAAACACCATCCGCCCCCCAGTCACCTACCTCATCCACAAAGAACTCCTCACCAGCGCCAGCCCCTTCTTCGCCGCCGCCCTCAACTCCACCTTCGCCGAAGGCCTCGACCAAACCGTGCGCCTCCCCGAAGAAAAACCCGAAATCTTCGAGTGGTTCCTCCAATGGCTCTACACCGGCTCCCTCACCATCCCAGGCCCCGCCTACCAAGTCCCCCACCTCCCACCGCACATCCTCCACGTCCACAACCCCACGCCCTGGACGCAACTCGTGCAAGCCGACGCCGCCGCCGACGGCGACCTGCGCAACCACGCCGGCAGCCCCAAGTACTTCCTGCTCATCGACCTGTACGGGCTCAGCGACCGCCTGCTCACCTCCCCCCTCAGCAACCACATCCTGAGCACCATCGCGCGCCTCAGCGAAGCCACAAACTCCGTCCCCACCCCCTCCGACACCCGCATCCTGTACGAGCAAATCCGCTCCTCCGCCCCCATAAGAACTCTAATCCTCGACCTCTTCGCGTACAAGAAAACGGACAAGTTGCTCGAAACGCACAAGGACGAATGGCACGCGAAATTCCTCCGCGAGCTCGTCGTCAAACTTAAACGCCCCGGTCCAGAGGGGGTGTCGAGGCACTCCCTCGTTGCTTGGAGGCCGAGCAGTTATGGGAGCACGCGCGCTTGCGAGGGGTGTAGGGAGGTGCTGAAGCCGGGCGTGAGTCATGAGAAGTGTGCGGTTTGCGAGAGGGCTTTTTGCGCGGGGTGTGTGAGAAAGTGTGGAGGGGAGAGGGTTGTGTTGGGAGAGGATACGGGGGGTTGTAAGCCTTGGACGGGGAGGGGGTTGTGTGTTAGGTATCATGAGCATGGGGAGGGGGAGGGGTGTGAGTAGGTGGGGTTTGAGCATTTTCATGGCGTTTGGAAATCTTGCTTGGTCGGAACGGTTCAGTACGCATGAGGAGGTATAGCTTGGTTACAAGCAAGAAATATCAATACTTTGGCAAAACAAGTCAATGACCATGTCTTTCAGATATCATCCATTCCCCTGCCAGCCTTGAAGGGCACGACAGGACTTCTTGTCATGAATCGTTTTCGCCTTGCATAATGAATCATTAATGTTGGTGGGAGCCGGGCTTTCCTCTCTCATGCTCAGGTCTTTGATTTTCCCTGCGGCCACGCAGAGACTAATCCAAACTTGCAAGCATGTTGTTGACGGGATGAATCTCTTTGGGCCCCATCCGTCCATCGTGAAGTGTGAACCTAAGCTTAACTCAAAGCAAGTGACGTCACCAATCGCGTCGCGCGTACATCTTAATTGAACGCATGAACGAGAGCAGGCACCCACTTCAATCTGCTTGGATATGTGCGAATCGTGCCGGCAAAATGAGTACACCAAGCAAACGCCGGAAAAAGAACGACCATCAAGCTTCCGCTCAGCCCGTCCGTGGATTGGACTTCTTCTTTGGCAAACAGCAAGCGGCACAGAAAGAGCGGACGAAGGAATCTGAGGGGGACAAGAATCTAGAGAATGGCGAGAACGGCGCTGCAAGCAAATCCAGTGCAGAGACTTTAAGAGAAGAGACGGCATTGACGGATGAAGAATTGGCGCGTAAGCTCCAGGCGGAATACGACGAACAGGATCGGTTGTTAGAGGCCAATGGAAGTACTAATGTTGCTCGGCATAGTGAGGAAGAGGAAAAGCCGCCTGATACAGAAGATGTTCAAGGAGATACAGAGTTACTAGGAGTAGAGGACACTGCTGGCGCATCTGCTGCAGCAGAACAACAAGCAGCTCCGGCACAGAAGCCTGCTGTGAATCCGTTCGCGGGATTCGGCAAGAAGGATACACTATCTCTACAATCCGCAACAGCAGAGGAAGATACCACAAGCTACAATGTACCCTTCGATGAATCTCCCATGACTTTCGATCCGCAAAAGTACATTCCAGATCTACGGAAGCAATGGGCCTCAGAAGGCGGTCGCGCAACCTATGCGGTTCTTACGCAAGGCTTTATCCTCATCAACAGCACTCAGTCTCGAATCAAGATCGTCGATACACTGGTGAATTTACTGCGTACAATCATTGAAGGCGACCCTGGGTCTCTATTGTCTGCTGTCTGGCTTGCGACAAACTCAATAGCACCTCCTTACGTCGATCTAGAGCTAGGGCTGGGTGGCAGTGCAATTAGCAAGGCTCTGAAAAAGGTCTGCGGCCTCGACAATCAGGGCCTGAAGAGGTTGTCGGATAAGCATGGAGATGCTGGCGACGTGGCATTCGAGGCAAAGAAGCGGCAGAGCATGACGTTGAGGAAACCGAAGCCTTTGACGATAACGGGGGTCTTCGAGGGCTTGGTCAAGATCGCTAACACAAAAGGGCATGGCAGTGTAGAGAATAAGCAGCGTATAGTGGATAGGCTGATCCAGGACGCGAGAGGGGCCGAGGAGAGCAGGTATGTTGTAAGAACGCTCGTACAACATCTCCGCATAGGTGCCGTGAAAACGACCATGCTCATTGCACTCTCTCGAGCATTCCTGCTATCTCGACCGCCTGAAGCGGAGTTTCCGATCAAGCAACAATCGCAGCTGGCGAAATTGAGCAAACAGGAATTGGCCGAGGTGTACGCGCCTGCAGAGGAGCTCGTGAAGGCATGCTTCGCGAGGAGACCAAACTACAACGACCTTGTTCCGACCCTTCTTGAGATTGGCATTAATGATGAGCTACTCATCCGATGCGGTCTTGCAATGCACATTCCCTTACGGCCTATGCTGGGTGGCATCACGCGAGACCTGGGCGAGATGCTCACCAAACTCGAAGGACGAGACTTCAGCTGCGAATTCAAGTACGACGGTCAAAGAGCACAAGTTCATTGCGATGAAAAAGGCAAAGTGACCATTTTCAGCCGACACCTCGAAGTCATGACTGACAAATACCCTGATCTCGTGGCACTCATACCACAGATTCGTGGCGAAGGCATCAGTAGTTTCATCATGGAAGGCGAAGTGGTAGCGGTCGATCGCGAAACAGGCGATCTTAAACCGTTCCAAGTCCTGTCCAATCGAGCAAGGAAAGACGTCGTCATTGGCTCGGTCAAGGTCGACGTCTGTCTTTTCGCTTTCGATCTGATGTACATCAACGGCGAGGAACTCATGGGAAGGCCCTTCCGAGAGCGGCGGAACTTGCTACGCTCGCTGTTCAATGAGATTCCTAATCATTTCACCTGGGTCAAAAGTCTCGATGCTACGTCTGCGGATCAGGAGCAGGTGTCGGACTTCTTCAAGCAAGCAACGGACATCAAGTGCGAGGGCATCATGGTGAAGGTTTTGGATAATCTTCCAAACCCTGACCTACAAGCTGATATGGACTTGGACTTGACAGTCGAGCAGCCAAAACCAGCCCCTCCGACTCCGTCAAAAACCAAGAAGAAAGGCAAAGCAAAAACAAAACCTACCTCAGGTGAAGCCGAAGATCCCGACTCAGAGAAGAAGAGCGGTCGCCGCAAGGCCCTACTCGCGACATACGAACCCGACAAACGCCTCGACTCCTGGCTGAAAGTGAAGAAAGACTACGCGTCCCACGCCGACACCATTGATCTCATTCCTGTTGGTGGCTGGCACGGCTCAGGCCGCAAGAACGCCTGGTGGTCGCCTATCCTGCTCGCGTGCCGCAACGAAGAGACCGGCAGCCTTGAAGTCGTCACCAAATGCATGAGCGGCTTTACAGACGCCTTTTACAAATCCAACAAAGACCGCTACTCTGAAGATGGAGACAACACCTTAGGCGGCCAGCCAAGCTACGTCGATTACCGGGGCGGCCAGCCGGCCGTGTGGTTCGAGCCGCAGGAGGTGTGGGAGATGGCTTTTGCCGATGTAACACTCAGTCCGACCTACACGGCGGCTATAGGGTTGGTGAGCGAGGAGAGGGGCTTGAGCCTGAGATTCCCGAGATTCCTGAAGGTCAGGGATGATAAAAGCATCGAGGAGGCGAGTACGAGCGACTTTCTGGCCGGGTTGTGGAGGAAGCAGGAGGCGAGGGCGCCGAAGGAGGGCGACAGAGCTGCCGCCGTGGATGATGGCTTTGAGGAGTAAATCATGCGGAAGTGTTGGAGGAGATTGCACGCCGGATAATGCCTTTCTAACACTGATATGTGCTTACTCCGTTGTCACTATAGACTGTCGTTGTGAACGGAGCCCGGCCCTCGTATGACTGGTCATCCTGGCGCTGCCAAGATCCAGCTATATCTGCACTGCCGTTGGTAAGGTCGAGGAGCAGCGTATTATTGTTCGTGGTGAAAGCGTAACCTTGGTACACATGCACAAAGCTTCACAAAGTGCTGACAATCTGACAGCCCCCGTACGTAGGTATTTCTGTTAAAGTCTTGCATGGCATGACTTTAGCTCCCAAGTCTCAAACACGAAACAGAGACCGCGCCGTTACTGCAGCGTGGAATGGGTTACATGCGCGCTCTCGACGCTGTCACGGCTTGATTTGGAATTGCTCCTCCACGTCCGCTCGTGAGGTTGGTATGCGGTGGTCCTATCAATTCGAATTGCAATACATCATAGCACAGAGTGCACTACACAGAATGCTTTTTTTCTCCCAAACGCACCGAAATCCCGTGAACACCCACCTACCGCTCCGCATTCGCTTGGAGGGGCTATATGACTGGTGCAGATACCGCGGCCCTCGTCCTCGCAGCGCCACCAACAAGATCCCCCACCACCTTTTCGAGGACGAATTTCGAACGTCGTGCTATAGCGTTGCAGTGTCGCGTGCTGCAAAAGAGCCAGTCATGTGTCCACCGCCTATGCTACAGGCCGCCAATCGGCCAGATCACTCTTGATGTCGTGCTGTCTTCGGCCGTAGCTCTGGTACTCTTGTGACTTTGCCATGCAGTAGTCAATGGGTACTGACTGGTTGTACCGAGGGTGTATGTGGACTACCGAGGCAAAGGACTTGAAAGGCGGCCAGGCAGGGTGAAGAGGACTGTAGTGCAAGTGTTTTGGAGATCTGGGTGCTTTCACCGAACGGTCGACTGGACGTGGTTGCATTAGCTGATCTCCCTAACATGACCTGGATACCAACGACCCTGCATGGATGGAGGTGGGCCACGAGAACTGCCTAATGGTCCTTCTACTGCCCGCTGGGTGTTACCGGGTTCACCGGCGTCCAAGGGGTTTCGTCTCTGGTACAACCAACGTTGTAGTGGCCAGTCGTAAATTGCTCTTTCGTTTCAACGATATTGCGTGGCGTTTCCTCGTCAATCCATATCCTTGCTCGCTCGGGGAGGCCCTCCGCATACACAAGACTTGCCGGCCATGCCTCCTCGAGCCAAGCATAAGACTGCCTTGAATTGGTAATCATGTACATCTGGCACTGAGGCTACCTCCAACGTCCCAGCAATGCAGGTGTGGGCTGCTCCGAAGCAGTCCGGCAGTTGTTTGTTGCATTGTTGTTGGAGCATCTGACTGCCTGCTGCGGCTTTGAGCAGGTTTGACTTATACATGTACTGTAGCTGTAGGGACGCGCGGCTGGTGTTGGTGTACATTGGGTATTACATCCAACAGAGCCAGGTGGCCCATTGGTTCAATTGACTTTTTTCACAGTTCAGCGTCGGGAAGAGCGGTAGTTGGAGGAGTTGTTCAGGTGTTCACAACAATCGAAGGCTGGAGTTATTCAGACCCGGTTTCGCATTGATGTTTGTTGTGATGTATTTGTTCGCTGTACATTTCCCAATGCCTCGTAGTATGTCAAGCGATCACGCATGTGTATGCAAGTGGTTGAAGAAGTTCTTGGACGAAGTACCTACGTGTTGTCCGCATCGTAGTCAAAATACGTGCTGTCAAACCGCATACTTTGACACTCTGGTTCAGTTCGAATGAAACAGACTGGCAGGCAAGGTGCGAATGGTGCATGCCAATAGTGACGTACCTGGATAAACAAAGCCTCCGGTGAATATTCGCTGGCATGGGCTGGGAATAGCCAATGGCTGAGTTGCGGCAGTTGTATCAAATGTTCAGGGCTCGATGGTAGCTTGGTCCTGGAATCCTGGCGGATCACAGTTCGCAGGCACCACGATGGCTTGTATTAGAACAAAACTTCATCGACCCGTCGTCACAGCCATGACACACGAACACTACCTCCATACGTCTACAATTATGGGCAAAGAAAAGGAATCCGAGCGACCCAATCACAGAGCGTTCGGAAAATTCCCTAACTTACTCATGAACGTTCGATGGGGACGTGAAGTTGGAGGATCATCAAGGATCGAGACTTTGATCCATCGAATATTCAAACCAGAGAGCCCTTTGAAACTCGCACGTGCCGCTGGGGAAGTCGGAACATCCTTGAAAGAAATCCTGGCCCCCCTCAGGAAGACGGTATATGACGATAAGGAGTCGAAGGAACAAAATATCTGTCGGGGGTCTTCTTCACACAATTAGGTATGGAGATGCGAAGGGGGCGACACGGCACAAAGCGAGATAATAAAATCGCGTAGTCCGTAGTGGCTGAACTTGCTGATTCAGACAAGCGAGTCCGCCATTACAACTTGGATGATTTTGGCGCGCCCCTCGGGCGACCTCCTATCAGCATCTGATGTGGATGCACTCGTGACCGCAAATTGGAGCTCGCAGAAGTGCTGTATCCCCAACGATAACGCCGTCCACCTTCGGCGCCAACGTCAAATGTGACGAAGCGGGATGTGAGTCGTGAAGTCGATTGCGAGGACGTTTGCGACCTGTATCGTTTATTGAGATCCACCACCAGTTTTGACCGGATGTCGGGTTATAGTTCAGTCCGTTCCAGACCTTGGGTGGAGAATAGACGGCGAATTCCGGTGTGATATCGCCCGTATAGGACCGGCGACATTTGGCCGTAGAGCCAGCAACGGGTGAGGCCTTTAGTCCATTGATCCCTTCCCTGTTTGTCTGGCAGCCGAATGCTTGCGCTTGTCGATCCTTTGACAAGCTAAAGATTGGTGCAGAAACTCCAGGCCACAAGACGATGCATTGACGTACCCCGTACAGCGCTACAGCACGCCAGCAGGGAGCAGTACTGAAACGATATGATGGATTTACACATCGCGCCCAGAGACTTGCTTGTGGGCCATCTAGGAGTAGCGTTCCAGTGGGGTCTTCCGTGTTGGGGTTGTGCATGTATTATTATTGACTACAGATCGAGCGCTAGAGGCCACCGCAAGAATCGCGGTGCCAGAGCTGCACGATTGAGGCTGGCGCAGTGACTCTGGCAGATGGCAGGGCGGTGAAGTAAGACCGCAGGCCATTTCTCCGGCACCGACGGCGTGCATGCTGGCACGCGAGCGGCATGTCATGTCATACATGCAGTCCGTATGTACAAAGACACAGCCCTGGAAGATCAAAGTGGCACTTTGCTGGTCTGCAGGGGCTCTTTTGGCGGCGCACAGGAGCCATGTCCTCAACCGCCGGGAGACGGGGTGGCTTGCGATGCTTCCTGGCGGAGCCCACAGTCATCCTGCCATTCGCCCAAAGGATGACTAACGTTGCGCGAGTCAAACAAAAAGCTATATCTCCTCAGCCTCATGGGATTGCGGTCGCGGCGGGAGGATTTCAGGGATCGAGATGTGGGGGGTCGTGGTGGCTCGCGGGCATCGATCAAGGCATCGCCCAGCACCCACGGACCGGTGTGTGGTGAGAGTTTTGCGACGACGGGGCGGCCGATTGATGAAATGAAAGGGCGAACCTGGCGGAAAGTGCCGGGCAGACAACGTCTCCTAGAATCTTCACCAAGCCGATGCACGCCAATCACGCGCAGTCGGGGGGTTGCAACGGTCACTACGCTCGCTTCTGCACGCAAGCACAGGCAATGATCTACGGCAAGCAACAAACGTCGACCAAGGACAAGGCGAGGCACGCCGTGTTCGCCATACAGCAGCAGCAGCTAGCTGGCTGGCCCTGCTAACCGCGACGGCACGCAGGGCTGAGGCTGAACAGGCGCATGGCTCCACGAGGGCTTGGCCGGCACACCGTCAGTACGGCAAGGGCGCCATACATTTCCCATTGCACGTATGTTGGGCCGAGAGTACAACAGCCTTGGTACATACATGCCTTCATACTTGTAGGAGGCAGGCGGCTGTAGCCATACACACAGCAACCCATCCTACGGCTGCACCGCTGCAGCCAAAAGCCGTTATGGCGTGGGCGGGAGGCGTTGCCTTGATCATCCTGCCCCCGCCGAACCTTCAAGGAGCCTTCCGAGCCTTGAGCCGGCGAGCAAATGCCCTGATGAGCATGGTGGATGGCAGGTGCCGAAGACCAAGTCCTAGTGCTGATTAGCCTTTGCGCAAGCGACTCTTGCAACCACCGGACCACGTAGAGTGAAAGTGGAGTCGGGGGCGGTCGGCCTGCCTCTTCGATGATAATTCAGAACACGAGCACCTTGGCGGCACAGGAGGCCAGTCACGCGGCGGACACGCGCTATGAATAGTATGGGACCAAAAGCCTGCAGTTTTGCTTGCAGCGCGCTGCATTCCACGAAACACACGCAGAATGACGTGCAAACCGGAGGTCAGAGATCCTCGTCCGGCACTGTGGTAGGAGGTAGAGTAGTGGGTGATAAATCATGGCAACAACCATTCGACAAGATTGAACCTTGCCGTTGCCGCGCCTGATGTCAGACTCGATCGCCCAGCCTGCTGTAACGTGACATGGCCGCCGCCGGGCAACACACAACCACGGCCGCGGATTAGGCAAGCAATGTCCTGGCTGTATGGCGCCGCATTTAGCTGAGCAGGGTATAGTGCTGCGAACGCTGGGGCTGAGGCAGCTGAATGAAGATCACCCACTCGCTGCGCACAAGTAATTCAGCACTTTTCACTTCAGGATTGGCAGCCCGCACTACTGGTGATCAATCGCGGGCGCCGTGAGCGCTGGCCACAGGGGAACATCTCCCGTGGCATGCTATTATGGCTCTGTCAAGTGAGTCTGTCGTCGTCGGAGGATAATCCAGTAGCGGCGCGCCCGGACAGTAGGGCAAGCAAGGCAAACGGCAGCAGGCATAGGCTCTTGCGGGCAAGATGCCTGTCTGACGGCACCAACGACCGCACGCACGACCGTCCGTCGCCGGTTGTTCTGCCTGGCCTCTGAATCGCGCCCCCGAGCGCCAGCTCGCTCTCGTGAGGGACTAGAAGCACAACGCTTCGGCATGTTGGCCCGCACGCTGTCGAGATGAGGGCAGGGGTCCGCATCCTTCACCCGCTCAGCACCCAATCCACTAGCACCTTCGCGGGTAGCATGTGTTGGTATGTGGGTGTACCTTATAACACACCCTCTGGCAGCCCCAAGGCGCAGGCTCATGCTGCTAAAAGCGATCAGACTCTCTAACGCCGGGCCCTTGCACTTCATGCTTTGACGCTCCCGCCGCCTGCTCATCATCTCCATTTCGATATATCAGAGAGCACCGTCCCTTCATCTGTCAAGTCCTGCTCTGGTGTAGTCACTCCTCGTAAGACATCACCTCATCGCCTGCCCTCATCATCTTCATCCTTCCTTGCAACCATCAGTCCAAACATCATACCACATCACCTTGCATTGCATGTGCCATGGACTCACCTATCCGCCAGGCATCGCCAAACCACTTCCGTACACGAACGGACAGTAGCTTGTCCATCCATTCGACATCCATCTACCCAGGCATTAGCAAACGAAGCTCTTCGCCCTCGCACTTCTCGTCTGCACAGACGGCACGGATCCAACAAGCCTTTCAGCCATATTCGACCTCGGACTTCGCATCCAACCCGCTCATCTCGGCCGGTCTTCAGTGGATCACTCCTCAAAACTCGCCGCAGCCGCACCTGTTCCCCGATACGACAGCAGCGGAACCCCTGTCGCAGTGGACTGTACCAACGCCGCCTAGATCAGACTCTGGAGTGCCATCCGTCTCAATCGATTCCAACAAGGATTCCGGCGTCGCAACAACCCAAGACAACAACTTTGGACAGAATACCAACGTCGAAATGAGGTAGGCTCATTGTGATCGATCAGCCTGTGCTGTGACTTCAGATCGCTGACAATCAATAGCTCTCTCGGCTTTCTTCTGCCTTCGCAGTATGGCAGCAACCTTTACGAACCCGAACACAACAGTAGGTGACTCGATCCCATCAGCGAGTGACCAGTCGCTAACGTTTCACAGATGCTGGCGTAGAACACAACTTCCCGCCGATGCGATCAGCGCCATCGAGCGGACCACCAGCATTCACTCAGACGATTTCATCGAGCCCTGCACTTTACCAGAGCCGACCAGCCCCAGCGCCTTCCAGCAGCCGAAGGTCTGACGCACCCTCGAGCGGCAGCACCGAGTCGACCTACAGCTCTGGCTACCGCCGCATCAGCAGCCCGTACGGTTCGACGCCTGGATCCGAATACTCCATGGGATCCTCTCAGACAATTCCTCCAATCAGTGGACTCACTCAGGGCTCTCTTTCGTCTCCCCCAATCGGCCACAGCCCCTCAGGCATGATGAGCCAGTACAACCAGAGCATTCCGAGGTCAGTAGACTCCTAGACAAGCAAAACGTCCGTAACTAACATAGACCAGATCGCAAAACCTATACGACTCCAGCATGTACAGCCAGCCTCCTACTAGTGCACCGCCAGCGAGCCAAATGTATGGTTCCAACTACCCGGCACCGATGATGGGTGGAGGCGCCAGCGACATGATGCCCAAGCCTATGACCGGGGGTGAGGCCGCGATGAGAGTTTTGAACCAGCGACCGAAACCTCAATGCTGGGAGCACGGCTGCAATGGACGCGAATTTTCGACTTTCAGCAACCTGCTTAGACACCAGCGCGAAAAGTCCGGCACCGCGTCCAAGTCTTACTGCCCAAGATGTGGTGCAGAATTCACACGCACGACAGCTCGCAATGGCCACCTTGCACACGACAAGTGCACCAAGACCCGCCGGGACTCTGAAGAGAAGTAGTCCCGCGGCGCGACGAGGACCAAAATTTTCCTCAATGATGATCACGACCTACCATTCGACACATGGCCACCAGTGAAAGGGTCAAGTACCTGCTATTAGGCAGGTCTGGGAATCTCGCTTGCAACGGGCGCGAGTTCCATGAATTTTGAAACACGCATCGGCATCCCCGACTCACCGATCTGCGCATATCACATGGCACATTGGAAGGACAAAGAGAGGCCGTGAGACCTGCGCACTTGGCCGGCGGCGCATTTGCCAACCTGAACCGCCGGTCGTCTCAAAGCCAGAAAACGAGACGCCGAACTTCAAATTGCCGGTGTTGTTGCGCGCAAAAACGACAGATACGATGGGTCAACCCATCTTGAGGTCGAGCTCCACACAGTCCTTTGCCCATGGGCCACTTCTGCGCGCGAACGACGACAGCCGATGGCCGGGCTTTGAAAATGCCCGGTTCCTCAAACGTGCACTGCTGCGAAGAGTGGACAAGGCCGTTATTATGGACGGCCAAGAGGTGAAGCTCGATGTCTCGGTGCCTCCGACACCAGCATGGCTTAGGGCTTCAACCGCGTGTGGCCCCGCGTCAACTCAAAATTCGATCAACCCACTGTAGAGATAGGCTTGATGCCTTCAGGCAAATCTGTAGCTAAAATAAATTTACGCTTTCGACAAGTAACGTTCACAACGGTGCTGCTTTTCTGGCGTCGTCCTGGCGGCACGGAGAATTCCATCCAAGTTGTCTATCGTCATCTCAATAATCTTCGTCTTTCTCGGCTTGTCGCCGAGTTGATGCTGCAAACTCTCTCGGATATAAGCCGCAGGCAGATCTTTGTCTTCAAGCCCGCGTCGCTGTCACGCCTCGATGCTGCAGCCGGCCTTGCAGGGGTGTGCAGAACGTCAGCACTTGCACGGCTGGTTATCTGTTCAAGGGTAACGCCTCAGAGTAAGATCGGATTCGAATTGCGCCGCCGGAGCACGCACGAGACAGCGCACGCGCGAGCGCGCTTCTCTCTCGCGCGCCTAAGGCGGCAGAAGCCGCGATCGGCAGGGCTCGCTCTTGAAGAAAGCCCATTGGTTCCCTCGCTTCTTCGACCGTTGGTGCTAGCTCGGCACCGCTGACGCGGGAGCGTTAGCGACCGGTGTTGCTTGCTAGCCTTTTTGCTCCTGCTCCTTCTCGCCGTTGTGGAAGAAGCCGCCACTATACACGCGGGCTGCGGGCAATAAAATGGTAGATCTGCAATGGTCCATCATCGAGGTACCCACATCCTTCTCGTGGGGCGGAAAGTACCGTGAGCGGGTCCTCCAAGATCTTCCCTTTTGCAAAGTTGAGCTGTCGTCTGTCAAGACTTGCATGGCTGTAACGTAGATTGGTCGTTTTTGCGACAGCTCGCATTCGCCTACCATGCACTCTGCAAGCTAGGCGAGACTGGTCACAAGCGGTCGCAGTCCCTGAGCAATTTATCTCGACGCGATTGCGCGCGATTGGTGCCCGAGCGGCAATTTTTGTTTCGTCAGTCCCAGATAGGCAAGCAACGCGCATCTAATAACTCCCCTTCACCGGAATTCACCGCCAGGCTACCCTGCAAGTGCTGGCTGGGAGGCTATAGTCTCGTGGGGCGGCTGCGCGGCCGTCGTTTTGCATGATCTGCAGGTGGGATGGGAGTTAGGGAGACAGCGGCAGGACGCGTGCGGTCGGATGCTTCCTTTGAGCCACCCGCGTTGCATCTTCATCCTCTTCCATCCTCTGAATCCCTCAGCCGCCGCGTGCCGGCACTAGCGGGGTTCCTCCTCTTCCTTTGAGGGATCAAGGGATGCACACGAGACGGGGTGATGATCTTGGTTCGAAGTCGTGCAGACGATGGTGTACCCAAGTTACGATGACGATGAGAAACCAATCTCGTGGATTTATCCTGTTTCATCCTCGCGTGTGGCCCAGCAGACGTCAGGTTGATTATGCCGCGGGCTGTTTGATGATCGATCAACCTTAGCGCAGTCGTCTTCGCTTTTGTGATGCTGTGATGCTCGTGCTGATGTGATGCTCGGCTGTGGCGTCGACGGTACGGGCTTGGGTCGTTTACACCGTGAATACGCCAGAAGTCGGAGGAGTCAACGGCGGCGTAGCAGGGCCTCCTGGGCTTGCTCGCCCTGGATGATTATTGACTGATATGAATGTGGAGCAATAAACTGCCAAATCCATCATCTCCGGTGAAGCTCGACTTTGTGACGTTCAGATAGGGTTAGGGTTAGCATGACTCGTTGCGGTATGACGGTGACTGGACTTCACAGGTCAGACGCTGGAATTGGAGGATGTCATCACAACACTTCCATAAACCACATACATGTACACCTCCCATTTCGTTTCCTGCAGAATGCTCGCCTCTGCCTGATACCAGCAACTCTTTGCTGAGAAGGAATCATAAGCATACGCCGCGTAGACAATCAGCGCCCGCACCCATAGCCACGATGTCCCAGTCATTGACTCAACTATCCCGGACCCACCACTCCCATACCATCTCAAGAACCGTGATAAGAGCACTCAAGAGAAGAACAAGAAAGGAGGGATGAATTGAATGCTCGCACAGTTTGCTACTTGTACAAACCGGGATCTCAAATATCGTTCTGGCTGTTGGTCGCAATAAAGCAAGATACTGGAAGACTTTCAGTCGACAACATTGAAATCGCTGTAATCAAAATCATCGCATCACTTCAGAGTATTAAGCTCTCCCTGTGGCCTTGAAAATATGGCGTCAATCTTCACTTTCGAGCCCGATCCGCCCAGAGTGGCCTCACCATGGCACGATGTGCAGGTCGGAAGTTCAGGAAGCCCTGCAACTGTGCCTGGAACACCGAGCAAAGTCAATGGACAGAACGGTGCGACTGTTGGTACGAGTGCTTCCGACGCTCCTAAGCAAGTCCTCCGCTTGCAAGCCGAGCCTCAGGAAGGGCCAGTAGAGTACAAACTTCACTTACTCCTACGACCCAGAAGGAAGTTCAAAACAATCAGTACTTCGACAGTGGTCGCGGGGTCCAGGCGCCCTAGGAGATCTTGTAATCCTCAAGAGCGAACGACATCGGAGCCGGCCATAGAGGTTGGCAGCGCCACCACTTCGACTAGCCAGACACGGCAGCTTCGTCTGGAGCAACTTACGACCCAGCTACTTTGGCGTCTGCAGCAGTCATCCCCTCATCACACCTCTTCTGCTACAAATATTATTCTCCCGTCTCTGCCGGAAGCCCTACCGGAACTTCAAGCACCACAACAAACAGCCAAACTTTTGCACGGCCTGGAGGAAAGCCAGGGCGCGCTTTACGAAATTGGAGTCTCTGATGATGGGACGCTGGTGGGTCTGGCTGAAGATGAGATGGAAGAAAGCTTGAATAATCTACGTGCCATGGCCGCTTGTTTAGGGTGCAAAGTCGAGGTCCTGAGAAACGAAGTTGTAGGAAATTGCGAGTGGCTTGATGAATCCGAGCCAAAGTCCATCCGCTCTGGAAAGCTATTCGTCGCCGAAGCTCAAGTCACACCTTGCTTGCAGGGTAAAAGCGTCTCTCACGCAGATGAAGCTGATCTGGTTGATGCAACGAAATCGTCAGCTGCAAATTCTGAACCCTCCACCACTCCCACAGAGCAGATACGCGTCACTCTCACCGGGCCAACAATGTCTGGCAAATCAACTCTACTTGGAACATTGACTACCTCTACTCTTGACAACGGGCGAGGTAGTAGTCGATTGAGCATGCTCAAGCACCGCCACGAGATCACATCGGGGATCACCAGCTCGGTCACTCAGGAGTTGTTTGGCTATCAAGATATTGATAGTGATGCCGAGGTCATCAACTATGCAACAGAAAACATCGCTTCGTGGATCGACGTGCATGCTGCAGCTGTTGGGAGCCGCCTGGTCTTCGTCTCGGACTCCGCTGGTCATCCCAGATATCGGAGAACCACTGTAAGAGGACTCGTTGGTTGGTCGCCACACTGGACGCTTCTCTGCGTTCCAGCGGATGATACTGAAGAAACGGCCCCGAGGAGTGCCAGTGGCACTCCCCCACAGACCCCAGGTCCAGCCGGAATACCAGACCTGGACCTCTCTGGTGCCCAGCTTGATCTTTGCCTCAGACTAAAGTTGCCTTTGGTCGTAATAATAACAAAATTGGACCTGGCATCTCGCAATGGCCTCAAGGGAACACTGAGCAAGATCCTCGATGCGCTGAAAGCCGCTGGGCGCAAGCCCACCATTTTGCCAAACACCCCAGGAACCGTCTCTGAAGAAGATCTCCATTCCATTACTAGTGCGACCCTAGAGCAAGCCTATCATGCCGCAGTCCCTCTTCTGAACGACCCAATAGCGACGGTGCCAATTGTACTGACGAGTGCTTTGCAAGGCTCTGGTATCCAGAGCCTTCACGCCCTTCTTCACGAACTTCCTATCATCGGTGCCACCGAAGCAAATAGCCGTCCAACGTCTAGTATCTTTCATATTGAGGATATATACACCAAGCCGGCCGATGTGGAAGGCGTGATTGTCTCCGGACGACTTCGATCGGGCCAGATCGCAGTCGGAGATGCCCTGTTCATTGGTCCGTTCTCAACGCACAGCGATTACGAAGACTCGGACGATTCAGACGAACGTCCAATGAGGCGATCGTCAAGCCATCTACCTGCATCACGGTCGTTCCCAGGCGCGCTGCGCGATGTGCATCTCAATCCAACGCGCTTCCAACTTCCGGGCCAAGAGTGGAAGAGAGCCAAGATCGCAAGCGTACGAAATCTTCGGCTACCGGTTGCATCTTTGCAGGCCGATCAGGTGGGCACTCTTGCGATCGTATTTGAAGGCGATGGCAAGCCAAGCATGTCTTCATATATCGCTACGGCTTCTCCCAGGATCAGGAAAGGTATGGTACTGGCCGCGGTACAACCCGTATCGACAAGGTCCTTTGTGGCCAAGTTTTCCACTGAGGATCTGGCGTCTTTGGCCGTAGGCAACCATGTCGTTGCCTACGTTGCCAGTGTACGGGCTTCCGCCAAGATCGTATCGGCTCGCGAGCCCGATTCTCCTGAGCATACAGATCAGTATCAAGAGGCCGCTGGTGGGAGCTCCGCGCAAGACCCCTTTGCATTCGATGAAGATCAAAATGATGGAGCGAATGAGAAGATTAGCATTGCAGCGAGCGCGACCACAAAGAGCTTGCTAGTGACGCTGAGGTTCGATTCTTCCAAGGAATTCGTCTTGGTTGGTGATCAAGTTTTGATCATGCCTGGTGGTGGGCCAGGCCTACTGGGTGGTCAGGAGAGGGGTCAAAAGGGCGTTGCAGCACTCGATGGATTTGTTGGTGATGTCGTCGAGGTCCATGGGTGACATGGTTTGTTGATGGCAGATATAATAACGGGCAGCTCATCAACGCTGCACCAATCGAGGTCATCGCAACACGTTCAACTGTAATCTTCAGCATCAATCTTTGTTCATCCTTCTCCATTGCACGGCAACAATATTCCCACCACCTACTACAGACAGAGTCCCATCAAAGCAGTGCGTAACGTTATTACTCAAGATCAAGTGCCGACTTCCAACATATCGCAGCACCACCTCGCCTCGCGTGGGAAATGCCGTACACGTAGGCTCATCAATTTCAATCTCGAGCAATCCACCGTACCGAAATAACCATTCATCTCCAAAACCAACACAATCCCCCAACATCGGAAGACTTCCCCGACAGTCCCCACATCCCGCAATCTCGAACCTCACATTTCTACAATTTTAGAAAGCACCGTCCACTCACCTGTAAGCGACAATGGGCAAATTTCCATACGCCTCGCTTGCAAAAAAAAGAGTGGCCTCGCTGCATGGCTCGCAGGGGTTCAATTTCCTGGCCAGTGGCGCTCGCGTGTGCACGTGGTGGCTGGACGATGGCGAGCGCGCGCGCACGCGGGCGTCGTACTGCAAGACTAATGTACATAAGCGAAAAGGCGGACTAGCGGGAGGGAGCAGGGGAGGGTAGTTGACTCGTGGAGAGTGTGACAGGCATGTTGCTTGACGGCGGTGGAACTGAGTAATAAATATGAAAATATACGATGCGTTCGTCCGAACCGCTTGTGTTGGTCTAGGCGAGAGTGCATGTGGTTGGTTTCTCTGGATCTGTGGATGATTGGTTGGCTTTGGGTTGCATACATATGCGCATATATATTCAATTGTGCACAGTATTAGTGCTTAGTAGATAGCAAGCGCATACATGTAACAATATTTAGAATCGAGCAACTTGTGATCATGGGTGGGAGAAGGGCCTGGATCTTGTTGCGTGCGCATTTTGCAAGCTATTTGAATGCTCCAACAGTCGGCGGCCGGCCTGATATCAATTAATCCGAAGTATTGCATTCTCAAGCGGCTACAGAATTGAAAGATCATTTTAAACGAGGTGCATCTAGGTGCAGCAGATTTGATTGCGAGTAAAAGATACTTCTGAGATACGCGCGAGAATCGGTTCGATCCCTGAAATAAGATAGGATAGAACTAAATCTTGAACTACTAAGTGATATTTGACTGGGTTCCTGCAACGACACACCTAGATACGATTATGACTTTAGGAAACCCGAATGTCCCAGTCGTCAGCGAAAGCAGAGTTGGCGAGCTGCACCTTCCTGTTTTCTGTCCTCTGTTTGTCGTGCTCAAGAGAAGTGAGTCGTTGCTGCGCAGTAGCTTTCTGTGCAGCAGCTACACGGCCAAGGTCACCATCATCGAGTTCTTTTGAGACAGATGCAGCAAGCTGGGCCTCGAGCTCGCCCAAGGCACGCCGTCTGACTGCTTCCAAGTCGTGCGTCAATCGTTGTGTCTCTTCAATGCGAGCCTTCTTGGCCGTGCGATCAGAAGCCTGCTTCTCGAGCTCGGCCGCTTTGCGCTTTTGGCGGAGCGACTCTTCCCGGCGCGCTTTCTCCGCCAGGTATCGCACACTGTGGCCTTTCGCAACACCTATAGGTTCATCAGGGATGACAGGCGGGGCAGTGAAGAACAAAACGCGACCCAATTCATCGCGTTGGAAGCGCTCGCGAATTTCAAAGGGAATAGAGAGGTTGGCTTGGTCCGGAAGGATGTAAGTCTCTATCGCTGGAGGATCGCGGTAGGAGCCCGTTGCTGTTGGCGGACGAGGTGCGTAGTTCGATGGTGTTTGCTGCACGCCTGGCTGGGCATTGTGGGATGTGTAAGAGGAGTGGTTTTGTTTGATCTGGGGTCTCACAGGTGCTTGTTGTGGCGTTGAAGGTGGGAAATTAGGTTGTACTGAGGGTGGGCGAACAGGTGCCGGCGAGGCCGAGGTAGGTTGAGTGTAAGATTGCGAGTGCCCAGCGCCATATGACGGCCTGGCACTTGTTGAAGGCTGCCTGGGTGTGGGCTGCGGCTGAGACGCAGGTGATGGTTGATACGCCGGTGCCGGTTGGGAGACCTGCCTGGGCGGGGGTGTGGGCATCTTGGGAGGCGGAGGAGGTGTTGGCTCTGGTGGTGGGGAGTCTTTCTCGCCTCTTGGGCGCTTGTGTACTGCGCCAATCTTTGGTGGTGCTCCTTCTGCACCCCATGCGGGCTTCGGCATCTCATCTGTCTCATTTTGCTCATCTTTGAGCAGATACGCAATCGGAGACGGGAACTTCTTCATCTTCTTGGGGTGGTCGAACAGGTCCATCTCGTAGTCGCGGTCGCGTACCTCGTCTGGCAGGCAGCTTGCCCAAGTCTTGATCTTGTTGAATTGATGCCTTTCCTCGTTGTACCTGGCTTCACAGACATAGATCTCGGTATCAGGGGACAATCCGCGCGGACGGCCCTTGAAGTATCGTGTTGTGAACATGACGAAACATCTCCCCTCAACCTCGTCGATGGAGTGATCCCTGTACCGTCCAGTTTTGACCACTTCGTTAGCAAGGAAGTGCTTGTCGAATCTGTGGACGGTTTGCTCAGGTCGGTAGTACCAGCAAACGTTCACCATCGATTGTCCGGCCTGATCGCGATATGTTCGATAAATCTGGGCAGGAATCGGCTTGGTGAGATCATTTGGGTTGCGGATGTGAACCCAATCTCCAACCTTGTACAATTCACCATTGTGCAAAATGCCATCCGGTATAGGAATCTTGCCCTCTTCATCCGCGAAGTCGTTGTCGGATTTGGCTTTTTCAATGTCGTACAGACGGCCTGCTTCGACTTGAATAGCTACCGCATGTTTGAATATCTCAGAGTCATCGGTATTGTACTCCTTGGCATTGTTGAACATCAGATTAACGTCCGCCATGAACTCCTCGAGTGTTTTGTACTTCTTGCGCTTGACCTTGCGCTTAAGAAGATCGTAGGCCATCGGGTTTTTGATTTCCGCATAGTATTCTGGCATCGTGAGCCTATCGGGGAGACGATCGAAATCTCTGATCATGAGCTGGCCGCTGTCGTTTTTGGGTTTCCGTATTCCTCTAAGAACGGACAGAATGCGAGCCTCCATCGGTGTTAAGAGCTTTGGTGGACGGCCGCGTGCCTTCTTGCCATCATCGTCACCCAGTGTGTCCCGCCTCGAAGCACCTGACGTGCCACGTGCCCCACTTCGCTTCTTCTTTCCCCCCTCATCATCCTCATCATCTTCGTCTTCTTCACCTTCATCATCGGACTCCTCTTCCTCCTCATCGGCTTCTTCTGCCGGTGGGTCCTCATACGTTGGGATCTCACCGAGATCTGGCAACACAGCGTCCTCTTTGCTGATCACTCCATCCTCAGCTAGCTTCTGCAACTGCTTCTCGATCTCGCCCTTGACGATCAGGGCATCCTGAAAAGCGCCGCTATCTGGTCGGTTGAAGACTTGTGCGTTGTAAGGAATGAGTGCGAAATCGCGCACAAATTCGCGAATAGACTGGTATGCATGTGTGTTGATCTTTTTCTTGATTGTTGACAGAGCCACGGGCTCTTTAATTGTTTCGTAGTACTCGGGAATGACGCGCTTGTTGACCAGTCGATGGAATAGCTTGGATGGGTCAAAGTCGCTGTATTTCAATCAATAAAAAGATTCGCGCCTCTTCATAGAAGGGAAACGTACTCTTCAGTTCTGTAATCGTAAATGTGGTTCAACACCTTCAGCATGCCCTCCCATTGCGCCTCGGGCAGCTGGGAGCCATCGTTTTGCGCCGCCTCGGTTGAGGGCACCGGCGTAGTGCTCGGGCTCTTGTCGCGCTTCTTGGTGGGCACCATGGTTATGACGCAGCTCGGCTCAAGCGCGCTCGCAATGCGACGTCGTAGTTCGGCGTGTAGTACACTTCACACGATATGGATGTAAAGCGCTTCCGACGCGCGACTGGCGTCGAAGTGAAGCGCTCCCCGAGCCCTGGCCTCTCCAAGCGACGGACGCTAAGAAGCGCTCCGTCCCGCAGAGCCTCTTTACACGCCCGCTGTGGATCCAAAACTGATGATATGACCGCATCGAGCATTCACTTGACAAGCGACACTTGTGCATGCGCTGTGTGTGCACGTGGTCTTGCACATCTACATTTACTGAGGATCCGGCAGTTCTTCTTCATCTACCACCGCAGCACACCTGGGACTCGGAATTGTCGAGCAGATTCAGTTCAGAGTCTCGCCCGCCAAATCTTACATCAGCACGTGGGCTGGTACGACAGGCCTATACAACTCGAGACACCTCTCTCGGACACAGCACGCACAAGACCCGGTCGCTGTTAATCCTCATAGCTCGTGCGCTTCATTAGTAGTGGCATCTCGATCGATCTAAAGCATATCCATCATCCTGATACTAAAAATCTATTCACCTCGACATTCTCGCCATGCGTGTCCGAGTACGGGGACCCCAAGGAGTCGCAACAATCTCACTAGATGATACGGCAACCTGGGGTGAGCTCAAATCCCAAATCTCGGAAGCGACATCCGTTCCTGATTTTGATCTCAAATACGGCTACCCTCCCAAGGCCTTCAACACGGAAAGCATCGATGCAGCCACCACACTGTCATCCCTCGAGGTAAACCTCAACGGCGAGCAGCTCACCGTGGTACCTCACAGCATTCAGGCTTCGCTCTCCAATCCCATGGCTAGTGGCAAACACCAACCCGAAGCTGCGCTCCCATCAAGAGGTGAAATCTCCCCACCGAAACACCAACCTGGCGACTTCCCTGACCAACCTCTCAACCTGACCCGCAAGAAAAACACCTCTGTCGAATCCGACCCACCCGAGGTTCCAGTTCCTCAGCTTGATGGCGTCCTTGCTTTGAGAGTCATGCCTGATGACAACAGCTGTATGTTTCGCGCCCTCTCATCTGCCGTTCTTGGCTCTGCCCTTGACGGCATGACGGAGCTTCGCAGTGTCGTTGCACAGACCATCCAAGCCAATCCAGAGCTATACACAACCGGAATGCTCGAGAAGGAACCCTCCGACTACTGTGCATGGATCACGCGTGAGGACTCGTGGGGTGGCGGCATTGAGCTGTCGATCTTGAGCCAGCACTTCGACATCGAAATCGCCTCGATCAACGTGCAAGATCTGCGAATCGATCGATTCAACGAAGGGAAGCCGACAAGATGCATTCTCGTCTACTCAGGCATTCACTACGATGTCGTCGCCGTGACACCATTCAGCGGTGCGGAACCGGAGTTTGACCGTAAGGTGTTCGATGTGATTAGGACTGGAGATGAGGAAATGGACGGTGGAGCGCTCGAAGCAGCTCGCGAGCTGTGTAAGGTGCTCCAGAGTCGCCACTACTACACAGATACACATGGCTTCACTGTAAAATGTAACCAATGTGGCCAGAGTGGTACTGGGCAGCAATGGGCTGTTCAGCACGCTCGAGGAACAGGGCACGGCGACTTCGGCGAGGGTTAGGCGGTACACCAGGCCTAGCCGGTTACGGTGGATATAAGAATTTATTTTTTGCATGATGCAGGAGATATACAATTTGATGACGCAAGACATAGACGAGCATAGCTCTACATACAAAATGAATATGTTGCCGAATGAACGCCTCATCCGTCGTTTTTCCCGCCTTAATACCTTTCCATGAGCCACACATAACTCTCATGCTCCGACATCCTACCCAGCATCTCCACCTCTGCCTTCTTCATGGCGAGATAATGTTCCACAACTTCCGCTCCAAGGATTTCCTTCAAAGTTGCGTCCCTCTCGAGATTCTCCAAACTCGGGCCAATCGCCATTGGCAGCCTTTCAGTGATGCCCAGATCTGTCTGATCACTCTCAGAGAGCTGAGATGGGTTCACTGCGCCAAATTCAGCTACATTCTCAGCGAAAAGTTCGGCCAACTCACCTTGACAGTCTTTCAACTTCATCTCCGTTTCTTCTCGAAGCCCCTGTAGCCCAACAGCCATGATGACGTGCAGAGCAAGATACATATTCGCCATTCCGTCCAAGCACCTCACCTCCCACCTGGCCGGCATTCCCCGTGGCGTGGCCACCATGCGCAGAGGCGTCTCGCGATTCTGCGTACCCCATGCAACGTATGTCCCAGAAGTCCAGCTGTCATCAGCAACGCGTGCGTAGCTGACGGCTTCTGGTAAAGTGAAGGCGCATAGTGCGGGTAGATGCTTAAGAACATTTGCCATGAATTGCATCTGCCGCTTTTCTAGGGACGCCGTAACCTCGGAAGCATTGAAGGAGATGTTCGCATGGCATGCAGTTCCTATTCCTGGGAACGGTTGAGGATGGCATGTTGCTCTCAGTCCATTTGTGGCTGCCACTTGTTGTATGCATTGTTTGGCCTGCACAAGAGTATCCACGGCTCGGACTGGTGGTAATGGAGGTAGAACAAATTCGTATTGTCCAGCTCCTGACTCTGAATGAGCTTGTTGGATGGGGATGCCGATGTCTTGCAGAGCATGGACTATGCTCAACATGAGAGGGAAGGAGTCCGTGTACTGTTTGTCGGTGAATGTGCTCCATGCGTGGATGGTGTCGAGAGGCTCAAAGTCATAACCTGAGTCTTTCTCCGTTCGTCGGCAAAAACTTATCTCAATCTCAAAGCCCACAAGGACTTTTATTGCGAACTCCTCTTGCATTGCATCCAGAGTCTTGGTGAGCAGACTTCGAGAGCAGAGTCCTACTGGACTACCATCTGCTTCTTGAAAACTTGCCATGAGCGTTGCGGTAGGACCAGGAAGATTTCCTTGATGCATGCGCCTCAGACTACCGACGTCTGGACAAACGTATATCTGTCCGACAGGGGTGCATACTGGAGTGGAGGTGTCGTTTTGTAATGTTCCTAGATTACCTCGAGAGATTCCGAAACGCAGCTGATCTTCTTGGGAGTGACGAAGCGCTGGGATGCAACGAGTACGCATGAACCCCATCAAGTCAAGCCATTGGACGAAGAAGAAGTCAAACTCGCGGATATTGAGATTTCTTTGGGCGGGTATCTGCGCTTGTGAGACCTCCAGCGGTTCCTGCAAACCTCGAAGGTGTTTTGTTAGTTTTACTGAGGTTGCTTGAGCTAGCTGGTCGACCACGAGTCGAAGGGGTTCAGAGAGCTCGTTGGGATCTGGGAAGTATGCTTGTGATCCGAAGGGCTCAGATATTACTTACGTTTGACTTAAAAGCAGGGTTATGGGTTCCGTGTTTCGGAGCAGCCAACCTTAGACCGTACAAAAGATTCGAATTGTTAAAGAAGATATCCTCGACAGCCTCGACCGCTTGGTCGACAGTCAAGTCACTTTCTTCTACCATCTCAACAAAAACCTTCTCAATGATTTCCCTGCCCTGCACATTGGCCAGCCAATACGTCTCTGCCTGAAGGTGACCATCAGTGCTCCAGAGAATCTTTGAAATTGGCGTAATCTCCAATGCTTGACGCACGATGGCATCCTGTCCGCTTCGAGAAACCATCGGGAAGACCTCACCGATGTCGAGGTACACGTTCTTGTAAACGGTGGCCAGATATCCTGCTTCTTGCGTGTAAGGATACGAAGAGTGCAGCAGCACAATCGGAACCTTCGGGAAGGCTTTTATGAGCGGCTGCAGGCATGCTGGGTTGGAATCGAGCAGGGAAATGTCGTTATCTCCCAGGCCGGTGTGGAACTGTATTGGCTTCGCCTTTCCCCTCTCCTCAAGGCCAGCGGCGATGAGCTTGCAGGTACTGATGACAAGCGCATCATTCATGCCTCTATGTTGGACACGGAACTCTTTGACATCGCAGTCGGGCAAGAATTCTTCCATGAAGCTCTTCAGCCCTGCTTCGGCGACCTCTACATCTCGCGCTGGCTTGATTCCCAGCCCTGCACGATAGCAGATCACACTCTTGAAGCCAACGACTTCATCATCTTCGATTGCCTGGGCGATGGCTTGCTCGAAAGCCGTGATAAAGTTGACCCAAGCTAGTGAGCATGATTCCTCGTCAGCGATAGAAATGCCAACCGGTAGTTTCCACTGGTGGTGCATGGAAGCCAGAATTGATGCGGCAACTGTCTCAATACGGACTATTCTCTTGCAGGGTGAGATGGTGAACTGGCTATGCCACTGGTATGGCTCGAAGTCATCGGGATTTCCCAGCCCGTCATCCATCAAGATGGTCTGAGTTCCTTCGAGACATCTCTTTGTGAGGTCGTGAGGGTCCTCATCCAGATAGCGATCTCGTTCTCGCAAGATGGCATCCCAGGTCACATCTGTGGGAAGTCGGTACAGGCGTTTTAGCTGTCTGACAGCACGTATGTGAGCCAGTGATTTTGGCGTATCCTGCAGCGCCTCTCCAGTAGCCTCTGATGTGATTGTCAGAAAGTCGCTTCGTCGGAGGGGGCGTGGTCGTAGGATGTTATGAGCATGGTTGTCGATTACGGGGCATGTTCGGACGACATGGCGCAAGTCATCTATCGAGGCACTCATCTTGATGAATTATTGCATGCATGACTTGGATGACGGTCAGGTCTATGATTCTGCGACGGAGTAGCATTTCAGGTGTCGTGGGTGATCGCCCCAGTGTGCTGGCTTTGCTGCATGCATGATGACATCGCAACGCGATGGAATGAGGCGTCTATTCCCATCGTCCCTGCTTCACCCACCCGTGTTGAACAAGTATGTCAACGACTAGAATACAATTCTTTGTGATAGCAAGGGATCTTTTCTGTTGTACTAGGTCTAACAATGTTACTACATACGAACCGGGGGAGCATTGCTATATATCGTTTCGCTTTTGGTATAGTACATGTTTTGATATACTAAAGCTGACAATACCAACCTGGAGTGAAGACATATATTTGACAGAACGAGTACGAGATCAAAGCAGATATATCGAAGAAGATCTCCGTCCAAAAAGGCGAGACACTCGAGGGGCGTTGAGGTTCACAGTCTCAATGTGAGAAAATGCTATGTTGTTTATAGTGACAGTAGCCATCCCTTTGCAGCGTAAGCAGGAAGAAAGCAAGGCGCAGATGATGGATGGTATTATCTTTAGTGTTACTTAAATGGTTTTCTACTAACAACTGCGAATTCATGCCATTCTGTGGCCCCTCAGCCCCTCCCTTATCCAAAACACGTCTGATAGCAATGTAGCATCTACCGTCATCTAATGCCCTTGAAGCCATAGATAGGGTGCTCTTGACGCTCTGAAGCGCTTCCCTCTTGCTGACCCGCTCCCTTCAACTTGCTCAAACCCGGCCAGGTTGGGCCAACACGCGTACTGGGATCTGGATCGGGAAGTACCTGAGTGGGCGGGGCGTTTGGTGGAAGTTGGATTCTGGGCGTCCTAAGCCGAGCTTTTGCTCTGATCATCGATGCCACTTTGTCCGCACCAGGTAGCGACTCCGTCACGATAAACCGACCAAGGAGAAGGTCTTTGTCCATGGTACCGCGCAGGTAGCAGGATTCGCCGTGCTTCAGATCCACCCGAATGTCCAGAAAGATTTCCTCGGGTCCAACCTTGGTCACTTTGATGTAGGCTTCGCACTTTGAAGCGCACTTTCGCCCTTCGGCATCCCGCATATCGACTTTCATGTGCTCAATGCCGTCGTCTTCGATGAACCTCGTGAATCGAATCGAATACGTTCGACTCTGTTCCTGCTCGTGGATCTTCTGTTCATCGCTGGGTACTTCGATGGAACGGACGGAGTCTTGCTTGCCCTCCCAGTTGATAAGAGCCCATTGCGGGACGGAAGCCTTGGGCACTTGAAGGCAGCATTCCCAGGGGCGTAGGATTCTGCCTATGTAGTAGGTGGCTTGGCGAATATATGTGCCACTGGCCCTGTTCTCGCCAACCACATCGCCCAGTTTGATGCGGCCGAAGAGACGATCGTAGAAGTCCTCATCGAACACTTGATGCTCTTCCTCGACAGAGAGATCGAGCAGGGCCACGCTATGAGCCTCGTGGACATGAGAGTTCCACTCATTGTCGATATATGCTTTTGGAATGCGCAGGCCTCCATACCACAGTTCGTCTGGAGGCATAAGTGCGTGCCTGACGGAGATGGGGCACATGTAGTGAGCAAGTCCTTCCGGCAGGAGATTGTGCACCTGGGCCTCACACCGTGGCTCTCGGGTGTAATAGTGGATGGCTGAGCGCCGAGCGATGCGGCAGCCTCCTTTCACCAAGGGACTCACGTTCAAGGGATGTACGTCGACATCGCTGTAATCGCTCTCAGAGCTGTCCGAGACAATCTCTTCGACGATTCGCGCCTTCTTCCTTGAGCCTGTCTGGGGCCTTCCATCGGCCTTGCGCTTGGGAATGGAAGCGGAGGCCTCTGTACCCGAGAGCGAGGAGAGCATCGATTCGATGCTGCCGCTGGTAGAGGAATCCGTGGTATAACCATCAGAATCAGATGTTGCTGACTTGGAGACAACGTGCGAAGGCATGTTGTGCTCTTTGGGGGGTTGCTGGAATTTGATCAAGCTTGATATATGCTACCGATGGCAAATGCACAAGTAGATAGATCAAAGTCGTGTTGCAGAAGGTCGTGCAACGTATTGTTGACGAAGATTGGTCTCGAATGTTGGAGTAGTTGCAGACCGTTTTGAGGTGTAAAATAGTGGAATCTTGGTATGGTAATTGTGTGAATGTGGGCAGATCTCGACATAGGGGAGGGATGGTCTTATGCAGATACAGCACATGGCGGAATTATTCTTACGCCTCCTGGGCCATACAAACCATAAAGCAAACATTCTCAGTCAGTTGTATATACTCGCGGGCAGAAGTGCATTAAGGTTGTGGTCATGAGGATAGCGCTATCGCCCAACAGCGGAGTTGTAATAAAGTTGTGGACATGAGGACCACGCTATCACCTAAACAAGAATCAGCTTCGCTCACACCAAACGGCATCAACTCTGTTTATAATGCGCCGGGAATACCGACTGAGTTGGTTGTGGGCGACCTCGCCTCCCACGCCTCACGCAAACAAACCGGTGGGGTACTGTAAGTGACGCGCCGTCACGAAGACGCATGTCGCATATTTTTGATGAGCGATAATGAAATAGATTCATTAACACATTGAGCTTCAATAATAACATGACTGTCGTTGCGGTTCCCGCTGTCACGCCGACAGCGACCACCTTCGACGTATGCCTACCTCAGTTGCGACAAGTCAAAGTCCTCCAGCCCAGCGGGTACTTTTCCATGCGCATCGTAGAATCTACGCTTGTCGGGGTCTGAAAGCACATCATGCGCTTTCGTGATCGCTTCCCAGCGTGCAGGGGCAGCCGCGTCGTTGGGCAAGTTCTTTGGGTTGTGCTTGGAGGCAAGCGTCTTGCAAGCTCTGGATTATGTCAGCATGCGTGCCCATCAAGTCGATGGTGACAATCTGCTTACTTGGTAACTGCCGATACAATACCTTCGGAGGGTGTACTGGGGTCGACGCCCAGTATGCGATAAAGCAGTGGCCAGGTGCTTTCGTCGATTTCATGGTCATCATTCTCTTCTTCTTCTTCTTCAACCTCATTCTCGTCGGTGAAAGCATCATCCTCTTTGACCGAGGGATCTTGGTCTGGCTCGCGTGGCTCGATGACGGGACTGTCGATATTCTCATGCGTAGCCTCGCCTTCATATTGAGGTGACGAGTGCATTTCGGTCGTGGTTTTCTCAGCCTCCAAAAACTCCCTCTTCCTCTCTCCCCTCGCATCACTTTCCAGGTCCCTCAACTCCGCAAGCCTCATGGTCTGCAGATCGCAAACCCCCAGCCTCGCATTCAGCGCCTGGAGCATTTCCCTATCAGTGGCAGTAAGCTCACCGACTTCTTCGATTTTCTCGATGCGAAATAACAAATCTTTGGTCATGTCCTTGTTCGAGCGCTCCATGAGGTCGATTTTCTTGGGAGGTAGCGGTTTGCCTTCGGAGATATCTTGCCGAAGCTGAGTGATCATAGTGGCGAGCTCGTTGGATGCTGCGAGGTCGCGGGCGATGAAGGCTTTGAGCTCCGTAGTGTTGAGCTCGCGTTGGTCTGTTTGCGGTGTTGACATCTTGGGCAGTTGAGTCGTTGATTTTGGGAGGTGTCAGGTTTGTAAAGCAATTTGGAAAGTATTTCTGTCGTAGATCAGCAGAGCAAGACGTCGGTGAACAAGGCTGCAAAAAATTTTGCGCAGTGTATAGAGAAGGAAATGACCCAAGAATGAGTTATCAAATCTTGCAAACAGATTACGCTCGATAAAGAAACCAGCCAAGACACCGTGCCATGCCGTCGCGATATCATCTTAGAAGAACAACGCCTCAATCTTGCCGAGTTTGCTGAAAACCACAAATCGAAGGCTATTCCTCATGCATGACCAGAGCCTTGAGACGCCTGTCCAGGTCTTCAATCTGTTTGACTCTTCCAGTTTGATCAAATTCCTGACGTCTTTCCTCCGTTTCGAACACTTCACAAGCTGCTTGCAAGTCCGCGAACTTGGAGGCCGCCGCTGGGTCACCGAGATTTCGATCGGGGTGTAGCAAGGTAATGGCTTTCTTCGCTGCCCTGGAACACGCGTCAGACATATACCATGCTTGGGCACCGTGTACACCTACTTCCTCACTTCGCTGAACAGAGCATCGGGCGTGGTCCTGATCATTGCATACAGGATCTTTGAGTCGATTCCATCAGTGGCTCCGTCAGCCTGCGGAGGGTCCGCAGCATGGTCGACGTCGACATGCTCGGGGTTCTCGGGACGGTGAGGCTTAGATTCTGGTGAAGGGGAAGCATCCGCGCCCGCTACATGGCTGTCACCAAAGACATCACCCTCATCTGAGTTTTTCGGGGTTTGGCTGGTGTTTGCGGAGTGCGGCACTTCAATAACCCCTTCCTCTTGAGCTTTCGCAGCTTGCGTAGCTGCCAATTTAGCATGAAGTTCCGACTGCACAAGATTTCTCCTCTCCATAATATGATCACCAAGAACAATCAGCTTATTAAGCTCTTGCATAATCTGCCTTTCCTCAGTCGTAGGCTGCTCGATTTCCTCAAGCAGCAGAAGCTGGTGGTTACAGTCTTTGACGACAGACTTGTCCCAGTTCTGTAGAGCGTTCCTGACAGCATTGCTGAGATCTTCTGGTGCCGCTTGTTGGATTTCTTCGAGCCTTTGGCTTTGAGCTTTGAAGAATTCTTGGTCTCGCTTGACTAGTTCGCGGAGGGTTTCGATGTTTGGATTGGCTGACATGGTATTGTAATGGATATGCTGCTTCGGTGGCGTGGGGATGTTGTGGGGGGATGGGCAGTGGAAACGATGGGTGGTATTGCTTGGAGCGTCGCTATGGGTAAGAAAGGCATACTTGTAGGCGAGAGGGGCGCAGTATACCACAGCGTATGTGTATCCTCCAAGGGTGATATCATTTATGCTATCAGCTCGGGCGGACACTGGTCTCCAGAATGTTACGTCGGTCTGTATTCTATAGAGAATTCCGTCAAGACCTCGAAGAGAAATCTGCTGGACACATACCAACTGGTCTTTTCCCTACGATTGCCTCTCAGTAGCAAGACCACCTTATGCTCCCGTCCATTGGAAGCAGCCGGAGGACCAGATTGCGCCAGTGCCATGAGATCGTGGCCCAAAGATGTCACCACAGTATACTGTCATTCATTATTCTGCCATGATCCCGCCGTACAGATCAAGTGGCACTGCATACAACAATCGGTCCAGCTTCCATAGCCCAGGGAGGGTATTCTTCCAGGTCCACAACAAGCCGACAGTACTACTAGTAGTTCGCATCGTATAGCACCAATTGGAACGCAAACTTGCAATTCATCACTGCGATGCAATAAGTTTAATATTGAAGCAAACGCCCACACAATGTTCAAAATCCGCGTAGGTAATCACCTCGACGTCCAACCTCTCAAAGCGCTCAAGCCGCTAGCGCGCCGCCCTCCGCGCCGCCAAACCCTCACCCAAGGGTTAGGGTTGGGGTAATCCGCACCTGCACGTAACGCCTCACTATCTTCAAAGTAACATCTCTTCCGACATCCTCCTCCAATCAAACTCTCCAATCCTTTCAGAGAAGAGCGCAACGGTACTCGCAAATAGTCCAGGCAGACACCCAGCACGCAGCCGAAACACCCCGGACAGTGAAACCTGCCGCCTCAGAGGAGATTAGGGAAGGGTGAAGCCGCGGTGTAGTTTCGGTGATCCTACGAACTGACGAGGTGACGTTACGGCATGGTTATAATAAGCGGTGGATTTCCGTTTTCTGGCTCTCGCTTTTGATGTATAATTATTGAGGTGAATCGAATTGTTTGAGAATTTATTTGGTCACGTATTCGTTTTGCCAAAAGTACCCACGAACGGCTGGGAGGGGAGAGAATGGGATATCACGAGGTATGCGACATGACAAACATCATGACCTATGATGCTTTAAGACAAAAATAAATCTAAACAACAAAGCAACAGACCCCCTGCGCCCTTTGCGGCATGCGCTTCGAGTCCGGCAGAATCCGCACCGCCCACGAGCTCCAACAAGCAGCCTGGAACAACAGCCACCAACCGCCCGAAGACGACGGCTGCGTCGAAGAAGGGTGCAAACGCGTGGCCAGACGGGCGATACGCAGAGACCACCGACTTGCGGCGGGCGAGAGTTTTGAACTTGAAGTCACTGGGAGTTTCGAAGACCGCGACGATGTCACGTGGGACTGGCTTGCGGATGTTGGAGAGGAGCATTTTCACGACGTTCTACCGACGGGCTATGATGCTTGGGGCGATGAAGTTACGATTGAGTTGTTCAAGGGGTCCGGGGCGAGGGATATTGGTCCTCGGTATTATGGTGCGAACCAGTCGCTTGCGCGGTCGTATGATCGGTGGTTCAGTTCGGAGGTTGGGAAGAAGAACCTCGTCGAGAAAGAATGTGCAGAATGCAAAAACGACCCGCTGGTGTACATGTACGAGCACATTGGCGGGCCCAACTGCGCCGTGACGAACGGGTACAGTGGGTATAACATTTCGCTGGAAGAGATGAGAGCTTGCAATGCCGTGCAGTGCCTTGTGTTGAAAGAAGGGGGCTTCGTACGAGGTGCGTATGAGCCGCAATCTGACGACGAGGATTTCGAGCGGGAATCCGACTACTTCCTTACGGGTCTTGGGGAGATGCTTGGAGCCGTTGAGACTGATTCGCCTGTTTACCCCATTCGCCACGGGGCAGATGATGCCTTTCCCGCTGAGGATGGTGGATTTGATGAGGGGAATATGCCGTTTCATCCGTACTGCTTGTAAGTGAAAAGGGCACGATCTTTTGGTGTCTGAGATGAGTTGCTGACTTATGACTTTTACTCTGGATAGGGAAGCCTACAAGCGCGTATCGCGCCTTCGTCGAGGGAAAGTGGACATTGTTGGCCTGGCGCAATGGTTCGATCGAGAAGCTAGCAAGATTCCCATGCATCCGGCGGTACATCGTGGGTGTGAGCAATGGTGGGAACACGTCAGCGGCGATGAATTTCTGGTCGCTAACCCGCTCTATGTTCCTGCATTACCAGCCATCTTCGAGTCATCAAGGCGATTGCAGCCCGACTTTAATGTGAAGAGCAGCCCTTTCTCTGGTCGTGAGATGCAGCCGAGAGAGGAAAATGATTCCTTCGGTAAACTCCCCGAGGAGCTACGGCACATGGTTTTAGCATCGCTAGGATCAAAGGATATCGCAAACCTGAGACTCGCAAGCTCGACATTCCGCCATTTGCCTATCTGGCTTTGGCATGATCTCATGCAGAGAGAAATGCCGTGGATGTGGGAGGCCTGGAGCGACCTACCCTACTCCTTTTGGGCGTGCACAACTAAGAAAGAACTCGAGGACCGCGACAAGGCAATGAATGCACGTCAGGACGTGATAGGGAGTTCTTCAGACCTTTCTGACGAGGAAAAGAAGCGCCAGAAAGGGTTGATTGCCAGTGAGCGTGTTGCTTTCCGCCAACCGCGAGTCGTGGAAAGACTTGAGCGGACGAAGACGGATTGGCATTTCCTTTACCGCCAGATCAAGCGTGACTGGAGTAATCTCAAGGGCTTGCAGAATAGGGAGAGGATATGGACGACCCTAGAGTACATTGTGCGACGGATCGACCGGCCAGACGAGGATCGAGAATTTGCTGGGGCTGAGCATGAGAAAGAGCATCCGTTTTCGGAGGCCTATGAGGAATGTTGAGAGGATCTGCGGCATGGGGTACTTTTGGAGCGGTAGAGAGGTGGACTGTATGATTGTAGGTAATAACATGAGATTGAATCCGGAATGTAGCATGGAAGTCGAGTGGGACATGGAAGTGGGAAAGGTGGCCACCACGGTTACTCTCCGGCGACAGTTGAGTTTGTAGCCGTGATATCCGTGTAGGGCAGACATCTTCGCAGGTCTGAAAATGAGAAAGATACCTGAGTAGTCGAGTATGGTGAGATGCCGGGTTAGTGTCAGCTATAATGTCAGTTCTATGAGGCGGCATTATTGCGTGCCTGGCGAGCCTCGTTCGCTTAGTGCCGCGAAACCTTGGCCCGTACTGTAGAGAGAAAAGGACATGATATGCAAAGTTCCACCTCCAAGTGTGGAGAGATGCTGTAGAGACAGGGCGAGGGAGAGGACGGTAGGCAAGAAGAGACAGAGACAAAGAAAAAGGATGCCGGGAAGAAAAGACAACTCAAGCGATGGAATGATTGGTAGAATAAATAGATTACCGCATTCCAAGCAATACAACGGTGGGTTGTACTTGTGATGACTGGCAGCATGGAGGATGGTCCGAGTGTTCGATCTTTCGGCTTTCCATGTCGCATGGCGAGAATGATGAAGCTCGGCAGCTCCTTTGTCGTGGTGGTTGAGGCAGGCAGACTGCATGGGGGTTCGGGTGTTTAGGTATGTTTTGTGATATGAATGTTGTTGTTGTTGTTGTTGTTTGTCTTTCTCTATCTTGTTTTTGTACCTACTCTTCTATCACTCTAACTAATATCATGTCTCTCATGTCCTTCTTAGTAGCAGCGGAGAGTAATGATAAGAGAGCGAGGCAAAGCATGGGGATACTTTGCCTCGCTCGCCCGCCAAGTCTCCTCTCTCTTCGCGTCCCAGCAGCATCAGCCATCTTCCGTCAGCTACGCGCCCATAATAACCACCGGCCCGATCGAGAACCCGCTACCCTACTACCTACTGTTACCATCACTCTCTCTTTCCTTGCTCTGGTAAGTACGTCCTGCCCTATACAACAATCCAATACCCTTCCCTCTCACATGCTCCCTCCCGCCCATCACTATGCGCCGACCTCTCTCCGCGTCGCTCGTGAGCCCTTGCGCCCGACTCGACCACTAACTGACACCTACGCGTCAAGGCGGCGCATGATCGATCATGAATCAATGGCAGCCCGGCCAGGCCGACGCCATGTTCCCTCAAGGCACTCCCAATCACCTCAACCCTTCCGCGCTCTATAACAACAATGCCGCCAACCTCGCCAACCCCGCTCACTTCGACCTCAACCCGAACTCCCCCTTCCAACCCGGCCTCCAGAACGGCAACCATGCCTCGCAGACACCCACACCCGCCTTCAACAATCAAACCTTCCAGCCAGGCTCCGTTGTGCCGCAGAAGCGACAACATGATGGAAGCGCTGGCTCGCCGACGCCAGGCGCCTTTCCCGGACAGCAACAGCAATTCCCTCCACAGCCTACACCCTACGCGCATCTGCAACAACCCGGCTCTGCCCAAGC
Organism: Cladosporium sp. MBC 237; assembly: GCA_030772445.1. Lineage (NCBI taxonomy): Eukaryota > Fungi > Ascomycota > Dothideomycetes > Cladosporiales > Cladosporiaceae > Cladosporium > Cladosporium sp. MBC 237. Next base: position 307,249 of record JAPHCH010000039.1, read on the forward strand.
GACGCCATCGCCTACCATGCAGAACCAGCAGTTTCGTCAGCCCTCGCAGCCTGCTCAGCAATCGCGCATGCAAAACGCGTCTCCGAGTCCATTTCCCGGCCAGCAGCAGCAACAGCAGCAGCAGCAAGCCAACTTCGCGTCGCAAATGTCCCCCACACAAGCGCAACCTCAATCTCAGCCAAATCCAATGACACCGCAGCCGAATCAGATGGGAGGCTACAATCCGCAATACGGCGCGAACCAGAACATGCAGCAAATGCAGGGTATGCAGAACCCAATGGGCGGACAAGGCAACAACATGGCGGGCATGTCGCAAACTCAAATGGCGCAAAGGCAGTATCAAATGAGATTGATGCAGCAGCAAGCGCAAATGCGCCAGGGCGGAGGCGCCACGCCATCAAGACCAATGGTAGGCCAACCTGGCCAGCCGAACTCGATGTACAACCCTGCGAGCATGCAACAACAGTCGCAACAGCAGTCGCAACAATCGCAACAGCAACCTGGAAGCCAAATGTCTAACGGAAATGGCGGCCAGATGCCCAATGCTATGATGCAGCAGCAACAAATGAAACGTAACGCGTTCCTCAAGCAATGTCAGCAGTATTGCATGCAACAGGGCCGTCAACTCAATCCGGCTCCTGTGATAGGACAGAAACCCGTCGATCTCTACATGCTTTGGCAGGTCGTCATCTCCGCGAATGGATCTCAAGCAGTGGAACAGAACAACCAATGGCCCGGAGTAGCTAACAAGCTTGGTCTGGCAGGCCCAGGTTACGAGTCCGCGGCGGATCAGCTGAAGCAAGTGTACTACAACTCCGTTCTCATGTACGAACGAGCATGGATGCAAGCACGTGCGCATCAGAAGCAAGAGCAAGCAAGGCAACAGGCACATCAAATGGCTGGCTTTGGCCCTCCGTCGCAAAGCTCTCCTACGAAGCCCATGCAGCCTCCCGGACAGCAGAATCAATACGGCCAGTTCCAGCCAGGCCAGCAGAATCAAATGCAAAATCAGCCGCAGCCACAAGCGACTCCAGTGCAAGCCAGCACGCCGGTTGCGCAGCAGAACGGCATGTCAACACCGCAGCAGTCAATGGGTGGTGTAGGGACTATTGCCCATCGGCGAAACAGCAGCATGCAAGTGAGAAAACCTGAAGCAATGACACCACAGGCTGGCATGCCTGGCGTTGTGGCCCCATCGCCAGCCCAGAAGGTGTCAAGATCTCCCTCTGTCAAGCAAGAGCTTGGTGGACCTGTTATGAAAGCCGAAGAACCACAGAGCACCAATTATATCCCTTTAAAGCGATCGGTTGAGTGGGATGGTGGCTACGACGTACCTGTGCTGTCAGACCTTGGGACCAATATTCAACGACACATGCCTCAAATGCCGTCAGTGGATGAGATGGGGACCATCGATACCCAAGCGATAACGCTAAGCCTTGCCTCTGGAATTCATGGCGAAGTTCGATATGCCCTGGATGCTTTGGCGATCATTTCCATGGACCAGCGTGTTTCATTCGAGTTGGAAAAGTGCAGCGATCTCATTGACGTACTAGTCGATTGCGCTGAAGAACAGTTGGATCTCCTCTCCGAAGAAGCTGCAGAAGTTTCGGACGCGTTGGATCTGCCTTCTTACGAGGACATCATGCGCGGATCGCGGTCAGAGGCAGAGGCGCTACAAGATGTCCCAGCATTCGGAACACAGGCGTATGAGCTCGATCGCGCAGCCGATAAACTTCTCGCCACGACCGTAATCCTCCGTAACTTCTCTTTCTACGAGCACAACCACCGACTTCTTACAACAGGCACCCTCATGAAATGGCTCAGCAACACTATTCGCCTGCTGGGCACGCGCAACATGTTACTTCGGACGTACTACAACACCCAGGATTTCTACAAAGACATGATCATCTTCCTTTCTAATATCACACAAAGTCTGGAGCTGGCCAGCCGAGACGACGCGCTACACGTGCTGCACTTCTTACTCGCCTTTGCACCACAGCCCAGCCCGAGTTTCACCGAAAACGGGGGCAAAATGGTCTTCCCAAGCTTTGTGCCTGCAGTCCACCGGTATCTCCCACCTGCCGTAGACTGCCTGGCCAAACTCCTCGCGCGACAAGACCCCAATCGCGTCCTGTACAAAAGTATCTTTACAGCACCATCCTCATCTCTCGCCTCATCAGAATCGCCCCGCGACCTCTTAACACGCGCCTTCGCCCTCTCCATCTCCGTCCTCCCAGACCGTTCCAAGGGCTCCACATCGAACATCACACAACTCCGCATCGTCGAGGCTCGCAAAGCATACCTAACACAAGGCATGTTGGCAGCAGACATCCTCACAACGCTCGCCCCCAGCAACGCCTCAGATCTAGCCCGCGCGTGGCTCGACAGCGACGACGGCTGGGCCAGCAGTCTCCTCAGCCTCGCCTCCCTCCTCTCCGTCGAGCAACCTCCCCGCCCCGCAGCAGGCCCCAAAGGCCCCCCTCCCATGGGCTGGGATGTCGAGAGCTTCCGCCTCATCTCCTACCGCGCCCTCATGATGATGAAGCGCCTGGCGGAGAAAGCAGGCACTTCCAAGAGCCTCATGCGCGGTTTTGCTAACGGCACCACCGTTCTAGAGAACGCTACGGGCAGTGACGGCGACAAGGAGGACGCGGCGAACGACAGTCGAGAAATCTGGGACGGCGCGCCTTTCGGCCATGCAGTCATAGGAGCTCTCATGCTACCGAATTGCGACAAGACATCTCTGGGCTTGCTTTGCGGATTGCACGCCATGGCTATGCAGGAGTGATAACAGTTACTGTTTGCTGTTTGTTCGTTGTTGCAAAGACGGGCGATACCTGAGATGCCACGAGAGAAAGCTATTTGCGTTTGTTGGTCGGGCTCATTTCTCCCCCTCCCCTGCAAATGAACCTTTTTTGCTCCTTGATTTTGCGGCCTTCATTCACCGGCCCGCTGTGGCTGGTTAGGCCCCCCGATTGTATGCATGTAGAGTACGAAATTTCGAGAACATAAGACTTATTTCCAATTCATCACCGGCTCTTCTCTTCTCTTCTCTTACGTGAATCACAATCACAAGAATCTTGACTCGAAGCGACACTTCAATCACCCTTATCCCGTCGGTTTGCGACAGGCCGCTTATCAGGCTTCCGTTTTCTCGCGCCCGCAGCACTGTGGCGTTGTTGCACTGCATGCATGCATGCTAGAATCCTTGTCACTCCAGGGGGGTAAGAAAAAAGGTGAAAACAGACAAAAATTCACCTCGAGGGGTGACGTTGGATCGAATAGTTCTGTGGGAAATCTATCAATCCAACAATTGTCCGCAAATCCCATGTTTGCCGTATCACTTCTACACTTCACTTACATCCGCCCCACTGTTATCTGTACCTGCATAAACCCCACATCACAGCAGGGTTCGTTCAACAACGGAACAACCTTCCTTCACAGCAGTCCGTTGTCCTTAGCAACAGACAGAAGGAGGAGGAGACATCATGTCACTCACTTTCCTTTTTCTTCTTTTCCTCAGCGCCTTACAGGTTTCACTTTTTGCGCCCACATGCATGCACTTCGCGTCACTCCACTTCAGTAGGTAGGTATCTTTATTCACGTGTCAAACACGCGCGCCATGTGACGAGTCATATTCCTCTTCTCGCTTTCTGTTTCTGTCCCAATCTTTCTTTTGCTCACCCACCCTACTTCCTCCCACCCCGTCCACAATTTTTCTCTTGCGACCTCTCAAACTCTTTCAGGTCTTGCACATCTCGTGTGCCCCCATATCACACCGCATTGTCTTGTCAACAAACTCGTCGACTCTGCTGCCAACCAACAAGATCATTGCACATCACCAGCTAGCAACCATGCCTCTCTCCGCAAAGCAAATGGAGTACCTGGCTCTCGCCGTAAGTCCCAAAGACAGCCACCCATACAGCTCTGCCGATCCCACAAATCAGCAACAACCTCACTTCCTCCAACCCCCTCCATGCTCATCCCACTAACATCCTTCCCTCACAGTGGCAGTGCTTCGAGACTGAACCCAAGGTAAGCAAGCAACACCCTCCCCCCACCACCCACAAAACCTAAACAAACCAAACCCAACCCACAGATCGACTACATCAAATTCGCCACCGTCGCCGGTCTCAAAACCCCCGCCTCAGCGCGCGAACTCATGCGCGTGACAAAGAACAAACTGAAAGAAGAGTGCGTTTTCGTCCCCCCAATAAACCCCTTCAGCAAAGAAAACATCCAGAAAACTAAGACCTCCCTTTCTTCCTAAAACAGGTACGGCGCCCTCTCGACCGGTCTCCAGAGCAGTAACGCCCCTTCCACGCCGTCCAAGCGCGCTAGGGGCACGCCGGCTGCGACGCCGGGGTCGAGGAAGAGGGCGAGGAAGGAGGAGAGGGCTGAGGTTGATGCGAAGGTGGGTGATGATGAGGAGGGCGGCGGCGAGAAGGCTTCGAATGGTGTGGAGCGGGAGGGCGAGAAGCGCGTTAAGAGGAATGGTGCTGCGGTGAAGAGCGAACCGGCTGAGGTTGAAGTTGAGAGGGCGAGCGAGGAGGAGCAGGAGGAGTTGAGCTTTTTTTGAGCGGGTTGGGGAGTTTGGGGTGGGTTGGTTTTGATGGGGGCGGTGGAGATGGAGAGAGAGAGAGAGGGGAGGGGTTTTGTTTTCTTTTTGCTTTTGGCTTGGAATTGGGAGATTGAGGCAGGTCTCTTTGGTGAGTAAGTCAAAAGTAAGCGAGGAGTAGTACTGTACTGTGAGTTTTTGTGCGCACCTCCCACCGCTTCTGATTGATCAAGACTGGTATATCAATCACCTCGAAGATACACTTCCGCACGCAAAACTTTCCCAGCGCCGAAGGTCTCAATCATGTAAGATAAGAGAACTACGTTCAACGAGCTGCTTCGACCACAGCTGGAGGTCTGCGGGAACCTGTATGAACGAGACCGAACAGCAACAGTGAATCCCCAAGAAAAACCCTACAATTCATCTCTCAAATGCGAGCCCCTCTCGACCTTCGGAAATCCAAAAGAGCCAAACTCCTCCCTACACTCGTACGACTCGGCCCTATCAGCATCTCCACCCTTATAAGCCGCAACCAGCGGCCAAGGACAAATCGGCCTCTTGACCTCCCCAACAACACCCTCAATCGACTCCGGTGCAGCACCCTTCTCAACCCACTCCACAAGCGAGTCGAGCGCTTTTGCGGGAAAAGGCCCCGGTCCACCAGAACAGTGCGTGACGCCGGGGACTTCGAAGTAGCGGTAGAAGTCTCGCACGTCTGGGTCCAGAGCCTCGACGCGAGAGTAATAGTGCGTCGAACCATTGACAGGGATCAATTGATCAGCGATGCCGTGCCAGTGAAGGATTTTGCCGCCGGCGGATTTGAACGCCGACAGGTCCGGGTCGGCCGTGTCCATGACGGACAACCATTCTTGCCGCGACTGGTGCAGGAGGAGGAAGAATTTCTCGCGCGTCAGCGAGTTCAGGTCGAAGGACGGGTCTTTGGCCAGCATGTAGCGGATGTAGCTGGCGCTCATGACGAAGGGCTTTCCGGCGCATTTCTTGCCGTTTGTGGGCGAGGTTTCGGAGCACGCCGTTTCCACCAGGCCGCCGAAGGGGCCGTATTCTTCGATGTAGAAGCTGGCATCGTGCGGGAGGCCGAACCATTCCGTGTCGCCTGCTGCGTTGCGAGGGCCGGCCCAGACTTCTTTGGCGATTGTGGCGGCTTCTTGGGTGACGCTGTGGGTTTTGCCTTTGCAGTGGATTTTCTTGCCGACGACGGTGTTGGGGTCGAATGTGCATTGTCCGTGGGCGGATATGAGACCGTCTTTGATCCCGTCAAGTTCGTCGCAGGCTTCGATGGCGGCGTCGGTGATGGCGTTGAACTCGCATGTGGGAGGGTGTACTCCCAACTCATTCATGATGACCTGTCCCCAAATCTCCGAAATCAGGAATGAAACCCAATTGATAGCCGGAGCGGCCGACAGAATCCCATCATAGTTCTCCGGGAACCTCTGAGCCTGAGCAAGTCCCTGCCGGCCGCCCGTGGAACATCCACTCCAGTACGAGTACTCCGGCTTCTTGCCATAGAAAGCCTCAATGATCCGCTTAGAAATCTTAGTCATATCGTCCAAAGCGACATAGGCAAAATCGTAAACCAAAGGCAAATTGACACTCCCGGGCTCATGCAAAATCCAGTCCCCCTTAATAGCCGCTCCAATGCCACCCATCGCATCGTGCCCAGCATCAGTCATAGCAGCCGCATACCCCATACCAACCGCAGGAGCCAACCCAGCCTCGAACCCCGCCGCCCACCCACCACCGCCCGTAGCCAAAAACCTTCCATTCCACTGATCCTCTTCCAGCGGCAACCAGACGTAAACATTGACCGAGTCGCCCCAGCCCGGGTGCGTGTATGTCAGCGTGACGTTGCAGAAATCTATGGGCCGCTCGTCGGCCAGCAGACTGCCGGGAGCGTAGGGCCACGGGGCGTAGCGGTGGGTTTCGGTGACTGTGAGGTCTTGCACGCGGAGGCCGAAGAGTTTGGGGTTGGGGAATTTGTCGATTCGGCAGGAATTGGGTCCTGCTGCGGACACGAGGGAGGAGGCGAGGAAGGGTGTGAGGAGGAAGGGTTTCATTGTTGCCGTGCTGCTTTTCTTTCTATGGGATGGGAATGGGTGGGCAGGAAAAGGCAAGGGACGGGTTTGGCGGGATACTTATCCTTCCAATGATCTAAGGGCATTGATCCATGATCATGGGAATGGGTAGCATAGAGCCGTGGCTACACTCGTACAAGGTGGTGTGCCACTACACGACCCCGCATGAGCATATTAGTGTATTGGGGAGAATTGCGGGTCGTGCGGTGGATGAAGCTTTGAGCAGGAAGATTAGACGTGAAGTCTGTTTGTGGAGCTTCTGAGCTCTTTGCCCAGGCTCGCTTAAAGAACGCCTGGAATACGAGCCCTGCGGCATGCAAATCGGCACTTGGGAAACGGGCTATGAACTCAATTTGTGTTGTCTCCTCTCTGAGAGAAATGAAAGCGACTCTAAACCATGGGACAGAACCACAGATGCACGCAGCCACTCCAAAAAAGCATGCTTAATCGAACAATGATCGCTAACATGATGTGCTTGTATAGAAAGTAACGCGAAAACCCATAAGATTATAACTCCGACAATGACATGACATATGCATCCCAATGCAACAAAACTACGTGCGCTTAAAAAGATGAGCCTCAGTATTAAGCACCCAATCATCCAGACTCCACTTGGCCGGCTCGTCAAAGAGCAAGTAAAAGTACTTCAAAGTCTCCGCGATCCAAAATGATTCTTCCGAGTCCTGCGAAAGTGAGATGTCAGTATGGTTGCTTGCGCATTGCATGGGGTGTTCGGTAAGACGTACCTTGAAATCCGGCGCTCCTTTGGTCACATCGTCGATCGCGCTGTTTCCAAACACAGTCCTAGTGTGGTCTTGGATGGACGTGAACATCTCCCAGCCTCGGTCGCGCCAGTACTGGTCGCCGGTGATGCGGTACATGTAGAAGACGCTCTCGATCGCTTCGGGGCGCAGGATGTACATGCTGCTTGAGATTGAAGTGAAGCCGGGCGGCAGGCGCTCGTCTTCGATTTTCTTTTTCACGTAGTCCTCGTGTGAGAGTGGTGGGGGAGGCGTGTAGAGAGGTCGGAGAGCGGCGAGTTTGGGCAAGGGTGGTTTGTCGTCTGAGGTGGTTTTTGAGGCGGGGAGGTCGGGGAGGACCTCTCCTTTGTTGTTGTCGTCGTCGGCGTTTGCGGCGGCTTCGACTGGAGGGGAGAACGATGATTCAGGCGGCTTAGGGGCTGGTTCGGGAACAGTCTCAGATTCGACCTGGCGCTTGTTCCTGTGGTGGTAGTCGGTGCCCTGGAGCTTGGCCGGCAGGCTTGCATCATAGTTCAAGTACTGCGGAGTCTTCAATCTGTGCGCGCGATAAGGGTCGAGCTCCTCGTAGTATTTCGTCTCGTTCCATTCGCAGTCCGTTTTACTGTCGCACTTGCTGAGATGGAAATCTTCAGGCATGATTCCAGTCGCAGTGACGTTGTATGCCCAGATGCAACCGTCCGTGAGCTTCTTGCCAACTTCAACGTCTTCAGGTCGATTGAAAATAGCGCCGCCGAGGGCGAACATTCCACCAGCGAAGCAAACGAGATGAGAACTGACGGGCTTGAAAGTCTCGATCATACCGGAGTCTTCAGAGGTGGAGTTGGGAGACAGGGCCAAATCTCCAGAAGCGAGGATGTCGCGTCCGTCCTTGGTCATCGGCTTGTAGACGAGCTTCTCAATGGCGACGTCGGCAAACTTGCTGTACATCTCCTTGTATTGATCGATGCGACCACCGAGTAGGAGATGCATCTTTGGGAGATACTCGTAAGTGCTGTCACTCATGCCGGCGAGAGTGAATGACTCTGTACCGTGCTTGTTGGGCGATCCAAGGCCTTGAGGAATGCAGACTTCGGCTCCTGTCTGGCCAAGAGGCGTTTTGACTTGCTGGTTGGGCGTCAATTCGCCAGTCGTTTTGACCGAATCGCTTTCTCCTGCGGGCTTGTCCGCTGCAGGCTTGGGTTCGGTTTGCTCTGCATCAAGCTGTCGCTTCTGCTTGTCCTTGTCCGACCATCGGTCTTCCTCAGAAGGGTTCTCAAATGACTCAGCTTTTCCTGCGTGTTCACTCTCCTGCATCGCCTCTGCCTCTTTGATGATTTCATGCGCGGCCTTGCCTCGTGTGCCAGCCGCATTCGCGCCTTGCACAGGCTGGTCCGCAATCATGACGTCGCCACTTCCATCAGGGTGATATACGTGTGTGCCATACACAGGACGATTCATTTGAGCTGGCTTGGAACATCCACTCGCATCGATGTAGGTGGGCCACATACCCGGCAAACGCGTCCTGTTCTGGTACTCGTCAAGAGCGTCCGTGATGCGTGCAACCGCATCGTAGTACTTTGGCTCTTTAGACAGCTGAGCCAGGCGAGTGAATTCCATAGTCAGACTTCCAATCTCAGCAAGCACAGCTCGGGTAGAGGCGCGGTGCGGCTGAGAGGAGAAAGTCGGTTTCCAGTGGTAGTACGTCTCAGGCATGCGGTTGGGCGTGTCAAAAGCACTGTACAGCACTTCGGCAAGCTCAACAGCCTTGTCCAGGAGAACTCTGTACTTTGCCTCGGAAACTTCAAATGCAGCAAGGAGGCCTCCCAGATACCTGATGGTAGTCTCGAAAAGAGGAATATCCCCACGAGGAGTGGTCGTGAAGTCAATCGTCTCTACGAATTTTACCGCTTCCTCGAATTCAGTCTTCATACCCATGATCCATAGTGTGTCAAGTCCATCGACCAAAGTCGCTCCCCATCCATTGAATGGGTCGCCGAACTTGCCAGAAATCGGCTTGACTTCATCATGACCCCAGGCCTTTTCACGGTATCCTTTCCATGCATGCGCGGCAGCTGCCTTGATGACTTCCAGACGTCCCTCATCCGCTCCTTTGTTCGCCGCCTTGGAAAAGTCGTGCTGTACTTTGGGAATCGCGCTGGGCTTTCCAGTGGGGAGCTGGATAGTCGAAGTGACGGGGAAGTGCTCGGGCAGCTTCGACCAGTGAATCTCGTTATTAACGGGAGGGCGTCCGTCGACTTCGTAACGACCCTGACCCAATTCAATCGGGATCTCTTCGTCGTTGTCGACGATAAGTGGAGGGTCTTCGTAGCTCAGCGGGAGCGGCTGCGTAAGAGACGAAGTCGACGCAGCCTTTATACTACTACTAGACGTAGCATCGACATTCTCTGCGAGCTTCGCGCTGCTTGTGACCTCAGGTGCGGCAGCTTTTGTAGGTGCAGGCGCGTCGTGTTTAGGCGGACCAGCCGCTTGTTCGGGTTGCTCTTTCTCTTGTGCTTCAGCATCGGGTCTCAAGACCGAGCCTCCTCCTATGGCATTTTCGTATTTCTGCTCGGCATACGCCTTGTAGTTCTCGTAGGTCGAGGTGGAGCGAGTGAAAAGGAACAAAGCGATGGAGGCGAAGACAGCCAATGCCAGGAAGCGAAAGCGGCGTACAGGCATCGTTTCCCGCGGGTTGGGCGTGGGATTTATCGTAAACAACAGTGCCTCATCGCAAAACACCTATCTTACACGGGAAAGAAAGGAGCGGAACGGGCAGAATGGCCTTTTGGTGGGATGCAGGTCGGCGGTTTCTCTGGAATGGAGCGAGTCTCGAGTAAGGAGGTATCCATGTACAGTACGACACTTGCTTGGCTCCCTCCTCGACGACGACTTGGCAGGTTGACACGCGAGATGCAACGGTTTGTTTCACGTTCCAACATTGATCCTTCATAGTGCCTGAATTGATCCACTTTCGAATTCAGGGCTTTTATTCCTATATCATCTTTCACGCTTCAATCTCCTTGTCTCTTCCTCAGTTGTGAGCAGTCGAGAGTCCGTTGTGACAAGCATCACATGATCATTTGCCCAAAAGGCTTTTGCATGCAGGGTTTAAATGCGGGGTGATCGCTGTCTGTAGCACCGGAGCAGCTAGATGTGGCATAAGATATATGTAGCGTAAAGTCAAGACAAAGTACAACTAAAGTGTAAAGGCTTGGTCTTGTAGCACAGTCATCCGTGCTTACACGTGTATGCCAGAATCCATACAATTTGTCAACTACATGTAACTATCGCGTCCGACGTCTTCCATGCCTGCTCGTATCATCAGTCCCGAGATAGCAACATGAACATCATCAAATCGTCTTCCCTCTACACACGCTCCATCTTGCAGCCGAGGCAAGCAACGTGCATACCTCGTCCGTCTTATTACATCCACAAAATCACAAGACCTCTCACGAACGCCACCAAAGCCCAATACGTCCCACACCTTCCATCCACCGAACGCGGCACATCTAAAGCCGGCGGCTGGGAAATCAACACTTTCCACACCTCAGGCGAAGTGAAATGGTCCGTCATCCGCTTACGTCCAGGCTCGGGTGAAGTTCCCGCTCACTGGCATCACCACTGCTGGGACTATTTCGTCCCTCTTAGCGGGAAGGCGGTCATCGAGACGAAAACTAAGGATGACGAGGCGAAGGAGTATGTTATGCTGCCTGGTGCTTTTCTCGCTTTACCGCCGGAGGAGGTGCATCGGGTTTGTAATAGGTCGGAGGGAGAGGATGAGGAGTTTGTTTTTCTGATTGCGCAGGCGCCGAGGAAGAAATATGATTATGTGCCTGCGCAGTGAGGATTTCTGGATCTGGGTGTGGGCTTTTCCCGTCGATATGTCTGTTATACATGAGTAATTTACAATGCTCGTTTGAGCACGCCGTTCTTTTACGCTTTCTGAAGTAAGGCGTGTTTTTGTGCATGCTCTTCTTCCATCTCTTGCTCTCTTTCAAGGTATGCCTGACCGGAAGAACCGGCTCGATGGCCTTGTATCGTGCAGTCTCTCCACCTCTGCATCGTCGTCCAAAGAATACACCACAGAGGTGTTTTGCCCTTTAAGATACTTCTCACTTTCCCTGCAAAGCAGCAGCGCCAGCGCCACCAGCATTCGAAGCATCCATCGAGGTCGCGCCCTCAGCATTCAGCTTCTTCAACGTCTGATCGCGCTGGTATTCCATGACTCTTCGCTTCTTGAAGTATGTGACCTGCAAATACCAATCAGCAAGAGTTCCCAACCCAAATCCGCAGCTCTCAATTTTCTCCCTCCACGCCATGACCTACCCAACTACTCGCGCAAGCGCTCTCGAACTCTTTCAACTCAGGCGCGCAGACATTCTTCGCCTTCTGATCCTCCCGCACGCTGTCGATGATGTTGTGGCGATCCAGGCACTTGAAGAAGCTGTCGCGGCCATCCCAGCACTGCGCGCGGGCGCTGCGATCGGGTGCTATGAAGCCTCCGTCTTGCGAGGGAGCGGGTGGAGGAGGCGAAGGTTGCGAGTCGGAGGCGCCGAACCAACCCATGATGGCGTTCTGTGTATGTGTGTGGTGAAGGGTGTGAAGTCCTAAGAATTCCAGTAGATGTTTTGGTAGTTATTCCGCAGAAGATGAGCCTTTAGAGATTCGATATATCGGATGATCTCATGCAAGTATAAGAGGTCATGGTACGCAGCACCCCACGCCGTTGTAGACGGCATTCCTCCTCCGCAAGCATCTCCGAAGCGTGTGCCTGGGCTGGGGGACAGGCGGCAAGCGACATCATCGCAGCGCGTTGAAGGGACAGCGATTCATGACCCTGAACTGTTCAAACCCATATCTCTCTTTAATAACACCCACAACACCACACACAACCAACACAATATGCCCCGACGACGCCGTCCGCCTCGGCCAGGCGCTCTCGCCGATCTCTCTCCTTCGCGTATAATCAAACAAATAGCACTCCTTCAAGTCTTCTACTACGGCGTAGCCATTGTCCTGATCGTCTTCACCACCTTTGTCGCTGGCCGACACCCCGAAACAAAAGCCATTCTGGATTGGCGAGAACTCAGAGGAGATGTCACAACCGGCTGGACTCTTGCCCTTTGCTGGCTATTGGGCAGTCTCATCACGTACGTTACCATCCGTCGTAATACTCCTTGCTCCATCACTAACAAACAATCTACCACAGCGTCATACCTATTCTTCTTCTGATCGCACGCTCAAAACTCGTCCCCGATTTCGCCCTAACGATCCACTTCATCCACCTGATCGTCACCTCCCTTTACGCGCACAGCATTCCGAACACCCTCTACTGGTGGTTCGTGCAAGCCGCCTCGGCTGCTTTGATGGTTTCCTTGGGCATGTGGGCTTGCCAGTGGAGAGAACTACAACCCATGGCATTCGGCGGAAAGGGAAAACCACGAACAAAAGGAACACAGGACGAGGGTGAAGGGCATGAGATGGGAACTTTACGAGGAGCGGGCAGGGATGGCGCGGGCAGCTATGAACCTGTTCACGCCGAGGCGTCGAGCAAGGAACCTGTTTGAGATCCATATATCCAGCAGTACAACCTGTGTCTACGCTTGCAACAAAAGCATACCCAAAATCCCAGACGAAACTGCGCAGAATCCTAGGTCCCAGGAAAACCCTCCTAAACCCTCGACTCGTCTCCAAAAAAACTCTCAACGACACTCAAACGCCTCGACCTCCGCACCACGCAACCAATACCTGGACTCCGCATCCGTCAAACTAACCAAAACATCCCGTCGACCAAACGTCACGCTCTCCAAAACCTCTTTCTTCGGCTTCTTCCTCCTCCCAAACCTCGCCTCCCACCGACTCTCCGCCGGCCGCGTATCATTCACATGCAAATGCACCGTGCATTCAATCTCATTCAAACGCTCCGGCGTCGCGAGCTCCGGCGAGCTGTGGATCAGCGTCGTTATGCGTGCGGACATGGGGTGGAGCGGGAGGATTGGCGAGTCGCCTGAGATAGATGTTAGAGGGGACGATTCCTAACAATCTGCGCGGAAGAAGAGAGCAGAAAGGAAAAAGGCCAAACGTACGAGTCTCGACGCGAGTCCCCAACGGGAGCCAAACGTGCACTACTTCTTGTGCGCCTGCGCTCGTGAGTAGCAGGCCGACGGAATTAGGCGCGGCATCGAAGTGGGCGGAGGAGTGGTGATCTAATCGTCGCGAAGCGTCGACCGGCTGGGGTTTGGATTCGTTCAGAATGCGCTGTGAATTCTGTTTGCGAGCGAAGCGATCGATCGGCGAGCCTGTTACAAGAGACGAGAAGGCGTAACAGAATAGAGACGCCCGGAACCGCATTGTTGCACAGTAACTCTCTTGTTTTGCGCGCGTCCGCGACCAGAGTAATTCTTGTATTCTCATAACAATCCCTCGCCCAACCAAAAAAAAGCAGCCCTCGTGATCCTCGTTCCGCGTGAGCTTCAAGCGCACATGATCGTCTCCAGGGTAGGTAGGTAGGTAGCTCGCTCAACCTCAAAAGTCCAAGTTCCCTAGTTCTGCTGCTCCCAAAACACTGACAATGCTGTGCGAAAAAGAATAGCGAGACCTCCCGGGATGTTGTACGCGGTTCACAGGCGTTCGCGGTGCCACAGTGGCTTTGTTCCGGTTTTGGGGGAATGTGATGTTGCGACGAGCGCGTTGGAATGTGAAATGTGGATTCTGGGGGGAGCAACATTCCCAGTGTGCTGGTTGCAGTGGCGATGCTGTGGGTTTGGGGAAGGATGGGGACGCGTTGCGTGTTCTGTGCGGTTGCCTCTTTCGGCATGATCGAGGTTTGAGGATAGTGGAATGTATTTGAAATGGGGACTTTATGAAAGTTGAAAGTGATCGAAAAGGAATCATGTCATTATCAATGCGTCATATTATAGCCGTTATTTGCACGCCTCTTTCTGCAGGCCCAGCCCTTTGAATCATCACACAATCACAGACCGTTGCGATTCGGAATATGTACAAATTGCGCAATCGCCCGGGAAGCCCAAGTTGACTTTCTTTCAAGAAAAAATCTAGTAAGCGAAGGTGTTGATGGACTCGTCAGGGTTCTGGCGAATCTTCTTGTTGGTCCTGATGAGCCAGAATTTCATGCACCAGGCGGCAATGGCGGTGGCGGCGGAGAAGGCTGCGCTGGAACTCAGGGCGATGGTGTAGCGTGGTGCGTCTGAGTCGGGCCAGAGGTACTGTGGGTGGGTTTGTTAGTGTTTCATTCTTTCCGTTTGAAGAAGTGTAGTGAGGGAAAACTTACGGGAGTCCAAATGAACGATGCGTTGGCGATGGTGTTGACTATGGCAAGCGCGGATGCTTTCTTCTCTTTGGTCTGTCCGCATGTACCGGCGACCCAGCCGAGGATGATGGAGTTCACGGCGTAGGTACCGATGGCGAAGATGACCATGGCGAAGTACTTGGCGCCAGTGTTCAGAGTGGCGAATCCGACGATGAAACCGATGATTGCCAATGATTTGGCTGCGGTGATGTGCCATGTGCGCTCGTTGAATTTGCCAGAGCTGTAAGAGTAGGCAATGGAGAGGAAACCAGCAATGAAGTAAGGCGGGCAAGTGAGAGCGAGGGTCTCAGTCTGTCCGAATCCGAGAGTCTCAACGGCGGTAGGGAAGAAGTTCTTGAAACCGTTGGCGGCAAGATGCATGTGTTGCATGAAGGCGAAGAGCCAGAGCTTGGGGTCGGAAGCAGCTGCCTTGAGACCGGCGAAGGGACTGACGACACCCTTCTCGCCGACGGTGTCGATGAGAATGCGGTTGTTGGCGAGCAGACGCTCCTCAGGGGTCAACCACTTGGTGTTGAGAGGGTCATCAGGAAGGATGAAGAAGGCAGCGATGGCCACGACGAAGGTGGCAAGACCCTGGATGATGAACAGCCATTGCCAGCCGGCGAGGCCAACGGCTCCGTCAAGCTTGAAGATTCCGATGGCGATGAGACCGGCGAAAGCGGTGGCAAGGATGTTACCGGTGTAGAGAATAGAAATGCGAGTAGCGATCTCCTTACGGGTGTAGAAGATACTGAGCATATACAGGGCGCCGGGGTACTAGAAGACGGTTAGTGATAATCGGGAGATGGCGTCTTTGGTGAACATACGTAAGGAGCCTCAGTGATACCGAGGAAGAAGCGCGTCAAAAAGAGACCCTTGAAGTCCGTGGCGATGGCGGTCAAGGTACTGACGATAGCCCAAAGAGCCATGGCAGAGGACATGTACCACGAGGGGCGGAGGCGAGTGAGAGCCATGTTCGACGGAATTTGACCCAGAATGTAACCAACAAACAGAATACTAACGCAGGTCTGGTATTGGCTACCAGTCAGGTTAAGGTCTCCTTGGATATCGTTGATCTTCGCGAGCGCAATAGCATTGCGATCAAGGTAGTTCAACCAATACATCAACCACAGCCTGTTAGATGATCAGTTCGTGTTCGCAGCTTCGACGTGAGTGGCAATCTTACATTGGCATGATGTACCAATCAAGCTTCTTCACCAGCGCAATTTCAACTGGATCCGTCTTCTCTTTGGCGCCAGAGTAATCGCCCTCTTCGGCCTTTGCCTTGAGTGCCTCCTCTTCGTACAAGCTGGTTTGCCTGACGGCGTTCTTCTCGCTGTCGATGTTGTTCACATTATCGATCTGCTCGCTGCCGTAGCCTTTGGTAGTCGCCATTGTGGTGGGGTGTTGTTCGACGGACGAACGACTGTGGATGAGTCTCCGGATCGAGGAAGGATATCTCTTGTGAGAAGGCAGCTTTCGCAGGGGCGATGCAAAAGCCTTTATAGCAGACCTACAGACTGCATATCACTATGGATCTCCGCAACGACTTCATCGTCGCTGACGCTAGGCTCCGCATCATTGTCGCGCAGTAACGCTCCATCGTCCATCCCCAAGTTCGACCTCCAATTAGATCGATGGTGGCTGACCAGCATGGTTGACGGATTCTCGCCCAGCTTCTGCTCGACCAACGATGCGTACGAAAGGTCTGCATGTTCCAAGACACTAGTGTGCTACCCCAGGCGTCCCCAGGCTTGCCAAGGTGGTGGGGAGCAAGCAAATGCTGAGCAATGCTGAGGACAAAGACGTGAGATGCCAACACGGTCGAGCTTTTCCAAGGCTAGTCTCCGCATCTGCCAAGCTATTGCAACAGAATCTTGGGGTCCGGCAGTCGCTCCAGCCGGTCTTCTCACTGGTCTCACTCGACCCCATGGGCATGCGCTCCACCAACGTTCCCCAGATGATGATCTTAGAAGCGCCACGTGAATTACATGTGCCCTGCCCGAGCTTCTGCCAGCTCATATCGCCAATAGCGCACAGTCCTATATTTTTCTCCAGTACAGCGGCCAAGTCTGCCAATACGCCACTTTTGCATCGAAGAGCGGCAAGCTCGCTTGGTGATTGACAAGTCACAAAGTCACGTCTGAATCTTGTGTGCCCCACGAAACCATGGCAAAAGGCATCTCAAGCATATTCAAAGCTTGGATCGGAATGTTGGCGATATTATTTCGGAGGAGTGAAGTCTGTGAACCGGTCGTGGCTTTTAGGATATCAGCATCTGGTGCTTTCGCCGGAGAGGAAGCTCTCATGTTGTCCCGTGTTTGCAGCCCCGCTGTTTCACCGGCATGGTCTAGATTATTGCCATGAAGAAGAGACCCACACGTTGGTAGAGTCTTGGATGTGATTTTTGGCTCTCACGTGTGCCTACTCCACGTGAGGCGTTGGGCGCAGACTATAGCACTTCAGGTCGGGTTGCCGGGCGGAGAGCCAGTCCAGGCTGCGTGAATTTCTTTTTGGCTAGGAGGTAGGGAAAGACCGGTCAGACATCCGGATGAGCTGGAGCCTTTCCGGATTGGAGCACAGCCTCCACGCCTCTTCTGTCAGAGGAATAGAGTTGTGGCAAAATACCTGGGAGAGAACAGCTGCGGGGAGAGGTGGGCCCAGGGGCAACATGAGGGTTTGTGACATGTGGAGGCGTTCCTTGGAGTCGACAGGGTGTAACATCACAACGTACGTGTTCGTGCCTAGCAAAAGAGACCGGAGTTGAGAGGATGCGGTGCGGTGCAATAATCCGGCGTCCTTCTCCAAGGTCCTTGCGTGCCTTGCCACGGGGAAACTTAGCCGGTGGAGCGCGGTGGATCCATCCTCCAGCACTTCACAAGTTCACGCCCTGCGCCCTACACGTTACATCTACGAGATATATATACGCGAAATTCCCAATAAAGTTGATTGTAGGTATACAACGCATTTCATACGTCTTCTCCTCTCTCAACGCCAGACGCTTCTTCATACGGCGGCACAGTACATACATCGCTGTTACATTACGCCGTGACTGCAAACGAAGAGTCAAACACTACCAAGACTCTGCTTGGCTTCGCTTGGACATCAACTGGACCGGACTTCGACTGCCAATGCTGAGCACCACTCTGGTGATACTGCCGCTTGCTGGCCGGTGGATCCCGGAGTGATTGCTTCTGGGCCGGGCTGGACATCATGGACGGTTGTGGGCATCAACAAGGCGTTCGTCCGATGATTGCTCGACGATGATAAATGTCATCTACACGTAAGCGTGGCGTCTACGGAGAACGCCACAGAAACACATGCCTATCGGTAACTGCGACCGGATGGATAGTAAGAACGAAGGCTCCGCCTAGAACTTGCAATGGAATGCAATCCGACTTCCGACCCTTCTGCCCAGCCGGCATACTCCAGGTCACGATTGTGCTAATAAACAAATCGGCTCGTGTCGACACTTCGACAGACGGAGATCCATGGCATTCCTCTATGTATGAACAAATCCACCACAACGAGTAATCTGTTATTACTGTGGATATGCCAACGTTGTCGATCACTCTAGTACAATCGCCAATTGTACAAAGACGTACTCGTGCATTGCATTAGACATCGGTCCGGTCGCTACCGAGTCTCAGGTCCACAAATGAAGACACATCCTGGGACGCCTGCGCCTTGCTACTGCAAGTCACGAATACGCCTGCGGACATCAGTAGCTCCGGTCAAGGTTTCCAAAGCATGCGCAAGAAAGACGCTCCGGCTGAGCTGCCGCCGCATGTCACCCACGCTTCGCGACACGTTTTCGTGGGCTTCACATGAGAAGTCTCGGGATTGGTCTGTATAAGAAAAGCTTGCAGCCCACTACCGTGTCTCGGCAACTCCAGAGCTAAGACAACAGAGCTACTAAGACTGTTGCGCTCAGGGGCAGTCGGGGAGAGTAGGAACAAGTCCGGGTATTGGGCTGCCGTTGGCAGTTCGACATGGTACATCGTACCTTCCAACGGCGTGCCACGTTTGCCAGCATGCTGATTGGCCTTGTGAGATACAGGGCACTCGTTGATGAATGGACAGAATTGAACGGCAGACGGTCGTTATCATTAACACAAGTCAATTCGTACCACTGCTGTGCTGCGATCACGATGTGCATCAACATGTTGCCCGAAACTTTCTTCACTACGACGATCAGACGACTTCATGACAGCTCCTTGAACATGCTGTACAGCACTTTGTTGCTACATGTCTCGCTTTTACACAAGTCAAATTGGGAACAGGGAAATTGAAAGCTCATTACAGCGAACGACAGGTATTTTCACGGCTACAACATTACACTACAACCGACGTACCGCCCCGACTCATCAACAAGTCCCATACAAGATCTTGATCAGAAGAACTTGCTGAGAACCCTCCTCCACTTAGGCCAGCTGGCATACTGAGCCCTCTGCTTGTTGACGACATCCCAGTCAACCTCGCGGCGACCAGAGTCGACATCAATCTGAGCAAGAGTCTTCCAGGCGCTACGCTTCCAGATCCAGCCGACGACGTAGAAGAGCGCGACAACAAAGGCGGCCAGGTAGGACTTGAAGAAAGGCTCGGCGGTACCTTCTGCAACAGAGCCCGCGATACCAGTGTAAGCCTGGTGTGATACGTTAGCAAGTTAAGTGCAGTAAAGAGAAGCTGGAAGTCAAGAATACGTACCTGGGCGAGGAGGACAACGACGATCAAGCCAAGACCGATCCAAGATCCGACAACACCGAAGATGGCCTTGAAAGGCAGCTCGTCGGTGGTGTGGCCGTGGTAAGCCCACGCTTGCCTGAAACGAATGTGGGCAAAGCAAATGCTGCCCCAGGTGAAAAGAGCAGCCAGACCGGAGAGAGACTGGAGCCAATCGAAAGCGATGGTGCCACCAGTGGAGAGAGTCATGAAGGCAAGGGGACCCCATGCGAGGATGGCCACAGTGGACCAAAGGGGACGACCAGCGCGGTCAATGTAAGTGAACATGCGGGGAGCGTAACCTTGCTCGGCAAGCGCGGTCAGCGTACGGGAGCCTCCGTAGACACCGGAGAGACCGATGGAGACAACGGACAACATGATGACGACGTTGGTGAAGTGACCAAATCCGACAATACCGGCGCGCTCAGCGACAATGACGAACGGCGAGGCGGACACGTCGATGTAAGAGCCATTGCCCATCAGTTGCTCGTCGGTGTGGTCGATGAGGAGACCGACGAAGGTAAGAGACAGGATGTAGAAAAGAGTGATGCGCCAGAAGACCTGCTTGATCGCAGAGGGGAGTGACCTGGCGGGGTTCTCAGACTCAGCAGCGGCGAGACCAACAAGCTCGGTACCGGAGAAGGAGAAGGCAGCAGTGACGAAGACACCACAGAAGCCGACGAAAGTGGTGAACGCGCCTGGATCTTGCCATCTCTTGCCACCCTGGTACTCGGAGAATCTGTACGGGCTGTTAGCATTGAACGTCATCTTCACAAGGTTCGAAGGTAACAACTTACTCTCCGTTGGAGGGACCGCCACCGCAAGTGAAGATCACACCCATGAACAGGAAGACGATAATGGTGGTAAGCTTCAGGAGCGAGACCCAGAATTCCTCCTCAGCGTATCCGAGAACGCCGAAGACGCAAATCACAACAATGGCCAGGAAGAATACGGTGATCCAGACGGCTAGATGCACGTCTCGAGCCCCGTCCCACCATTGCACTGTTAGACCGGCGACGACGAGTTCGAGAGGAAGAACGATTGCCTGGACGAATCGTTAGAATACGATCTGAAGCGAATGTTCGACTGATTGTACTGACCCATTGGAAGACGTAGTTCCAACCCATGGCGAAACCCCAAGACGGATCGATAAAGCGGACAGAATAAGTGTAGAAACCACCGGAGATGGGGTACATGATGGCCAGTTCACCAAGAGCGTAGACAACGTTGAACATCATCTGCAATGCCGTTAGTTGACCAAGATTCTCGAAAGTACAGGGCACCAGATACTTACGATACCAATGATACCGAAACAGATCAGAAGAGATGCAGGGCCACCCCTGCTGAGAGCACCACCAGAACCGACGAAGAGACCAGCACCGATACTACCACCAATGGCGATCATGTTCAAGTGACGGCTCTTCATGGTCTTGTTCAACTGGTTGTGCTTGTCGGCGAGGTTGCGGCGCTTGAAAGACTCAGGAGTCACACCGAGGCGGGTCAAGAACGACGGGCGCTGGGTGTCGTAGACCTCGCCATTGATGGGCGAGTGTCCATCGGGGCTCTCGAGGCCCTTGACCTCGGCGTTGATCTCTTTCGAGACGCCCGTCTCCGGGTCGGTGTAAGTGTTGAAGGTCGCCATGAGAGGCGATTGTTGCGCCGAATACCGGTTAGGTGGAATGCGAGGTGACTGAACGACGGTGACTGTGGGCTATCAACATCACCGCCACGAGGTAACAAAGGACTTTATAATAGTCTTCGTACCACCCCAGACCCTTTCGGTGTCGCCCGGCTGGAACTCAAGACCCGCAGGCCAAGCGGGTCCGCCATTACACCAAGGACTTGGCCTGCCATTTCTCGAGACCTGACAATCGGCTAGCTGCCTATCTGCGTTAGAATTAGCTTGGTATAGGCCGCGACAAGCAGTTCGAGAAGCCTGTCCTCGCGAGCTGAAGGGACCAAAGTGCACATCGCATCGTCTTGCGCGACCACTAATATCTCTCCAGGCAGTAATGCGTGGAAGCCAAGATATCGCCTTCTTTCCAGGTCGTAACCATCTGAGAGCGGGCCCAAGCGCATTCCTCAGCTGATAAGGCTGGCCAAACGCATCGCTTGTTGCCACATCCACCTATTGATAACCAACGCTCCGAGCCAGTCTCGCCAGGTCTCGTAGCAATAAGCAAATTGTCCAGAGTCGTTATTGATATCTTACCAAGGTGAAAGGCGGCCTTGGCCACATGCTTTTGAGGCTGCTGATTTCGCCTTGAGCCGCCCGACGGATATTCAGGGCCTTGGTAAGTACGAGGAACATTCGTTATCATTAGGTTTCATGTGGTTGTTAGGGTTAGGCGAAGTGCCAGTGTTGTAACTTTGGTCCCCCACACACTGGCGAAATCCAAAAAAAGTGCGGGTGGTCCACGTATATAAGACAGACGGTTTGGGTTTATGCGTGGTAAGAATACCGCATGCCGGCTTGCCTTGGTTCCCGCCTTTGCTTGTCACAGCTCAAGCCTCTTTCTGCATGACCTGCACGATTTCTCTACCATGTTGCCATTTCGTACTTCCTGGTCCTAGCAGGTGATCTTCAAGACAAGGGAGGGAATCGAGTTATCACGGCAGCATGGCTAGCACGCGGCGAGCGCTAACGAGTCGTGACTAAAGGCCTGGACACACAATCGTGCGCTTGGGTCGAGAGAGATTGAGTGGCGCTCCCCCAGTCCAAGATAGCGTTTCCCCGCGAGACTTATGCGCCAGTCAGGTAGCGGCAAAGTTTGATAACCACCAAAGACCAAATGAGCCCCCCAGATCAACGTATCCAGCGTATCTGCCAGATATCAACCACACCCGACGAACGGCAAGGCTTCGAGAACTTCGGCAGCGATTCCCAATGTGGCAGCGGCTCCGTGTCGCAACCACCAACCACTGCTGCGCATGCCTTCCCAAGATTCGCCATAGGGTAACATCAGACATGCATGTTTCTTTTCGGAGGCGTTGATCCTACAGGCCATGGCCTTGCATTCGCCAAGGTCGCATCTGCAGGCCTCGGGAAAAGCACAAGACCGTTGGACCAAGGGACGACTGCCGTAGAAGAGCCTATCACGGGACTCTCGCGTCGCGTGATGCGCATATGATCCGAGCGTATGCGCTGTGTGAGTGAGGGATCCGCCGTGCTTGTGAGAAACGGGCGATTTGCGTATCACAAGCATTTATCGGTGACCGGTCGACGTGCAGACGGGCGGCGCACCCAAGCCCGTCAAGCTCGTATCCTCGGTATCTTACGCTATAGGTATATCAGTCACTAACCCTCCTTCGTCTGCGATTTCATCTCGCTACCTGCTATCACGCACTCGAGTGATCTATTTGCTGGAGGCTGTCCGCCGACCGCAGTCCGGTCAGACACCACTTTCGCTCTGTCTCGTGAGTCTTGGCCGCTACCAACACGGGAAAGCCTACCGCGGCAACCGAACGCGCCCAGAGACACTTGCATGCTACATACCTCTGGAGCCAAGAGCCATGTTACTCGATCGAGAAGGTGAAGCAACATATCAGACATCTTCGAATATTGGCATCTCTATTCTCGAGATGAGCGGGTCTCTACCTGCCAATCGTGAGGCGGATGAGCTTCGCGACTTGCTTAGACACAGCGTTTCGAATCTACTCCAAACCCAACGACTGCTGTCGTTGCAGGGAAGCTTGTTGCAACCTGCCTAACGCAGCGGTCGAGAGACGTTGGCGACGGCGACGTTAATTAAGGGCAGACTTCTGAAAATCGCAGGACTGGTAAACGGCGATTGCGCAAGGCGAGGGAAATGCACCTATATATACTCGTCCGCTACACGTAAGTGGGCTTGAGAAGGATTGAGCAAGTTCAGTTCGGATCTTCCCTTTGCAGTCTCTCGCTATATTGATTATACACACTCGCTTCAGCAAGATGAAATCCTTCGCGTTGTTGACGGCTCTGCCCGCCTTGGTCTCGGCCGCCTCCTATTCGAAGGCCGACTATGACAGCGGGCGTGTGCATAACATGGTTATGCAGTCGAAGGAGGTAAGATGTGCCGCTGACGTTCTAGCTCCGGGCTTCCTATCATGTGCTACTGCTGACGGGTATAGTCTGCCTGGGATTCCATGAGAGAGAAGGGCGAGTTCGACAGTAAGAAGCACAAATCCTTCAACAAGCGCGGCCCTATCAAGTGCAAAGATGGACTCGCAGTTGTGGAGGCTGGCAACTCCGAGGAGACATTCAGAGTGAGTTGGATCAGTTGTATGGGTGATTGAGAACTCATGCTAATATGATCTCAAGTGCAAAAACATGGACTATTACGACTTCAAGACCCACGCCGACCTAGGCTCCCGCAGAGGCCAGGGTAGCAACACCTGGGGCTGGGTTTCCGAAGACGGACGTGAGTTCGTCGCCGTCGGCCAAGAAGACGGCACGGCCTTTGCAGAAATCACCAAAGAGGGCTCGATCGTCTACCTTGGACGTCTCCCGCAGCAGTCGTCCGTTTCCAGGTGGCGTGAGATCAAGAGCTACAAGGAGTACATGGTGATTGGCTCAGAGGCAACCAACCATGGTGTTCAATTCTTCGACATGAAGAAGCTGCTGGATGTCGACCCGAGCTCTCCCAAGACTTTCAGCACTAGAAGTGATCTTGCTGGTTTCTTCAACGATCTGCCGTCCGGGCGCTCTCACAACGTCGTCGTGGTATGTCGATCATCTGAATCCTGCTACCAACGCGGATGAAGGGCTTCTCACTAACAATTGCTCCAGAACGAAGAGCTCGGCTATGCCGTGGCCGTTGGCTCCCAGCCTCGTAACAGTGCATGCGCCGCTGGACTGATCTACATCAATATCGACGACATTTCCAAGCCTTACAGCACGGGCTGTGCGCCTCAAGACGGATACGTTCATGATGCGCAGTGTATCGTATACCGTGGACCCGACGAGAAATACAATGGCCGCGACATCTGCTACGGATACAACGAAGACACCTTGACCATCTACGACGTCACCGACAAAGACGGCCCCAACGCTTCATCCATCATCTCTCGCACCACTTATGAAGGTGCTTCTTACACCCACCAGGGCTGGGTTACCGACCCAGAATGGCAAGAGTATGCCATCATGAACGACGAGCTTGACGAGGAGGAGGGCAACGGACCCGCTGCCGATGGCTTCCCCGTCACCTTCATCGTAAGTGAACTCCGCCCAAGCACTTGATCTCATACTAACGTAACCGCAGTGGGACCTCCGCAGCTTGGAATCCCCCAAAATCTCCGGCCACTACAAGCACAACATCAAATCCATCGACCACAACCTCTACGTGCACAACGGCTTAGCCACCCTCTCCAGCTACGGCGCCGGCGTCAGCGTCCTCGACGTCTCCGGAATCCCTGAAGATCCCACCGGCGGCAATGTTGAGGAGATCGGCTGGTTTGACATTCACCCTGAAGACGACGATGAGAACGGCGGTGGCGCTGTCGCTTTCGTTGGCACTTGGGGTCACTACGCTTTCCCTTCTGGTTTCATTTTCGTCAACACGATTGAGAGGGGTGGGTTTGTTGTTAAGCTTAGCACGTTCGCGAAGCAGGGTAAGGGAAAGTATCTTAGCAAGTGAGCTGAGGCTTAGGGTCAGTAGAAGTTGTGTGGAGATGATTCGAAGCATCGGATGAGGGGCACGATGGTCGTGGAAATGCGACGATTTTTGAAAGACACTGGTTCTGATACCACCACGATCAGGGACGAAAGGAATAGCAGCAGCAGCAACCGCACCATAATAATTACTGACTGAGAATTCTGCTACGCTAAAACGGCCTTCCGCGCATCAATAAAGCCCCTCTTCCCATCAAAACCTCGTATCCCCAAAGCAAGAAGCCACCAACCAATCTCAGCACCTCCACGACTCAGCGCCACGCCCCCTCGAATCCATACTCCTCAAAAGCCTCTCCGGTCTCATCCTCGCGCTCCTCGTCCTCGGACCCTCCCCATTCTTGCCCCTCCCCCTCCTCCTCCTCCCCCTTCGCTTACCCGCATTCCCAACCTCAGCATCATGGCTCAACTTGATCTTCTTGACCCGTCTCTCCAAAGACTCCGGTGAATCGCCCATGATCTCATCTTCTTCATCGTCCCGCTTCCTCTTCAACCGCTCAGAGTAGAAGTGAAGCGGACGGAACGAGGGAAGGATGCTTGGGTGCACGTGGATGTGGATTTCGACGTTGGAATTCGATAGGTCGAGTGGGGAGAGGATGGTGCTGAGTGGTGTATGTTTTTCGATGAGTTTCACTACGTGTTGGGGAAGAGATGGGCTGTTTGGGGTTGCTGTCAATGCTGAAATCGCGCTTCGATGTTCCGAGGACGCGTGATGTTGAGGGTTATGCCTAGATCCTTGCAAGTCTTGGAAAGTTGCCAATGGACGTGGATTCGTATTCTGGCCTGTCGGTCTTGTCCTGCTGGATGCCTTGTTGAGTCTGTCGATGACGGCCTTGAGGCATGCAGGTGGTGAGAGTGGCGTTGGCATTTGCGCGGTGGGAGGTATTGATGGGTTGAAGTGGCCTGATGGCGGTCTTGTCGTGTACATTCTCGCGGCTATGGTGTGGAAATGATGATATTGTACTGGTATAATAAGTTCACTTGGAGAACTTGAACCACCGCAGGAGATGTAAGTTCCAAAGCAATACCAACATGATTTCTGCATCGGCAGTACATAAGCACGCGCCTTCACCATCCCAGTCCTTCCTTACCTTCCAGATACCCAGTCCCTACCCATCACAACTTCCCACCCCCATCCTCCCTCCCACTCAAAAACCACCTCCCACGCTCCTCCCTAACCCTCCCCTCCCCCTCCAACTTCCTCAAAACATGCCTCAAACTGCCCTCAGCAGGCACATGCAAAGCCTCCGGATACGCCTTATAAATGACCTTAACCAACTCCATACTCCCCCACCCACTCTGCCCATCCTCCCTCTCCCTCCCCAAAACCTCCACAGCCTCCTTCTCCCTCAGCTTCCGATGCTCAATATACTCCCTCACCTTCCCCTTCCCATCCTCCACCCAATCACCGTGCGCGGGAAAAAGCCTTCCCTCAACAACCCCCTCCATCCTCTCCAAACTGGCCATGTACAGCGCCAAATCCTCAAAAACCGCCGTCCCGTGGCCAAGCACATTATCTCCCGCGAACAAAGCCCCGTCCCCCTCAAGGAGAAACCCCACATGATCATCCGTGTGCCCCGGCGAGTAAACGGCCCTCAACCTCGCTCCCTCGCACGAAATCACCTCCCCATCCACAATAGCCCCCCAACCCTCCTCCCCCTTCCCCGAAGGCGAAACAAACTTCCTCACCTCCACCCGCGGCTCCAAATCCCTCACCTGCGCTACCCCACCAACGTGATCGTGATGCCAGTGCGTCAGCAAAACAGTCCCCACGCTCGCATTCTCTTCTCGCAGAACTTGGCGCAGTCGCTCCGCCCAGACCGGGAAGCCTTCGCCCGTGTCGATGAGGATTCGTTGGGAGCCCGTGCCGATTAGGTAGGTGTTTGTGCCTTGCAGGGTGAATTTGCTGGGGTTGCCGGCGAGGATGCGGATGATGGAGGGGGCGAGGCGGGTTATTGGGGGGAGGTCGGGGAGGGGGGAGGACATGTTTGTTATGTTGTTCTGGAATCTTAATGCCGAATTGTGGAAATTGTGGTATTGACCAGATCCGGCCGGGTTGAGAACGCGGATGACTCTGTGAGGTGTGAAGAGTCTTGTGATTGATCTGGTGGTGCTTGTCGTCGTTGTGGCGAGCAGCGTTGACATGAAAATGTCGCTTCTTCGACTGAGGCGCAGTCAATGGATTTTCCACACTTTACGAATCGATGGACAGCGCACATGGGACTATCCAGTCGATTGTCGTAATGAGATCAGTTTGCCTTGCTGACCCAGAGAGGATGATGTCGTGATACCAGCTCCAGCTCCAGCCAAAGTCATCCGAACTTACCGAGGTCCATCCATCAAATTTCACCATAGATTGATGATGAGACAGAAACGCATCTGATCCCATGTTGACAAGACTGCATCCTTTCTCCGAATAAATCACGAAAAGACGATTCTTCCTTCGAAGTTGCACATCAATCGATCGATGATAACCGCAAGCGTTTCGAACAAGTTAGGCATTCACGTGCAGCACGTCGACATATAACCGTCACATCAACCTCGATGGATTTGAAACCGTCGCCGAGCGGGATGGTGGCCTGCCTCTACACAAGGGGCGGAAAACCATTCCGTTTCGAGGACAAACGAACTAAATCAAGCGAAATGAGAAGAGATCAAGATTCGATTTGTCCATCCATCCATCCGTAGACTATACACTTCCACTTCCTCCTCCTCTCCATTCTCCTTCCTGACTATCAACTCCCCCAAGTACAGCCATGTACCCCACCATTGCCGGTGCGTTTCTTTCTTTTTTTGCACAAACCCAAATTCCCCCCAAAACAAAAAGCAAAGAGCAAACCCAAGAAGAAAAGACAAGTCAAAGAAGCATGTTTTTGGCGCTGGGACTCGCCACTCCGTCTCGGAACGCCTTCGCTGGAAATATTCGATAAAAGATAAACGAGGACTCCCCTTGGTCGCGGCGGTGGACAAACAAAAACAGTAACGCAAAAGAAAATCATGAAGTGGAAATCGATGGTGTTTCCTGGCTCGAAACGCTATTGCAGGAGGTATTCAATGATCCGTAGCATTCGCTGGCATGTAGCCATGCTCGGCCAACGTGGGAACATTCTTGAGGCTCGCAAGCTTCTACTTGTATGTTCCGAGCCTTGCAAGGATTTCTTGCATGTTGACCTGACCGGGCGGATTGCCATTAGTGGGAGACGTCGGCTGCGGCGGTGACAAGTTGTTCTGTGGTGTGTGAGCTTGTTGCGATTGTTGTTGAAGGTAGCCGGCCAGAGCGCTGGGGTTGTGCTGCAGCGCCGTTATGGCTGCTTGTTGGTGGGGCGCGAACTGCTGGGGTGGCGCATAAGCATGCGGTGCGCCTGCAGGTTGCATAGCGGCCAACAAGTTTTGCAGACCCTTTGGATCGAGAGAAGTGATTAATTGTTGGAGACCCGGAGGAACAGGAGGGCCTGGCGGAGCGCTGCTGGCGGGTGTGTGGGTGGGAGGTGCGCCGTAGCCTGGTGGGAATCCAGGAGGATGAGCAGGCGGCAAACCGTAGGCTGGCTGAGTGAAGCCATACGGTTGCTGAGGAGGCTGGTGGCCCCACATGCTCTGCTTCTTGCGTGAAACGAGTTCGACGCAAATCTGAAGGTCCTGGTTGTCGTAGTCATCAAACTTTATGTTGTTCGCGCCGGCGCCAGTTCTATCGAACAGCCGGAGATTGATGAGACCAGTGTCTTGATTGGCTCTGCTGAGGCGGCAGACGGCAAGAACTCCTTCCACCAGCTGCCTGCGAACGACGGCATCGAAGTCCAGGCGCAGACTGAGGTAGAGTACGTCGACAGTGAGTCCGCGGCTCTGAAATGCCTTCTCGATCCAGTTGATGAAGTCGCGGTTGAGATTCTCGGTTGAAATGATCTGTACGTCAGGAACGTTTTGCGGTGCACGTCTCGGGAGTGGCAAGCCGTCATCGGAATCAGTCGGACTGGCATGTCTACTGAACCTGCCGCCGCGGTTGTATGACGGTGAACGATCCCGATAGCGCTCGTCGCGATACCTCTCTCCTCGCGGTGATCGAGGTGACGGTGAACGATATGGCCTGTAACCATCCCTATCCCTGTCTCTGATATCTCTTGAATCTCTTCCATCTCGTCCGCCGTAACCCATGCGGCTTCCGGGATAGCGATCAGGGCCGCCTCTATTGTAATCCGGTGAGCGAGAGCGTCGGCGAGTGTTGACGGGACTCTGGTGCGGCCGTGGCTCGGGCTGAGAAGCTCTGTTGCGCTGAGGTTTGCTAACTTCCAAATCTACACTCAAGGTCAGTATAAATCCTCCGAGTCTCACATCAGAATCACTTACGGATCTTCTTGCCCCGAATCTGCCGCCCTTCTTCTCTAGAGAGAGCGGCAGCGCAATCCTGCGGCCTCAGAAATTGTACAAAGCCATACGCCTGCTTGATGGAAATCTGCGCCAGATCACCGTATCGGTGGAAGGCATGGAATATGTCTCTTTTGGTTACCCTTTCGGAGCTGAGGTTTCCGACAAACAGCCTAGATCCCATCGGAAACTGCTCCCATCGTCCTTCGCTCACGTATTTGCGTTCGTCCTCGATAAATTTATCGTATTTGCGTTGAGTGTCCGCAGTCCAAGGTTGATCGTCTTCGGACAGATTAAGCCCTGCTGCGATCTTGTATTCTCTGCGGCTCTCAAGCGGAGTGGTTCCCTGCATTCGGTTCACGCTCTCACCGTAGATAGCCTGCTGCTCTTGGGTGATGCTGGGAGTGGATTCGTCGAAGGTGGGAGCGGTGCCAGAGGCAGCTTCGGTGGAGACGTGCACGGGTGGAACAAAGGTCTGCGATGCGGGATCGGCGCCGGTGGTGGAAACACTACCGCGAGTGTTGTTGCTCTGGTATGCAGGGTTCGCGGCATGCGGGTGGTAGTCGCGAATGTGCTGTGAGTGAGAGTAATTGGCATTGATCAACGGCTGCTCCTGAGGAGGCGGACGCGGAGGCAAGCCTGACGGAGGAGCACCGAGGGATACGGGCGACGAGTCGACGCCAGGTGCACGATGTTGATGGGTTTGTGTGGGCGACAAGGCAGTGGCTACATTGGAGCTTTCGCCGGCTGGAAGTGGGTTGGGCTGGGCGGACGTGCTGGTATGGAGGGTTTGCAAGAGGGCCTGGACATCAACTTCACCGTTCAACGGCGTAGCATTGGGCTGACCGGCACTGGCTTGGGTGGAGTGATAAGGAGGATCTGCGTAGTGGGAGGCAGAGTCTGTGGGAGTGGGTGCAAACGAAGCCCCAGGTTGGGCGACAGAATCGTCAGACACGCCTTGAGGGCTGGCGGTCTGAGAGGCAGGAAGGGCTTGATCCGCATCACGTGCACTTGCCTGGGATGGCGCATGGGCTCCTTCCGACGTGGGAGGAGCAGCTGAAGCAGAAGCAGCATTTGCGCCTGCTCCACCAGTGGACGCCTGGGCTTGACCGTCTTTCGGATCTTGCCAGGCGCCTGGACGGAGCTCGGTGTTGTGCATGGCGGGATCGGCCATGTGGGCTTCCGTCTGGTTGAAGCCGACGTCCATCATTTTGTCAAGCACGGGAATGTTGGTGGGCGTAGGAAAGTGCAGAGGCTTGGGCGAGGCCGGCGAGAGCAGGGCTGGCTCGCTGCGCAGATGCGGTTCGTCGGGTGGGTGTCCTTCGGTCATGTGAATCAGGATGGGCGCTGAGGCGCGACAGTGGGAAGAAGAGGGAGCGGGAGGGTCGTCGCAAGGGACGCGAGCATGCTCTGACGGGATGGGTGCAGGTGCTGCGGTGGATGGGCGCCTCGATGGAAGGGATTCAACAGATCCTTGTATACGAGGTGGTATGTAGTGGGCTGGCTGGGAGAGCGATTCTCTTCTTCCGCGCGCGCGCGCACACGCTATAACTAAACCCTTCTGCTGCTTGCTCGTGTCGTCCGGCTGGCCCACTTGTCTGGCTGAGGTCGATGGCGATGGCGATGGCGATGGCAGGGGTGAGGACCGTTGGTTTGCGCACGCGGCGGGTGCAATGATGCGCGTCGTTTGAAAGGTGAGGTGGACGGTGGATGGATTGGGGATGCGGGGAGGTCTCCGGAGAGAGGTGGAAGAGCAGACAGACAGAGGCAGGTCGGTGATGGGTCGGACACGAAGACAGACGGCGATGTCGGACAATACTGCTTTCAAGACAATGCACGTGCAGTCGGTTAGTCAGTGGTATCACGGGATCAGGACACGTTTTGGCGTTGACGGCGTGGTGATGCCGGTTTGTGTGAGTGGTGGGAGCGCTGCAAAAATCTGCTGCTGGCGGCGGTGGTGGTGGTGGTGCCATGATGGTGCTACTTCACGCTAGACTCGAGCCTCACGCAATCGTTCGCAAATCCGTCTCCACCCAACTCCCGCAAGCAATGCCCGCGAGCCCGCCTTTGCCGCCAAGGGCTACCATTATAATGCCGACTCCCTTCAGAATGCCATTGCTCGGCCTGGCCCATGGTCTCTAGAACGTGCACGCCCACTTCGACACAAATTGGGTTTGGTAGATCCCTCTTCCACTACCCTGGAATAGCGTGGCATGACACGACATTCATCTGTCTTGAAGGTCTCGCCTTGAGAAGCCTCTGTCCTAATGCTCAGGCCTATACGCTACAATATATCTTCTTACTGCACTGATCATGTTCATACAAGCCACGTGCCGTTCTCTTCACCGCCAGGCATAGACTAGGGTAGGCTGGCGAGGTTGACCAGAAGCTTCCTTGCAGCCACGTTTGCGATGCGTGTAGTCAGTCCATTCCAGATGGCCGTCATATCCATCACGGTCGGATCCATGCGGTGCAGCTGTCACCAACACCTTGTTCTTCTCAAGTAATGCCGAAGAAGGCCGCTGTGCTTCTCCCATAATGTGTTCAGAGGGTATCAATTTGGATACCTACGTCCAAACAACAGAAACGCTTCCACAAGAAAGAATACAATACTCAGCAAGCCTCTACTAACCAAGACGCAGAAATGCTACATATGACGTCGACATGGAAGATTGCGCAGATGATATGCATGGGAAACCCGACTGCCAGGCACAAGCACTCCCTCGGCACACGCACGCGCAAGGATTTCTCCGCGAATCCTGCCTAGAACAATGGTGTCCGAGCCATGGGGCCTATTATAAGAACTCCTCGGCTCGTTGGAAGGCTGCATGATTCCCATAGTCGTGCGAGTCGTGCGAGTCGTGCGAGTCGTGCCCTTTTTCTTTGGAAGTGGAAAAGAAAAGTACATCATAACATTGAATAGCGAGACTTGCTACATGGCGTCAGATATATGTGTGACATCCCTATGGGTTGGCGTTTTGTGATACCTTGCGATCAAGTAGGATACAGGTCGTGATCACCTCCATGGAACAAAATTGTGACCATTCTGGTCTGTAAACTATATGCCACTCAAGTCTCGCGAACCCTCCCAATAATGTCGAGAGATCCTATAACACACTGTTGACCTCGGACACCATGGCTTTTCCAGCTACAGTTCTTCACATATCGATCAAAAGATTCATGATACGGCTTTCTCATTTGACGGGTTATGAACCTGTGTGCCTGCCATGCCACCTTCAGAAATTCCTAGGCACATTGACCTGCTCAGCTCAACCACTCCCACCTTCATCGCATGATGATTCTGAATATGCGTCTTTGAATGTTCCAAGCCAAAAAGACCTCTGCGCAGTTCGTAAGTGTACGTAGCAAGGCCGTCAGCCACAGCGCGGTGTCGAAGTCCAGCGACTGCGATCACAACGCTTCTTGAAACGAAGTGGAAAGATGTGAC
Source organism: Cladosporium sp. MBC 237 (assembly GCA_030772445.1). Taxonomy (NCBI): domain Eukaryota; kingdom Fungi; phylum Ascomycota; class Dothideomycetes; order Cladosporiales; family Cladosporiaceae; genus Cladosporium; species Cladosporium sp. MBC 237. Next base: position 340,125 of record JAPHCH010000039.1, read on the forward strand.
TTCAGCAGCTGGTGAGCCTTATATATTAGAAGGTATTCCACCAACGCAAACAAAACGAAGACACGAGCATGCGCTGCTGATAAAATCTGGCTTGCCCCTAAAACCCAACGACAATCGCTGGCCAATCAGAGTCGCATGAGATAAGGCCACCAGGGACTTGCGATAGAAGATAGGACGGGCCGCGGGCGTTCAAGTCAACGACACATCGCCCAGGCGCACCGCGCAACCTATCGCGGCAGGATGCGATGCTCTCACAATGGCGAGGCAGTGCTTCCGGGAGTCACGGCAGGCATGTATCCGTCAGGCATGATATGTCAAGCCGTAGTATCGCTCACTGGGAATAACAACGATCTCCGTGGACGATGCAAGAGCAGTCGACGATTTGCCCATTCAACATTTGCAACAAAAGAAAAAGTAATTCACGGCTACTCTATCCTGACCGGCGATCTATTTATCGGGCATCAAAGCATTCACATGCCATCCAAAAGCTATCGAGAAAACTTCTTATCGCTGCCTGCCTGCTATCAATGCTATCAGACAGAATCCCTCTTAGGAAGACCGGACCCACAGTAAAGATAAGGCTGCTGCGCCTGTGAGAGTTTCACCGAGAAACTCACCCGGCTGCCACCACGCTTCGCACGCGTGTTTATCTCGAGGCTGCGACGACCATGGCCAATGGGACTTGCTGTTGACTTGCTTTGTTTGCGCACAAGAAGCCTGCCTGCCATTGCATGTAATCTATCACTTGGCGAGAACGGTCCTGCGATCCCGGTAACATTCATTGTTATTGCTTGTGTTGATGGATTCGATGGCTGTGTCTGATTGTTGGTGGGCCGCCTGCGATCAAATCAAGGTAAGCCCGGAGAGCATACGCTCGAGAAACATCATACGAGAAAAACTAGAGCAAGCAGAGCGTGTTCTTGTCGCGGTCTACAGGCCAGAGTAGCATGAAGAAGCTGGGAGCATCATTCACCCAAGTGAAAGTGCCGGATATCTGAAGAGTCAACGACGCGCTACACCAGATTGGGCGCTATCAGAGAAGGACCCATAACGCTCCAGCCTCTCTCTGACTGGCTGCCAGGGGCATGGCGATATCGACCCGTCCGATCCTCGTTCGGTGGGCCAAACTGGAAGCTGGAGACCCCTCGGAGGTACCTTACACTGCGCGCCCATATTGATATCTTGATAGATCGCTGGCATACCGGAGAAGCACAATCCGCAGAAGGTCGACGTCAATCATGAAGAATGAGCAGTATTAATGATCCAACAAGTCCGTATTTGTAGTCAAGACACTCTCTGGTGAACAATACGACAATACCATTTTCATCCCCGACATTTCAACTTGTCTTCTTCTATCACAATCTCAAGAAGACTACTCGCTCTAGTCAACACATTCGATAAGAAAGATCACGACTAGTCAGAAGCCAAGATGGTCGGCTTCAGCCCTGCATTGCTCTGGAGAGCACCAGAGACCAATCCTATCAACCAGAAAGCTCGATCAGTACCCTTACTGAACCCCATATGCGTCCATGGACGAGTCTTCTTCTTCTCTTGGTTTGGTTTCATGATAGCGTTCTGGTCTTGGTAAGTCCATCCTGATCCATGCCGATCCTGAGAATCCACGTGCTAACGCCCGTCAAGGTACGCCTTCCCACCGTTGCTCCACGACATCATCAAAGACGACATCGGCTTGACGGGCGACCAAGTGAGCAACTCGAACATCATTGCGTTGGTTGCAACCCTCCTCGTTCGTCTAGTAGCAGGACCAGCCTGCGATCGATTCGGTCCACGATACACATTTGCAGGATGTCTCCTCATCGGTTCCATTCCCACATTCCTATCAGGAACGGCCTATAACGTCCACCAGTTGTACGCTCTTCGATTCTTCATCGGTATTCTTGGTGGTAGCTTCGTGCCCTGCCAAGTATGGACAACGGGCTTCTATGACAAGAACATCGTCGGCACTGCCAACTCCATCGCAGCCGGCCTTGGAAACTCAGGCGGCGGCATTACTTACTTCGCCATGCCTGCCATCTACAACTCTCTCGTCAACAACCAAGGCCTCACGCCTCACACAGCATGGAGAGTCTCCTTCGTCGTCCCCGGCATCATGATCGTCGCCGTTGCAATCCTTCTCGTCCTCCTTTGCCCTGACACCCCTACTGGCAAGTGGTCTGAACGCATGCAAGCGGCGGAACAGAACACCGAGAAGGTCGCCCCGCCCGCGCAATCAACAATCGTCGACATTCCCGGCCAAGTAAGCGAAGAGTCCAAGAACGGCGCTAGAGCTTCTCTCGATGGAACCGACACTCCCAGCACAATCACCAGGAAGAACTCCGCCAACTTCGACGAGAAAAACACCTCCAGCCCCAAAGCCAACGACACCACCGACCCCGAGTCCCAAATCGGCGAACAACAAATGCTCGACGCCGCCACCCGCAACGAAGTAGTCCAAGCACCAACCATGAAAGACGTCATCAAAATCAGCTTCTCCCCCCAGACCATGGTCGCCGGCGCCGCCTACTTCTGCACCTTCGGCGCCGAGCTCGCCGTCAACAGCATCCTAGGCTCCTACTACACGGAGCAATTCACCGGCATGGCCGCCCAGCAAGTGGGCAACTTCGCCGCCATGTTCGGCCTGATGAACGTCGTCTGGCGGCCTCTGGGCGGTGTCGTAGGCGACATCGCATACAAGTACACGGGCTCCGTGTGGGCGAAGAAAGTCCTTCTGCACATCTACGGCGTCGGAACGGGCGCCATGCTCCTCGCCATCGGCCTCGTGAACCCTACCAATGTGGGCGCCATGATCGCTCTCGTCGCTGTCGGGCTGGCTTTTTTCAATGCTGGTGCAAACGGACTGACGTTCTCTCTCGTGCCTCACGTGCACCCGCACGCCAACGGTGTCGTTTCCGGTTTCACGGGCGCGTGTGGCAATTTGGGCGGTATTGTGTTCGCCATCGTTTTCCGGTATGGAAGCAGCTATGCTTCATCTATCTGGATCATTGGCGCGATTTGTGTGGGAATCAACTTGGCTGTGTGCTGGGTTCGGCCTGTGCCTAAGGGGCAGGTTGGTGGGAGGTAGGGGACGCTATCTTGAGAGACGGGCAGTGATGATTATTATGAGCTGAGCGTGGGTTTTCGTTGGGGTTGGGTTTTGTTTTATTTTTTGGGCTTAGCGATGGCGCGTGTTGGATTAGGCATTAGCAAACACGACAGCCACAGAGATACCATTTGCATATCAAGAGAACATATCATTTCACCAGACTTTTTGTCACTTCCGATGAATCCATGTTCAAGTAGACTTTTCCATAGGCCTTTTGCGCAGATTTGACAATCATTTGACAAACCCAGATCGGTGCTTGGCCACACAGAGGTGTCCGTCCATGCGCCATTGGTGTTTTGTTATCTTGACGCGTGAAATCGAAAATCATGAATGATGAACAGGTAATTTGGAAAAGTGTTTTTGCAATTTTGTTTCGCACAATATCTAACCGGTAGCAGTCAGACACTGCGCATTTGGGTTCCCAATGGCAGATGTGGTCTGTCGCATTTAAGCGGCAATGGTGACCTCAACCTCAACACCGGCCTCGATGTTGATGATGATCTGCTTGACGACCTCAGTGGGGGCGTTCAGGTCGATCAGGCGCTTGTGGATCCTGTTGTGAAAGAAATTGTCAGTCTTCTGTGTCTTCCGTTTCTTCTTCCGAGTCTGCCTCTCTGCAAGAATTTCCGCCCAAAGGCGCATTGACTTCCGATCCAATATCCTATCTCTTGCAGAGCGGCAGCATCTCATGCATGCGAAATAACTCACCTCATCTCGTAGGTGTCCCAGGTCTTGGAGCCCTCACCGCAAGGGGTCTTGCGGGTGGAGATCTTGAGGTTCTTGGTGGGCATGCGGACGGGGCCCTTGACGCGGAGGTCCTTGGACTTCGCGCGGTCGATGAGCTCCTGGCAGACCTTCTCGAGGGAGGCGACCTTGCGGGAGGTGAGGGTGATGCGGATCTTGTGGATCTTGGGCATCTCGCCCTGCTGGGCCTTCTTGGCGTCGTAGGACATGGTTGCGGATTGATGAGATGGGATGATGCGATCGCGACTGCGGTGGGAGGTGATGTTAGTATTGTTGTGGTCGCGGCGACAGGGAGTTTCTCTTGAGCGGTGGGTGCGTACCTCGGTCGGTGTGTTGGGACTCGGTAACGTGACGATCGTGCAGAGCAGAAGGGCAGTCGTGGGCGCTGGCGCTTTTCCTTCAAGTGAATTTGGGCAAAGCCAAGATTTTCTGGATGCGTTGTGGGGGAGTTGATGGCTGAGGCATTCAGGCATCAACAACCGTTTGGCTTACAGCCAGTTGATGACGATGACTGCATCGACAAAACGTCGAAGTGAGCAACGTCCGTTTCTTGGGAGTATAAGAAAATCAAACGCCTGCTGTATAGAGTCGAGGCTTCTCCTGCGCGGCTGATACTCCCCTGGACGGACTTTGCAACATCTCTCGAAAACATCATGTCTCTTCCTGTTTTGGCGCCTATACCACCCGCAAGCGTTCGCTTGAGCCTTGGTGATGAGGAATGGCAAGCATGTCTGGACGCCTGGCTCACCCTTGCACAAATACAACTGAAGACGCCATCGAGTACTGTCATTCCTGTTGCATCCTTTCTGCAGTCATACTACAATGAGCTAGCACACCTGGATCCGAATGATATCACATTGCGAAGCCAAAAGGCCAATTCACTTCACAAACTCGCATTCGCCCTCGTACGGAAGGCTTTCTCAGAAGCAAGTGATCTGGAAGAATTGCTGAGCTGGGACTTTCTTGCAGATTTCTGTCGCTCTCACCTGAAATCGACTCGACTCACAGAGCTGCTTTGCAAACTGTGGCGGGAGAAACCCACCAATCTTGAGAGTGTCTTACAGAAGCGCAAGGATGCTCTCATTACGATGCTGGACTCTGGAAGCCCAGACATTGCAGAGGTCACGCTGACCCAAATGGCGCCCATCCTCCGCGCCTCGCCCGAAAGCGCGGTCTTCTTCATGACTGGCACCGATCTCGTTGATTCCCTCATTGCTGGTTATGGAAAATCTGCTGCGGACAGCACACGCAAAGCAATTAGCATGACTATCTATCTTGGACTTGTCGCATGTGTCTCAGGCGAGACGCCCAATTTCTCCCTGCTCTCTGATCACCTTTACACTCTCAAGACCCAGGCTGAAAGCAAACCGCCAAATCAAGCTGTACTTGCGGATACGATCACGAATACACCACTGCTAACCAAGCTGCGCCGAAACTTCAAAGGAAAGACTCCTGCACGATTGGTTAGCTTGCTGGATTCCCTGGAAACACTGAGGTCACCAAGCATCGCCAGGCCCAAGAAGCACCCCCGAAGGAAGGCTGCAAGCAAAGGAAAGGCCAAACAAGTTGGTCCTGACCCCGAGTTCCACATCCACCGCATGAGTTTGATCACGCAAATCCAAGATCTGTTCCCTGATCTTGGCGCCGGATTTGTCATGAAACTACTGGACGAATACGACGACAACGTCGAACAGGTCACCGCCCATCTTCTAGACGACTCTCTACCGCCGCATCTGCAATCTCTCAATCGCAGCGAACAAGCACCCGTCTACGACTCCAGTGCTCAGGCTGGCGTCGACCATCTTGCTCCTCGATCAACACCTCCGCCTCCAGAACCATTCATCCCCGAAAGAAGAAACGTTTACGACAACGACGAACTTGACAGACTAGCAATGGACACATCACGTCTTCACTTCGGAAAGAAAGCAGAAACAACCACACAATCAGGACAACCCAACAAATCCGCAATCATGGCCGCCCTCGCGGCTTTCGATGCCGACGACGACGAGCGCGACGACACATACGACGCCCAAGACGTCGGCGGTAGCATTGACAATGCTCATCCGGACGGCGAACCCGGACAAGCAGCTAAGGTTACACAGGAGGAGAATGACATGGCTCTTTTCACCGCCTACAAGAGCAGCCCCGAGCTCTTCGGCAGAACCTTTGACGTGCGTCGCAGCCAAGCCAGAGCCGCGCTCAAATCTGAAACAGGAATGACGGACGAAGCGCTCGAAGGCTGGGCGATCATGTTACAGCGAGACCCGAAGCGCCTCAATCGCCTTGAATCGCAAATCGGCGCATTCGACGGTCGCCAGGCTGCGCTGGCTCGCACATCATACCGTGACAGCCCCGGCGGGACGGAGACGGAGGACTCCGATGCACCTGCGGGCCGAGGCGGTTTCAATGGCAGAGGTCGCGGCCGAGGACGGGGAGGCGGACGAGGAGGCAGAGGCGGCGGGAACGTTTCTGGGCCTTCGGGCGACGCAAGCACTTTGGCCGCTCAGAAGCGGAAGGAGGCGAATAAGGGCAGTCGCGCGAACCATAATCGTAGAGACCAACGGGCGAAGAAGATGGCGAGGGGAGGACTTCCTGGTTAGATCGCTTGGGAGTGGATGACAGCCAGTTTCGGCGTGAAATCCCATTCCATGTTGGCAAAGCAGGTCCTTTCAGTCTGTCTTGCAACCCCACGTGATACATTGATGAATACCCAAGCAATGCGCGTGCAGAGAAAACAAACCAATTTCAATACCTATAGTGGAGGAAAGAATTCAAACAAAAAAAAAAGAAGCCAATTCGAAGGATGACAAACAAATCATCCCAGACCACCCTCATATCTTCCCCCTAGTAATGATTTCGAAGAAACAACTGCAAGAAATCAGAAACCCCTCGCTCACGGAAGTGCACCCATGCAACTATTCTGAATCCCATTACAAACCACCATCAGGCCCGGCTCGATGTCCGTCTGGCGCCAGCTGTATTTCGCCACTTTCTTTTCGTTGTTTGCAGCCACTATCGCGTAAAGTTTTGTCAGCAATACGGTCAACCAACGGGAGTGGAGAAATCCTCGAAGAGAAAGAATGGTAAAGAGAGGAGAAAACTTACGTCCTTGCATGCCCACAAACGCCACAGCACCATTAGTCCCCGTATCCCCAGCAGTGGGACTCCCAACTTCATAGTACCTATACGTGAAAACGTTCGGCACGACACTATCATACGCCACAGTAAAATGGTAAATACTCGACGGAAGCATGGGGCGCGCAACATAATACTCGTACGTGACCTTCGTCCCTTCGATCTGGTACCAAATTCCCTGGCGCGTGGTGAGGTTGCCGTACATGTACAGGTCGTCGAAGAAAGCGGCCAGCACGTTGTCCGGAAAGTTTGTGCCCGGGTAGGGGAATTCTTTGGCGAGGAATTGCGAGGAGCCCCGGTTGAGGGAAATGTAGCCGTTGATGCTTGGGTAGGTGCGGCGCGCGGTTGTGCCGTAGAGGGTCATATCGAAGGGGAGGTCAAGTTCGCAGTAGTCGTCGTCGTTGGCTTGGTTGGGTGGGCCGCCGAAGTCGCAGGGGGTGGGGCTGGGGAGGACGAGGTATTCCGAGTAGGGTCGCCAGTCGCTTGTTGTTGAGGCGGCTGTTGAGGAGGAAGATGAACTCGTTGTCGTTGTTGTTGTCGTTGTGGTGATCATTTCGCTTGACGTGGTTGTGGTGGTCGTCGTCGTTTGGTCATACTCTTCGGGAACTTCGCTGCTCGTGGACAATGGCATTTCGGAGCTGCTAGAGCTGCTACTGCTGCTCGCAGATGTCGTAGTCGTAGTTGTGGTCGTAGTCGTTTCTTGGTCGTATTCATCAGGCACTGTGCTACTAGAAGAGGAAGCAGACGGTGATGCCGAAGAGGAGCTCGAAGCATCCGGCGATGAGGACGGGCTCGAACTGACAGAGCTGGAAGTCTGACCAACACTTGAGCTTGTGGTGGTCGTAGTTGTTGTCATCTGAGGCGGTACAGAAGATGAGACAGTACTAGACCAACTTGATGACCAGCTAGACGTGCTCGACAGGTCTGGATAGATCGGAGGACCTGCAAGCCTCACAGCCAGATTGCCACCACCCGGCACGTACGTAGTCGGCGTCGGCTTGAAATAGCAAACGTCGTTGTTAAGATTAACAACGGCACCGCATTGAGGATCGAAGTCACAGGCTTGAATGCAAGCAGCAAAATCTAGGCCGCCCCTGGGAGGAGCGTAAGATCCCGGCTCAGAGTCCATGCTGCAGTAGATGGTATAAGAATTGCCGGCCGTGTCGATGTAGACGCTATTGTTTCCTTCTGGGCAAGGTTGAGGTGAGCCAGTGTAGATTGGCGGAAGCACCGAAGAAGACGAAGTGCTCGACGTAGTGACTGCAGGCGAAGAGCTCATCGAAGACGCAGAAGGAGAAGGGGAAGAGGAAGATGACCAGGATGATGACCAGGAAGAAGATGACCAGGACGACGACCAGGAAGAAGAGCCGGATGTTGTCGATTCATCAGGGTAGGTAGGAGGAACAGACACGCTCGAGCTGACAGAGCTGGACGCAGAGCTGGACCAGCTGGACGAGCCCGACAAGGAAGGCGTCGTGGACACCGTGTAACCAGGTGGCGAATTTGCCGTAGAGCTCGTCGAACTGGTTGGGGGTGTGGAAGAAGGAGTGCTAGACCATCGACTGCTAGAGACAGTCGAAGAATTGGAGACATCAGGAGAAGTGTAGCTTGGTGGGACCTCTCCAGAAGACGAGGTCGAGCTTGCGGATGTGGTTGACCTTGCTCCGCCACTAGACATGGACATGGAACTGGTGCTTGAGTTTGAGCTGGAAGATGTCCTCTCGTACGAGGGATTGATCGGTCCAATCGGAGAACCTGAAGAAGCAAACGTGATTGAGTACGAAGTCGATACGCTTGAAGAGCTCGTAACGCTCGGAGTTTGAGATCCATAAATTGGCGGACCGGAGGAAGAGGACGAATCCATTGGTGATGAGCTTGTACGAGTGTACGCTGTCGAGGATGAAGAGCTCGCGCGTGATGAAGAACTCTGCGGTGGTACCATGGACGTAGAGCGAGAAGAAGAGACGCTAGATGAAGTTGTCGCGGTGTATCCGGCTGGGGTGGAGACAGATTGCATGCCACGGGAAGAAGACGAGGACGAGGGGCCACCGTACGATATCGGTGTAGTCGGCGAGGTTAGGATATAACTCGTCGTAGTTGAGTACGGTGTGCTGACTGATGGAGCGGTCCTGCTTGAAGAGCTACTGACTGGTTGATCCGAATAAGGAGGCAGGCTCTGCGAAGAAACCGATGAGGAAACTGACGATGAAACCTTGCTGGTTTGCCCAGTCGAGGCCGAGTATGGAGGCGGGCTTTGCGAAGTGTACTGGTTAGGCGGTCCACTTGACATACTTCCCAACGTGATTGACGATGAAACCCGAACCGTGCCCGTCGAACCTGATGAAGTAGAGCTCAAAGGGTTAACCTCATCGCACGGTTTGGCGCGAAGAGCAATGGGCGTCCATGATCGCTGTGGTTCCATTGGGCCAATGAATTTGGCCAAAACCTGTGCATTATCGATGAGACCAACGGGAAGCTTGTAGAACTGCGCTCTGCCGTTGGTGAATCGCGGGCTTGTCCAGTTGAGAACGCCATCTTTGAAGGTGAAAGTGGTGCTGATGGTTCCAGGTGACGGAGCGATGGCGAAGGGTTGGCTCTGGATATTAAGATCCGTAGAGATGTAGCTGCCGTTGACACTCACAACCTGGCCGCTCCGGATTTTGTATTGCCCAGCCGAGAGTGGATTGGTCGACGTGTTGCCGTTCAATGTCAGCCAGGAGCGCTGTGGGACGTCGCGGGAATTCAATGGGGTGTAGAGGCCATCCGGTTCGATTTCTAACACAAAGGGCGTCCCGCCGTTCCACGCCGCATCATCGTACGGCACCGGAACCACCGTGATCGTCGACTGAACAATTGTTACAGATCGCGTTCCTGTGGTGTAGATAGCGCTGCAGGTGCTTGGATATCGCGTGATGGTAATGACTTCTGCTAAGGCGTCTCTGCTCAGAGATCCGATTGTAAGGATAGACGCAACAGCATTGCGGACGAACATCATCGCGCCAGGCGCAAAAGCGCTATTGCTGTCGTGTTTCTCCGGTCGTTGCTGTCGATCTGTCTGATGCTTGGTGTGATATACACCTTTGCTCTTCTCAGATTGATCTTTTGGCTTGCGATGTTGAAAATGTATGAAACGACTGACACTGAGACGCGCTCTTGCACACCAAACGTGTAAAGCATGGCAAAGACTGGAACATGGTTGCTGGTTGACATGTTGCGTGCCAAGATTAGTCTGGAATGAAAAACATAACAAGAGGGTTCTGGATCGTATGGCGCGTCAATTTCCTAGCTGGAATGCGAAGCCAACGAATTCGAGAAAAGCACAATTCACAACGTGAGAATGGGGATGGCAAAGAAAATTGGTCTGCCATGAATTTTGCATTTGAAATGTCGTAAGTACGTACCGGGCTTTGAGCAACTGTCTTTCCTTGACGGTGCCATTGGAGTATCACCAAGACCGAAGACGGTCCCCTGCAAGAAGCGGCCCGAGCCCATCTGGCATATCGAGTCCATTGCGGGTATGGTACATGTTAACATGATCTGATTTATTTGTTTATCATCCTCCTCGCTTATTCCTCTCCACCACCGGGCGGGCCAGACTTGCCCATCTGTCGAGCCTTGAGCATCTCATCGCACAGCAAAAGGTTGCTAGCGATTCCAGTGGAGCTTGCGATGCTGTTCCTCAGCACTCTGAAGCTGTCGTAGACACCCTCTTGAACAGGGTCCATCTCCTCTCCTGACACCAGGTCGAGACCAGCAATGTGGCCCTCCGCGTGAGCGTCTTGCAACGCAGCGAGCGAATCCTGAATGTCGTGGCCACTGTTTGCGGCAAGGGTCTTGGGGATGACCAGCAGTGCGTCGGCGAACGCAGCGACACCCCACTTCGCCTTACCCTTGACGGTCTTGCTGAAGTCGTCCGATGTCAGACGCCTTGCGCAAGCCACCTGGAAGGCACCTGCACCAGGCACAACAGACTTGTCTACGACGATGTTGTAGACTGAGCGCAGACCATCACGGACAGCGTCCTTGATCTGAGCAATGGTGTGAGAGTTGGGACCCTTGATCAGAAGGGTTACAGACTTGGGCTCCTTGACCTCCTCGATGAAAGTGTACTTCTCCTCGCCAATCTGGTGCTCGTAGACGTGGCCGGCCCAGCCAAGGACGTCGGGTGTGAGATCGTCAGCGCTGTTCTGTGCCGTGCCGCCGCAAATGAGCTGCAGACGCTCCATGTTTCTTCTCTTGGCGCGACGAAGCGCGAAAATGCCGTTCTTTACCAACACGTCGAGAGACAGAGGGTCGATACCCTTCTGGTTGACAATGACGAAGCCCTTCGAGGGGTCGTCACCGCACACCTCCTTCTTAAGCTCGACAATCTTGCGCAGCTTGTCATCGACGAAGCGACGCTCAGACTCGACGAGCTTCTCACGCTGCTCCGCAGAGTTGTAGTAGAAACCAGAGTTGATCTCGCTCTTCTCGTACTCCAAGCTCACGTTCAGGGTAAGGATGTAAGCGTTGCGAACGTCCTTGGGCATATCGGGGTGTCTCGCACCGTGGTCGAGCGCAAGACCGCGAATGAGCTGGGTGTCGGCGGCCATTCTGTGCTGCATGGTCATGATCTCAACCATGTGAAGATCGGGCTTCACGCCCTCCTGATAGATGGCGAGAACCGCATCAACGATATCCGGGGTGAGCTGCTCGGCGAGGGTGGAGTTGATCTTGGTGGACAATGATGTTCTCGCAACGGACAGCAGGAGTTCCCTGTCCACGTCGCGCGCAAGCTTGAATTCGTCAAGGAAGCGGAGGGCCTCGCTCTTCGCCAACTCGTATCCATCGGTAATGACTCTAGGGTGCAGACCCTCGCTGATGTATCTGTTTGCCTGCTTGAGAAGCTCGCCAATCATGAGAACTACGCTCGTTGTGCCGTCACCGCAAATCTCGTCTTGTGCCGTTGCTGCTCTTGCGATCATGACTGCGGTGGGGTTCTGAATCTGCATCTCCTTCAAAAGCACGGAACCATCCTTGGTGAGCTTGATACCACCAGATCCGTCGACCAGCATCTTGATTGTGCCGGTAGGGCCCAGGTTGGAGGCGAGCACGCCCTGGAGGCCCTCACCGGCGGCGATGTTGACGCTCAGAGCCTCGCCTCTGCGGCGAGACTCTGCCTTGGGGTTGAGAAGTTGAGCTGCCGACATGTTGAGGCGCGAAGGTCCAGATGTCGGGGTGATGTAGCTCTGTGTGGTGGCGGTGGAGGTGTAGGTGGTGGTGTGCAATGGGATATATAGCGTGGGCACTCAATTATCACGGCGACGTCCCCCTCCACAGACAAACAGCCAGAGCACTTTTTGGCCCTGCCCGCTTCGCCCGCCGCACCTGCCCCAAGCTGGGCTCCGGCGAAAGCTGCACAGCGGCTATACCCGCCTCCGGCAGCTTTTTTCAATCAGCGAATCTTATACCACGCCCGACTTTCGACGATTTTAGATAGACGACCAAACGATTGCGCCCAGCACCCGTCCCATTCTCCTCCACCACCACCACTCGCAGCACTCGGTGGGCTCAGTCCTTCGCTGGACGACTATTAATACAATCGCGCCTAGCCGACGACTACTTCCAGGCGCGCATCCCTCCCACACACCGGCAGCAAATCACCCGCCAAAATGTCTGTCGACTACCTCCTCCATGAGTCCTCCGTGGGCTATGCCATTTTCTCCGTCAAGCTCCAGGCCGACACCATCGGCTCTCGCCTGAAGGAGGTCCAGGATGCCCACACCGACCTGGCTCGCTTCGGCAAGATGGTTCAGCTTGTCTCTTTCGCGCCTTTCCAGGGTGCCGCCCAGGCGCTGGAGAACGCTAACGAGATTTCCGAGGGTATCATGAGCGACTACTTGAGGACCACCCTGGAGGCCAACCTGCCCAAGGGCGGCAAGAAGGAGAAGAACAAGGTCACCCTCGGCGTTGGTGACAGGAACTTGGCTGGTTCCATCAAGAGCGAGTTTGCCGGCATCGAGGCTGAGACTCCCGAGACCAGCGAGCTTTGCGGCGACCTGCTCCGCGGCGTTCGTCTTCACGCCGAGAAGCTCCTCAAGGGCCTCCAGACCGGCGATGTCTCCCGCGCGCAGCTCGGTCTCGGTCACGCCTACAGCAGAAGCAAGGTAAAGTTCTCCGTTCAGAAGAACGACAACCACATCATCCAGGCCATTGCTACCCTGGACCACCTCGACAAGGCCGTCAACACCTTCTCCATGAGAGTCAGGGAGTGGTACTCCTGGCACTTCCCCGAGCTCGTCAAGATTGTCTCCGACAACCAGAAGTTCGCCCAGTGCGCGCTCTTCATCGGCAACAAGACCTCTCTCACTGACGACAGCCTGCACGAGCTTGCCGAGATCGTTGAGGACGACCACAGCACTGCCCGCGCCATCATCGAGGCCGCCAAGGTCTCCATGGGTCAGGACATCTCTGAGACTGACATGGAGAACGTCATGCTTTTCGCTAAGCGCACCGTCTCCCTCGTCAAGTACCGCAAGTCGCTCTCTGCCTACCTTGTCGCTAAGATGGGTGTTGTCGCTCCTAACCTTGCCGCTCTTATCGGCGAGACTGTTGGTGCTCGTCTCATCTCCCACGCCGGTAGCTTGACCAACCTGGCCAAGTACCCTGCCTCCACCGTCCAGATTCTCGGTGCCGAGAAGGCCCTCTTCCGCGCTCTCAAGACCAAGGGCAACACCCCCAAGTACGGTCTCATCTACCACTCTTCCTTCATCGGCCGTGCTGGCATGAAGAACAAGGGCAGAATCTCCCGTTTCCTTGCCAACAAGACCTCTATCGCCTCAAGAATCGACAACTTCAGCATGCAGCCCAACAGGAAGTTCGGTGAGGCCCTCAAGGAGCAGGTCGAGGAGCGTCTCCGCTTCTACGCCGATGGCATCAACCCCACCAAGAACGAGGTCGCCATGGTAAGCTTCATCACTACTTGATTTTCCTGAAACGAACGCAATATTGATTTGAGAATATAGAAATCCGCTATGGACGCCACCCTCGCATCCATCAACGTTGCCGACCCCAGCACTGCCGCCGAGGAGGAACTCGAGGTCGCCGGTGTCACCCAGGCTGCCACCGAGCAGGCCGAGCGCAAGGAGAAGTCAAAGAAGTCCAAGAAGTCCAAGGACGAGGACGTCGAGATGGAGGACGCCGACGACTCCAAGGCTGCCAAGAAGGCCGCCAAAGCCGCAAAGAAGGCTGCTGAGGCCGCTGCCTCTGCCGGTGCTGACGAGGTCGACGAGGAGGCTCTCAAGAAGAAGCTGAAGGCTGAGAAGAAGGCCAAGAGAAAGAGCGACGTCACCGGCGAGGTGCCCGAGGAGCAGATCAAGAAGAAGTCGAAGAAGAGCAAGGCGTAAGCTTTAGGCCTCCCACTTCCTTCTACACACTCCGAGCGAGAAAAAAAAAAGATGAAACGGGCCGCGGAGTTTGCATGAGCTGGCAACGGCGTTTCCGAGGCGTTTTTCGAAGACTTCCGAGAAAGAGACGTGTGACTTTTGTTGTTTTTTTCTATTTTTCTATAACTGTATACTGGGACTTTTAGGGCTTTGTGCTGTTGGCGGATCTTTTCTTTCTTTGGCGAGGCGATGTGCTCGTGTACTGGGCTTGTGGCAGCCGGTCCTTGTAGTTTGTACGCTCCTGTAACAACGAAGAAATCATCAAATCTTATGCTTTTGACGTAAATATCACTGCCCGACGTCTCCGAACGACTTGAATCAGACTTGATACATGTTGTCAATACATGTACCCCATTTTGGCCCCCAACAATCGCAACCACCACCACCAAACAAATAATGAGTGCCACCACATCCAATCGTCCAGCACGTCCTATACCAAGGCTGCTTAAACGCCACGCGAGCAGGCTGAAGGGCGCCATGCATTCAGGCGAACCAGGTTTTCTTGGGGGTACGCTTACCTCAGCACGATGTTTCACACTCGCGCACTTGATTGCCACGGAGAAACTGCAATCAACTACTACCAGGTGGCGCATCACGCCATGATGTTGTGACGACCATGGCTACCGTCTTGCAAGTCATGGAGTACTGTTGGGCTACAGTACTTCAAGTGGTTTCAGCTTCGGCTGGGCGCTTGGGTACATGGTAGGTAAGGTACGCATGTTTTGCTGGCCTGCGGCGGTGCATGTATACAGTAACTACCTCTTAGTCTCATACAACGCCTGATCTCGGGGTCACCGAATACCACTTCTGGACATCGGGACGACCTACGGTTTGTCGCGTTTCCAGGAAGCCGCGGACAACGAGGATCAAGACTGACCACGACCTCCACTTTCTGGGAAATAGACGCACCAGGTGATCGTTCTAGAGAGTAGAAGGCCTAATCAAGCCACCGGAGCTGCTTCCTCCAGCTCAATGCTGTAGCTATGCTCTATGGCGCCGCGTGGAACATGGGCTGATCCCATATGTAAGGAATGCCCTACGAGGCATCCTGCTACGCCGCCAGTCGCTTTTGGATGACCTGGTTAGCATACGGCCGTTGCCCTTCGCGAAGCAACACTTTCGCTCGCTATTCCCCATCGATACTTTTGACGCGCCGTGTCACTCAGCTGATGAGATGATGCAGCGCCTCCAAACCTAACGTATCCTCCTCGCTTTCTCGCGTGGTGGTTGGTTGTATATCAAGCCCCCTCCTCCATGACCTATCATGCCTCGGTAACTCGCTGCTGTGTCACAACACCAGGATACAGTCTGCCGACAAATAAGCTGCCCTAGCATACTCCTCCTCATCCTTGCCTCTCGTCCCAAAGATTCTGCGGTCAGCTGGGCGTGATACGAAAGCGAAGGCGAACAAGCGAAGCTGAATTTGTCCCGAGTCCACTTCTTTGCCCCGAACGGCTTCTTAGCACCGAGACCTGCCTCCTGGGCGCTACACTTTGTCGAGACAAACCTGCATTTGCATATCTGCCTATCTTTAACTGCAATATAAGGCTTGCCAAATCCTCTTGAGCCTCTGAACATCAAGTGCTGGTGATTCTTTGTACAATCTGTTGTTGAAATTCATCTCAGATCGGCTTGAAGAACTGATCGACAACGATTTAGCGATCTTGTGTGGAGACATCTTGTCAGCGCGTAACATTTTATAAAGCGAACCTGCCACTTTTCCCATTCGACGCAATCTACGACTCTGCCCCCAGAGCTCCCTACAGGAAGCACCCAACCATGCATCTTTACCTGGGCCTGGCGATATGGGGCGTGGTCGCCTTTGTCATTTACAAGGCGATCAACTATGTCCTCGTGAGGCGACAATGGGCCGGTAAGTCTACTCTCCATACTCTGACCATCCTCAATGATATTGACAGTCATCACAGCCAAAGCAAGAGACACCGGCGCCTCTGAAGCGCTCTCTTTCCCCATCGCGGGTTTTGGAGGCTTCCAACATCTCAAACTCCTCCTAAAGGCAGACAAAGAGCAGCTTTTCCCGGACTGGCTGATCAGACGTCAACGCATCATGAGCGAGCTTCATGGCCGCGAAGTCTCAACTTTCAAGACATACACCATGTTCCACGACACTTATTTCACCTCAGACCCTCGAAACATCCAGGCCATGCTCGCCACTCAGTTCTCCGAGTTCGAACTTGGACCTGTCCGCAGTGCCAATATGGGCCAGATGCTAGGCCAGGGTATTTTCACCCAGGATGGCAAGGCATGGGAGCACAGTCGGGCCTTGCTGCGACCGAATTTTGTGAGAGACCAGGTTTCAGATCTTGAGCTTGAAGAGAAGCATGTGCAGGATTTCTTCAAGGTCATGCCCGTTCGAAAGGACGGTTGGACTGACTTCACCGATATCCAAACGCTCTTCTTCCGCCTCACCATCGACTCTGCGACGGAATTCCTCTTTGGTGAATCTGTGGGTAGTCAGCTCGCTGAAGCTGGCTTAGGAGGCGACAAAGTCAAGAACCTCGAACAACGTCTAAGGTATATCATCACTTCTTCCCAATCAGCCTAACATGACTAGAACAGCCTCGACTAACATCTCACCTCTCCAGAGAAGCAGAATTCCCACGCAACTTCGACGCCGCCCAAGCCCACGTCGCCACGCGCTTCCGCCTCGGAGACATGTACTGGATGCACAACCCGCAAGAATTCAAAGAGCAGAACAAGAAAATTCACGCCTTCTTCGACCGCTACGTCGACATCGCCCTGCGAAAATCCGCCAACGACGAAAAACTAACCGAAGAAGGCAACCAAAAGCACCGCTACGTCTTCCTCGAAGAACTCGCCTCCCGCACCCGCGACCCCATCGAACTCCGCGCCCAGCTCCTCAACATCCTCCTCGCCGGCCGCGACACAACCGCCTCTCTCCTCTCCTGGCTCTTCCACCAACTCATGCGGCACCCGGACGTGTTCGAAAAACTCCGCGCCGCCATCCTAGCCGACTTCGGCTCCTACACCGACCCGCAAGAAATCACCTTCTCGACCCTCAAATCCTGCACATACCTCCAGCACTGCCTGAGCGAAACCCTGCGCCTCTGGACCGTCGTGCCGGGCAACTCCCGTCGCGCCAACAAACTCACCACGCTCCCCAAGGGAGGCGGGCCGGACGGCGAGGGCCCCGTCGTCATCCCCGCGCACGCCGAGGTCAACTACAGCATCCACGTCATGCACCGGCGCAAAGACCTCTGGGGCCCGGACGCAGACGAGTTCAAACCCGAGCGCTTTGTCGGACGGCGTCCCGGGTGGGAGTTCTTGCCTTTCAACGGTGGGCCGAGGATTTGCATCGGGCAGCAGTTTGCGCTGACGGAGGCGAGTTATGTTGTCGTCAGGCTTTTGCAGCGTTTCGATGCTTTTGAGCCGGCGCAGGGGCAGTTGGATGATGTTGTTAGGAGTAAATTGGCGTTGACCAGTTGTCCGGCGAAGAATGTGACGTTGAGGTTTAGGGAGGCGAAGGAGTAGGGGGATGTTGGATTTAGGGTCCCCAGTATGGTGACGTGATGATTTATGAGAACGGCCCTTTGAGGGGACAGACACAACTCTTTTGCACATACGGTATGAAACAGCTCCTTGGTAAACAGCATATCAGAACAAATCTCGTAGTCCAGTCTCAGCCGTGCTTGAATTCGCCGCAGGACAAAAGATTTCCACTCTACACTGCAGTGAAGACGACCTGACGAATCAAAAGAAAGCAAACAAAGGAAGTAAGTCCAAGTGTCAATGACCAAAGGCCAAAAATTAAAAGGCTAAATATATTTGAAAAATATTGCTATCCCGGGTATCGAGCACAAAACGTCGAATGATGAAGAAGAGACAGCAAGAACAAGATGTGAAGCGAAGGTACCTGCAAAAGACAAAAGCAAAAGTACAACAGGGTCCGAGCAGAGCAGAGCAGAGCAAGCAAAGTGTCGGTCATACACCCGTCCCTCAACTCTCCCAGCTAAATCGCATCCTCCTCGATCTCTCGGAATCCCCCACCAAACCGCAATCATACAACAGTGGGCTAGAAAGGACATGTCTCACGCCCGTAGCGGCATGAGGCTGCTTAGCCAATACCGATGGCGTTTCACTTTGCGCACGCGGTTTTGGGAAGGGAAGAGGCGGTAGGGGCCGGCAAGAGTAGTGGGCGACGGAGTCTATGCGCAAACCTGCGGCAGCGATCGCCTAGAAGGCTCCTCTGATCTTGGCGTAGAGTTCTGTGTCGAGGAAGTTGTAGTGCGGGTCGGAGAAGCAGAAGGGCGCGCGGAGGAGGGTTTCGGCGGTGGGACGGTCGGCGGGGTCGCTGGGGTTTGTGTTAGTGGTTGATTCTGAAGAAGACAAAGTTGATGGAGATTGAGAACTTACATCGTGAAGCAGTCGTACATGAAACTGAGGGCGGCTGGCCCAACGACTGTGCTGACGTCTTCCGGGATGGGCGGCGCTTGGTTGAGGGATCCGAGTTTGTAGATTGCGCCGATGGCTTCTTCCTTGCTCCATGGCCTACGGCCAGCAAACATTTCCAGGACGACGCAGCCTAGAGACCAGATATCAACCTTGGCGCTGTAGCCTTGGTTGAAAGCCTGACTGGCGTCCATGTTCGAGCCGGTAGCAGGGACGTTCAACGCCTGGCTCTGAGCGCGGATGACTTCAGGCGCCATCCAGAAGACCGAACCTTGCATGCTGTTGGTGATGTCGTTGATGTAGGGGTCTGCAGAACGCTTGGAGATACCAAAGTCGGAGATCTTGCACGTCCCGTCAAGGTCAAGGAGGATATTGTCGGCTTTAAGATCACGGTGCAGAATGCCCTCGCGATGGAGGTAGGCAAGACCACACAGCGTCTGGCGCGTAAGGGAAGACACCACAGCCTCCTCGAACTTGCCGTGTTTTCGCAGGCACGAACCGACACTGCCACCGGAAATATACTCGAGGAAGATGGAAATGCTGAACTCTTTCTTCTCACAACCAAGATACTGTACGATGTTGACGTGGTCAAGGTGCTGCATCGTATCAATCTCAAGATCGAGGGCCTTGACCATTTCGCGGATCTTGGATGGGTCGGTGTTGGGTGCCTTGTGGTTGACCTCGACTTGTTTGACAGCAAGTAGCTCACCAGTGGTAGTGTTCATACCGAGATAGACGCGTCCAAATGTGCCTTTGCCGATGAGCTGACCACGCATCCATTTAAACGTTGGCTGGCGTTCCGGATGGTATTTGGAGGTCGGTAGTGAGTCCTGAGGGATGGTCTCGAGGTTTACCAGGCGACTTCCGCGGCTGGGCTTGACTTGTTCGATCCTGGCGCCGAACATCTTCGTGCTCTTGCGACGCTGCATGTCACCACCAGCACGTAGAGTGTTGACGCGGCTGATCAAGGGGTTTTGCAGCTGACCACTTGCCCTGCTGGAAGCGTACGACGACGTCGATGGGTTATGAGGCCCACCTTCCATCTGGTACGCGCCCTTGACAACATCACGAATACTCTTTGTCCGGCCTAGACCACCACTCTTACGAATGCTTCGCTGAGCCACAGAAGGATATTGGTCACTCCTCTTGAGCGTGCTCTGGTTGCTTCCAAGTATATCGTGGTCGTCCATGTTAGACAAGAAGGAAGGGTTCCTGTTTGCGCCATGCAAATCACCCGAGGAGGTCTTCTGAGACAATGCGTTCTTGTCCCCACCTTGAGGACTGTCACCATTCCCTTCATTTGCCTCATCGTCCATGGGCTGATCGAGATCAACGTTCGGGAAGAATTCGTCGAGGTGCTCCACGAGGGCCTCGGCAGGGGGACGGTTAGCCCAGATCTCTGACGCGAAGCTTTCTCTTCTGCCGCCAAATCTCGACAAGTCATCAGGCGAGTCAGCTGACCAATGGGTACTTGCAGCCGAAGCTGGCACAGGTCTTTCAGGCTCTAGCACCTCACCGGCAGTGCCCTCTTGGGTTGGTTGACGGTCCGCCTGGTTCTGCGCATCAAAACGAACATTGGCTTTACTTGTTTTGAGCTTGAGATCAGGTCGAGGAGAGCCCATGTTGATATTCGCGGAAGAGCCTTCAGAAATGCCCAAGATTCGTTCGGCTTTTCTACTAGTGGTTGGCGAGATCGAGCTTGTCTGTTTCACCAGAGGTTTGGCGAACAATCCGTCATCAGAGTCCTCGTCTGAGTCCTCCTGGGTCGCACCGATAGCTGGAGAGGGATGAAAGTCGACAGGCTTGTCTGGAAGATGGAAGCTGGGTCCATAGCTTCTTCTGCTTGACATGCGACTCAGGCTGGTAGATGGATGGGCGGTGCTTGGGCTGACGTCGGGGCTGTGCGATGGCACATCGGTCTTGATTTTGTTGAGTGCCGGATTGGACGGAGTGCGAAGCGTAAGGTTAGGTTTTGCGCGCAGCGTGTCCTCGCTCTTCTCGTCTTCGTTCCCCTCAATGTATTCGGGTATCTTGAAACTCTGTCCACCTTTAGACATGGTAAAAGGACTACGCGGCGAGCTTGGACTTACCCGCCCGTTCGCCATCCGGTTGAACTCTACACTAGCAAGCGCCTTCTGGCCATGCTGAGCGGCTTGCTCACGTAGGTCAGGCAAAGTCGACGACTTTTGCAGGGCAGAAGGTGCAACAGGGGTAGAGCCCGAGGCCGAATTGGGCGCCGAATTCGGTACACCAACGAGCCCAGCAAACTTACCAGCGCCTGCAAGAGCGGCTGCTATGCCTCGTCCAGAAGGACGCTTCGATTCCTCTTCTGGTATACTGCCGCTCGAAATGCGCTTCGCTGGATCGTCTTTTCGCGGCCAGCTAGAGCGTCCGATCGGTACCTGCTTCCTGGTCAAAGAGTTCGCCTTGGCCAGCGTGCTTGTGGGTTCAGGAACCGGCGGTGCTTTTCTCATTGGAACGAGCGGGTCCGGCTTCTTCTCCTGCTCGAAGTAGTCGTTTGTCAAAGGCGGTCTTGACGTTTCGTAAGGCGAACTGCGAGGCTGATCAAAATCGTGGAATCGCCCAACCTGTGCAATCTGATTTCGCCGTTGGGTGAGATACTCGGTCTGTTTACGTTGCATCTCCCTTCGGTGTTCCTCCGCTTTAGCCTCTAGTATAGCCAATCTTTCGTGTTCGGATGCAGGAGCGGCACCATGCTGTCGGGCTTGCTCCAGATCGAGGTGACCAGGTGTTTCCTCCTCCTTCTGCAGGTTCCGCAAGGCTTGCATCTTGTCTGGAACGAGTGTACTTTCGCCTGAACGCATAGTAGAAGTAGCAGGTGAGTTCACGCTACCAACATTGAGACGCGAGTCGTTGAATGAAGGACCGCCAAACGGACTGTTGGGAATTTGGTTGCTGAGTCCGGAGCTTTCAGGCGGCTGAGGAAGCCCAGGAACACGGATGAAAAGCTTGAGGCTTCCAGGTTGGTCGGCCGCACGCATTCGGGCGCCCATGAGAAGGCCGTCGTCAAGAGCATCTTCATGTTCAAGCTGACCAGGGCTGGTAACGTGCATTGTCACCTCGGGACTTTCTTGCACGCCCAGATTGTAGCAGATCACTGTGCGCATGTGCTCCGCAGTTTCAACATCCGTAACGTCGATGAGTCGGTAATTCCAGCCGTCTGGAGTGACGAATATGAATTTCCTCTCATTCGTGGCTTGCTTGCCCCGAGATGGCGCGATCATATCGGCGCTTTCCATGCTCAGATTCCTGCGACTAGCAGGTCTGTCTGCAAAACTCGAATCGCCGTGTCGGCCGAAGGGAATCTGTTTAGAAGCATGAGGCGACGCAGGAGAATGTTCGTCATCAATCGGGCTGGGATGCGACTCATGGACTTTCTTGTCTCGTCTGATCCTAGACCATAGCCCTTTATGCTCTTTCGCCGAGACTGGTGTCTCCAGCACAGGTTTTGCGCTGGTTTCCACATGAGGTGGTCTTGATCCGTCCTGTGCATTTCGGCGGCTTGCGATGTCTTGAGGTATAGGTTTAGCAAACAGACCGTCGCTGTCACGGTTGTTTGGGGTTGAAACAATCCTGCTAGGACCAGGAGATACGCCGCCTCCGTGTCCTGACACGTTGGTCTCTGAGCTGATCCCTCGAGCATGACCATGGCCATAGTATCGGCCACCGGCCGTTCCAGCAGGCTTTGCGCTTGACGGACCCGGGCTTTGAGCTGGCGAAGTTGGATACCCCTTAGATAGATCGCCTGACGCGCTGGGAGAATGTCTGCGGATAATGTCTCCCACAGAACTCAAGGCTTGTTGAGTGAAAGTACTCCGCCCATTGGCATTAGCGTTAGTGTAAGAGTCCAAAGTCACCGATCTCTGCTTTTCGTGTGTTTGCCGGGGCATTCCAAGCGGTGGAGGCATCGCTCGTCCAGGTGATTCGTCTCCAGCGGTTGATGGAGTTGTACCTAGCAGATTGACATCTTGTCTTGACGTATTTGGGCTGTTTTCCACATTTCCTTCAGTACCAGCGCTTGGAAACTGTCTGCTTTCGCGACGAACATTGTGTAGAGGAAGACTCGTGTTGCTGCCATTCGGATTCGCGGTCGCTGGTGTGGTGGAAGCTCCTCCGCTATGGATGACTTCTCTGACAAGCTTACGGAGTCTCTTGCTCTCCTCGCGCTCTCTGGATTGGTCTGGGACAGTGCCTGCATATTCGCACTCCCTTGTCACTTGCGGAAGAAGCTTCTGAGCCATGAAACCAATATCGCGGTTGCGTCCGCCACCTCGCCCAAGGTCCAAGAATGACGCGCCATGAACGTCCAAGTGTTCGAAAGCCGCTTGCCATTCGTTCGAGAACGAGTGCGCCGCGAGCCAGATTTGCACTCGCTCTTTGGGCCAGTTGTGGTCCTGAGGGCTTCCGGGATGCTCGCCTGACGAGGAATGATCGCGATTGCTGGATACATCACTTTGATAGGCTTGGTTCGATTGGCTGAACGGCATTCGCATCGTCTCATGCGCCGGCGAGTAGTGCTCTTGTGTTTCTTTGGCCGGTAGAATCAAGTTTCTGTGCCGTGAAGTTGGTGTGGGAGGATGATAAGAACTTTGTTGTGGTGGCGGTTGTGAGGCTGATTGCGGAGGTGGAGTAGGCTGGAGGTGCTGGTGTTGTTGTTGTTGCTGGTACTGGTGCTGGTGTTGGTGCTGGTAGGAGGCCGTAGGTTGGGCTGATGTAGGCCATGCCGTGGTATATTCTGGCTGTCCAGTCGAGCCGTTGTGTCCTGGGAATCCATGTCGTTGTTGCGTCCCGTAGATCGATGCATCATTGACTGCAGAGAAATCGCCTGAGCCACCACGGTAGAAACTGGGCTGCTGAGGAATACTTGGCCTGGAACCAGGTGGCTGCAGGGAGTCACTATTGCTATGAAGTGGCGGAATGCCAACACCCGGACCAAAACTCTCTCCACCAGGAATATATGTCGCAGATGTCAACGGTTGGTTGTCCTGCAATGGCGCGAAAGACATGTACTCGGAGTAGGCCATGGGGTCGTATGCACGAGGCTCGCGGTTTGAATGCTGAGCATTAGAGGGCTGATGATGATACGTCGGTTGTCGGTTCGCGTTCCAGTACTGTTGATTGGGAGGAGGCGGCATCCAGGCTCCATGTTGCTGGCCTGCACTTGCCGGAGGCCTTGGTGGAGGGGGAGGGAGGTGCATGCCACCAGGACCAGGCGTCTGGACGGCGGGTGGTGGTGGAGGCGGCACATAGCCCTGTGCTGCCCTCTGCGTCCCAGGTGCCTGATATGGATTCTGTGCCGCCATACCCCCAGATGTTACCGGCGTCCCGAGTCTGAATGGTTCTTGGTATTGCCCCGTTTGATGCTGTGCCGCCGATGGGTCGGCATATGTCTGCGCACGAGGTCTCAGAGACGGCGAGGCGCCTGAGATGGCCGGGTAGAGGTATGGTGAATGCGGACCTGCAGACACGTACAACTGGTTGTTGGAGTCGATGTATGCCGGTATGCTGACGGGTGAGGCACCTGCGGGCACACTGAGATTCTGCCCTGCGAATGAATGCGGCGGAGGTGTCTGGAGGTAGTCTCGTCGTTGGTCGCCGCCGGCGGCTGCACTGCGATTGCTGGCAGATCGCTGTCGCGAGGTTGTATTCATATCTATTCTGTAGGCCAGTCCTCTCTCCGACGCCCGACTGCGACGTAGGACTGACTATTGGCGCAGTCCTCACGTCATGTCACAGTACGCGCCTGGACCGTTGTCGACCAAGGACCAGACAACGCAGATCCCAAAGCTCTTTGTTTCGTATGCGGATGCAGTCCAGGCTCGGTGTCCAGTGCTATCGGAGTTGGAGAATTCTAGTCGATAATACAGTGCCAATGTAGTCAATCGTACACTGGCTGTTGCTTGGATTGCGCTCGTAGGCGCAGTGTAAATGTTATAAGGGTGTAGGAGGCGGCGGTCGAGAAAGGGCCACTCGGGGAATGCGCAAGCGTGTATGCTATTCTGCGACTATAGTTTTCGTTCGAGGGAGGGTGTACCACGCCATGGGTTGTCTGTGGTATGTCGATAGGCGCAAACGGGCAGACAGGCTCACAGGCTACATGGATGCTCTCTCACGCTCTCAGCAAAGCCCGGGGCAACGACTTGGGGCGAGCACGAGGGGACTGCGCTCCTGCGATCCGCCATAGCCACGCGATTCCTCAGCCCTATGGCTTGGTGTGAGACAACTTCCAGTGCTTCTAGGAGCAAATGCCGCGGCCGATCCTCCGTTGTCTAATAGGACATGCCGACATCGCCGAGTTGGACTCCACGTGTCTGGGAAAATAGAAAAGAGCACGCAAATAATGAATGTTAGCCCTGCTGATGCTAACGACTTCTGGTAACAAAACCATCCAATTACCTGTGGGCCTGTCTACGGCAGAATACAGTAGCACGCCTGGCCGACGGAGGACGTTATCACCCAAACTGTAGGCCTATCAGTGCCGTGGTCCCTAGCTAGCTGCTGCTGCAGGCATCACGACCGACCGATAGGCAGAGGTATGCACCGTCTCATTCGTGAATGGCTCCAATTCCCGGCAAGCAGAAGACGATACCTTCCCAATCGGCAAGGAACAACCACCCTGCGAGATAGCTAGGTCCAGAGCGGCGAACAACACATTGTTGATCGTCGCATACAATTGCACGATGTTATAAAAGTCATCGTAACCATGCTGTTGCGCATACAAGGTCGGCTTGGTTTCTCACTTCCTTCGTGTCTACAAAAGCAATCTTTCGACTTCCCCTGCCCATCATGAGTAACGCTATGCTTCCGCAAGGAGTTGGCTATGGAGTCGTCATCGGAGTCGGTTTCTTTTTCACTCTTGTCATGTTAGGCCTCACATGGATACAAAACCGCTACACGCGATTCGACACCAAAACCTCGGAAGAATTCAACACGGCTTCGAGAAGCGTCAAGCCCGGCCTTATCGCCGCGGGTATTGTCTCCGCCTGGACATGGGCTGCGACTTTGCTTCAAAGTGCCACTGTTGGATACAGGTATTTGTGTCCTTCTTAGGTGCTCGACAAAATGGTCACTGATTGTCTATTAGATATGGAGTTGCTGGGCCCTTCTGGTACGCTGCAGGTGCCACTGTTCAGATTCTCATATTCTCTATCCTGGCTTGTAAGGTGAAGATGAATGCCCCGAGGTGCCATACGTACCTTGAGATCATCCATGCGAGATACGGAAAGGCTGCACACCTGGTATGAAATGTTACCAAACAGCTTCAACTTTGTTGGCTGGGCTGACAAGAAAACCTAGGTGTTCCTGTTCTTTGCTCTGTTGATGAACACACTGGTTGGCTCACAATTGCTCCTCGGCGGAAGTGCAGTCGTTACTTCATTGACAGGCATGAACGTATACGCTGCTGTCTTCCTCATCCGTACGTTGACGAGGCCTATTTCTAGTCGAGAAACTTGTACCAACTAATCTCACAGCCACGGGCGTCTGCGCGTATGTCATCGTAGGCGGCCTACGTGCAACCTTCCTCTGCGATTACTCCCACGGACTCGTCCTCATGATCATCATTATATACTTCATGTTCAACGTATACACCAGCAATCCGACCATTGGAAGCCCTTCTGCCATGTTCGATCTCCTACAAGAAGCGGCGATCAAAAGACCGGTCCCTGGAAATCATGAAGGCTCGTACTTGACACTCAAAAGCAATTTCGCCCTGATCTTCGGCGTGATTCAATTATGTTCGGGATCAGGGAACGTAATTCTGGACCAGGCTTACTGGCAACGAGCGATCGCATCACGTCCTACCACCGCGGTCAAGGCCTATATCATGGGCGGTCTGGCTTGGTTTGCAATTCCCTTTTCGTTCGCCACCACCCTCGGACTGGCTGCAGTGGCACTCGTGGACCATCCTCAGTTCCCAACATACCCGAATCTCCCATCAGACAGCGACATATCCGCAGGTCTAGCGTCAGCATTCTCCGCCAGTGCCTTGCTGGGCACCTCTGGAGCTGTTGCATTGCTGCTATCCTTGTTCCTCGCCGTCACGTCTTGCGCCAGCGCCGAGCTGATCGCAGTCTCTTCCATTCTCACTTTCGACGTCTACAAGTCCTACTTGCACCCAGAAGCTTCACCTGCTCGTTTGGTGTTCGTGAGTAAGGTCTGCATCTGCATCTTTGGCCTGACGATGTCGATCTTCGCTGTCATCTGGGATGCCATCGGCATCGATCTAGGCTGGCTCTTCCTAGTCATGGGCCTTTTGATCGGAGGCGCTGTCTTCCCAGCAGCTTTCTCAATCTCATGGACAGGCCAATCGAAAGCTGGAGCAATTGCTGGTCCCATATCGGGTCTTGCTGCTGGTCTCACCGCTTGGCTTGTCACTGCCAGAGCCGTATTTGGAGAGATAACAATTGCAAGCACTGGGCATGAATACTCGACGCTTGCCGGTAACCTGGCTGCGATTTTCACCGGACTGATCGTGACGGTGCTTGTGTCGGTGGTCAAACCGCAGAATTTCGATTGGGAAATCACGAGAGCAATAAACTCCCCGCCAGTGACCGACTTAGCTTCAATGGCCATGGATGTAGAACAGACGTCTTCAGATACGAAGAAAGCGGAGAATACGGTACCTAGTGTTAGGGAGAAACCCTCTGACAAGAACGGCACTGATGAATCTCCCGCCATACCGTTGCCGCCTCAATTCATCGAAACGGAAGACAAGGACGCACAAGCAGACGCAGAGGTCGAGGAGAATCCACGAAAACTGCGACGAGCCCTTGTCACTGCATATATCTCAGCATCATTACTGACTTTCGTTCTAGATCTCCTAGTAAGTTGGCACAAACGCCTAGCGAGAGGCATGTTCGCCTGGCTAATATGGTCTGCACAGGTCCCGATTCCGATGTTCTTCTCGCACTACGTTTTCTCCCGTGGCTTCTTCACCGCGTGGGTGGTTATCAGTTTTCTGTGGGTTTTCGTGTCGACTTTTATCAGTTGTGTTTTGCCTGTGCTGGAGACTAGCGGTTTCCTCAAGCGCTTTGTGGTGCAGGTCTGGAAGGATCTTTGGAAGAGATGAATGCTGGGCGGCAGAGGAATGATCCATATAGATGTGAGAATCAACTGGACTTTCGTATCAATTCGTCTCAACATCGCTCATTGTGTTCTTCGGTTTTTGGAGATAATGACTTCACTCGCACTGAATTAGGCAGTACACCTCGTAGACCTGCGACAGTGAAGTCTCTCTGGATTATGATACCATGGAATATTCGCTTTGGCGTGTATTACAGTTGCACGATCACGAGCCATAGACCCAGAACATTGTGTCACAGTAAGAAACCTCGGGCTCTGAAGTCGATATCTCAATGTTACATGCGACGCCGAAAAGTGGAGACAACCGAGCACGCAATGGTTCGCCCACGAATAGGGCAAGTCAAACCTTTGGAAGAGGGGTAAATCAGACAATCATTGGAACTTCCATCATTTTGTTTCTTTCCTGCGTCTCTTTTTACCTATTGTCTCCTATTGCAATTGCGTGCGACCTACGAGCAGCAGCTGCAAGCCTCACTCACTTTCCCGTTGTGGACGCAGGGCTCTTTAAGCTACTCTATAACAGAGATCTTGGCAGGCTGTCCTTTCGGAACATTACCAGCATCTCAAACATCCGAAAAAGTGCTTCAAAGAAGATTCTAGCTCCCTTGAGAGCATTTAATTTCCAGGTCTGAAACATGGCATCAACCATCGCTCCAAACGCCGCCAACAAGGCCATTTTCCCGGATGGCTTGAAAACCTCGGGCCAACATAACCCGATTTACTCACAACTCACGCCTCCCTCCAAATTCCCCAAGGAAATCACTGGTCCGACGGTCTGGCAAGCCGAGGACTACCGCGAGCATCCCGAGCGATGGACGCATGCCTTCAGCGAGGACGAGATCGCTGAGCTGGGTCACGCTGCTGATGAATATATCAAGAGCGGGAAGCCTTTGACTGCTATGGCTAAGGTAAGATCATGTTCCGATTGCTACCAGCTTTGATGCTATGTTGCCATTGGTAGATTTACTAATGCGTATGTGATCCAGGAGCTGTTCCCTTTGCCTAAGCTTGAGACATTCTTCGGGACAGTGAGAAGGGAAATCCTCAACGGCAAGGGGTTTGTCCTCTTTAAAGGCGTGCCGGTACAGGAGTGGGGGCTTCAGAAATCAGCTACTGCGTGAGTAATTCGATCTACTTGTGATAATACCTTGACGAGACTAACGGATTGCAGGTACATGGGCCTTGGTGCGTACTTCGGCTATTTCGTGAGCCAGAACGGTAAAGGCCATGTCCTCGGACACGTCAAAGACCTCGGAGAAGATGCTACGGCGAAGGATAGAGTCCGAATCTACCGTACCAACGCCAAGTAAGCCTTGGTCGTGCAGATTCGGTCACAACTACCAGCATTGCTAACATTCCCACCAGGCAATACTTCCACACCGATGGCGCCGATTTGGTCGGCCTCCTCTGCATCTCCAAAGCTCTCTCCGGCGGCGAGTCCGACATCACCTCCACGCATCACCTCTACAACACCCTCCAGCGTGAAAACCCAGACGTAGTGCAGACCCTCGCCACGCCCAACTGGTACTTCGACCGTAAAGGTGAAGTCAGCGCGAACCAAGATCCCTGGTACAAGTCCAGCATCCTCTACACAGAACGCGAATCCAGCGACTCCAACGAACCACGCGTCTGGCTGAAATTCGACCCCAACAACGTAACATCTCTCGCACGCTTCAACTCAGGCCCCGATGCAGTGATCCCGCCCCTCTCTCCAGAGCAACAGCACGCGATCAAGGTCCTTGACGAAACGGCCGCGCGGCTAGCATTGCATATGATCCTGGAGCCCGGCGACATTCAGCTGCTAGCAAACGGACACGTGCTGCACGCTCGCACCGCATACAAGGATTGGCCGGCGGGCAGCATTGACGAGCAAGGCAGAGAGAGGGTGCGCAGGCATTTGTTCCGACTTTGGTTGGCGGTGCCGGAGAGCGAGGGTGGGCTGAGGACTCCATTTGCTGATAGCGATGTCAAAAAGAGGGGTGGCATTCAGGTCGATGATGTGGCGCCTTATTGTCCTTTAGATGCGGAGTGAATTATAGTCGTAGAAAGCAATGGAGCCGATGAGGTCCCAGCCGTTGAGCATCGCATTTCTTCCTTGGGTCCACCCATGCGCCCCTTTGCAAAAATTTGCAGCGCGTTCCTCGCCATAGATAAATTGCGAATTTTTGAGAAGTGACACGATGATGAGTAAGCCAAACAATCTTTTTCTTGATGTATGTCCCGGTAGTCTCACTTATGCAAGTATGCAAAGCATCTATGGCCATAGCTGCTGGAGGCCACACTAGCGTTGAATATGTATCTATACTGCTTTTCGAAGGTTAACGCCACACCACAAGACCGGAGCTAGGTTTGTCGCGCAATCGAACGTGAACAAGCTGATGAACCAGATTATGACCAAAACAGGCACGGGAGCCAGAAGGGCCTCAGTGCGGCTAAGGAATGGCAACGCTGTACGTAGCCAGTCAGTGATGATTTTCCTAGACGTCTTGGTGGGGAGGATCAGGGATGTTTACCGTTGTAGCCTAAGAAAGTGATGACGAAGTAGTAGCTCAGCGCAAGCAGGTACATAGTGTTGCCGAAGAAATTCGACACCCAGTAGTCGCGCGCAATCAGCGGCATGAAGAGGAACTGTAGGACATAGAGGAAGACCCAGAGTGGCAGAAAAGCGCGGATAGAAACCTGTGTGTATTGTTAGACTTGCGCTTCAGGTACCGGCAGGGCCGCGGGTGACATACATCGAAGCAATAACCGAATTCAAGCCCTTCCTCGCCGCTAGTGGGCGGACCGAACAACCCTTGTCTGCGCTTTCCGAGGACACGACCAACAAGGAAATACATGAGGGTTGATACCAGCAATGAGGTTCCGAGGAAGTGACCGAGGACGAAGACGAGCGCGATCCGGATTGTAGGCCCTACACCATCGGCGTATGCAGATCCCCAAGCCACACCTGTCATGAGGAAGAACAGCGAGAGGAGGTAGGTGAATGCGGGATCAGCTCGGTGGTACGAGTTCTTGGTTTCTGGTGATGAACGTCAGTAGGGGTTATACGAAGCTAGCCGGTGAGGTGGGCTTTCGAACGTTTCTGTAAATATGTCAGCAATTGTCGAGACGCCAAAGAAGAGTATCAGAATGACGCACATGATAGTAAATGTTACGGAAGACCTTTTTAGGTGCGATGATTAATTGTGTCATTTCCCACACGGCCTGCTTTGTGTCAGCTGATACTATATCTTGTTACTGATGATGGCGAAGCTTACTGTCTCAAAGTCCATGGATGTGAATTTGAAGAGTCTCCGGAAGAAAGGCGGGAGCCGCATGGTGCTTCGGCGTTGAGACATGATATGTATTCAGATAATCTGATCCCAAAGATTCGAACAACTTGGACACGCTTCGATGGTCTTCGAGTGAGGCAAAGGCGTTGCAAAGTGTCGGTGTGCTGAACAAAAAGACGCCCGAAGCTCAACAAATCCGAGTCTTCTTGGGTAACGAACGGCTGATGCAGCGTTGATCTGTTACTCGAGAGGTGCTTTGCGATCCAGAAGAAAGAACGCGAGGATCTCCGGACTTTGGATGATGTAGGCAACAGGTGGCTTGGAAGCTGTCGGAATCGGGCGAGTTTGGTGCCACTAAAGTACTGGAAGTCAAGAATTTAACAGATTTCGACCTGGAGCCGTGAGCTTGATAGATCAATGAGGCGTTGTTGCAGAGCTTCCTCGCTTGAACGTAGTGTGATATCTCCTTATGAGAGTGAGGCAAGTGGTGTGAAGTTGTGGCACGCCGAAAGCGGTAAAGCGCAAGCGGATAATGCCGAGGCGAGACTTTCATCAATCGCGCTTCAAGTTGCTCTTTGCTCTGTCGCAAAGCTACCATCCAACACGTGCCTCACTTACAACTTACCTTACCTCACACCACTTCTAATCCCCCCTCTCAACCTCCTAGCATTGCTTCTTTCTCTTACTGGACCTCATCTGCATTGACTATTGTTTGATCCAACCATGGCGGAGGAGTACGATCCGCTCGACCCGCCCACCTTTAACGCTGGCGACGACGACGATAACAACTATGACCCGACGGCAGAAACGAATGGCCATGCTGATGGCGACGACGACGAGGAAGAATATGAGCCAGATTTTGTAGATGCCGCCGCGCATGATACTACAGCACACACGAACCCCTCAACAACCGCTTCGGCGCAACCTTCACAGCAAGTAAGCCGCACGTCGTCTGCTGCGCCAAATGCCGCTGAGCAGAGCGCGAAACCAAAGACTGTTGGAGGGTTCATCATGGAAGAGAGTGACGATGAGGAAGATGCTACTCCCGTGCCTTCGCAGCTGAATGGCACGCGCGGCGCGCAATCGGGGCTGGGTGCTGTCGCAACGTCCGAGGCACAAGACTTAACATTAGGTAGTGAACCTACGCCAGATGCTGTCGCTGCTTCCACTGCACAACAGAACAACGGTCTCACGGGCTCCACTACTTTTGCTGCCTCCACAACTGCACCTGTTCCTGCCCCTGTTCTTAGCGTTACTTCTGATACCCCTGTTCCTACCGTTCAAGTCCCGACTGCTGCAGAAGATCAAAGCAGTGTCCTTTCACCCTCAGTTCAGCCGAGTGCTGCTCCCACCCCGATTCCCAAGTCCGTTGATGGCTCAGCTGTGCCGCAGGCTACCCATACCGCACCATCGGCCCAACGTTTACCCCATGACAGAGTTGGCCAGCTTGAGGATCGTATTGAGGATGACCCCAAAGCCGACACTGATGCGTGGATGGCACTCATTGCTCACTACAAGGAGAAGGACCAACCAGACAACGCACGAAAGATCTACGAGAGATTCCTTGCTGTTTTTCCTACTGCGGTAAGTCAACTCCCAATCCCTTGAACGCCAGACCGAGCGATGCTTCCGAGTGTTGAAAATATTGCAATGCTGATCATTTGATGTAGGCGAAAGTGTGGCTCGAATTGGCTCACTGGGAGCAAGACAACGGCGAAAACGGGCGCGTGGAGCAGATCTTGGGCAACTCACTGAACAAAGTTCTCGATGCCGATATGTGGCACTTCTACCTCAACTTCTGTCGTCGCCGCAACCCACTAGTCAACGACGCCGATGGACGCAACCGAGCGCTACTTTCACAAGTCTTCGAGGTTGTGCTTGATAAGGTTGGTATCGACCCTGATGCAGGTGAGCTCTGGAAAGAATACATCGACTTCATCAAGTCAGGACCAGGGTCTGTGGGTGGTAGCGGTTGGCAAGATCTGCAAAAAGTTGATCTCCTACGTAAAGCGTATCAACGCGCCGTGGCAGTGCCGCACGAAGAGCTTGTAAAGCTATGGAAAGACTACGACAACTTCGAGACATCCCTGAACAGAGCTGCTGGCAGGAAAAACCTCAATGACCAAGGAGCCTCGTATATGAC
The DNA here is from genome assembly GCA_030772445.1 of Cladosporium sp. MBC 237. Classification (NCBI taxonomy): domain Eukaryota; kingdom Fungi; phylum Ascomycota; class Dothideomycetes; order Cladosporiales; family Cladosporiaceae; genus Cladosporium; species Cladosporium sp. MBC 237. The sequence goes on from JAPHCH010000039.1 coordinate 373,482, forward strand.
CGCAAAGTCAGCCAAGACACAACTGGACAGCCGACTGGCAGGTCTTGATAGACTAAGTTTGCCAAAGCTGCCGCCTGTCTATGGCTGCGCAGGTGAGGACGAGTTCGGCACCCAGGTGGAGAAATGGCAAGAGTGGATTCGATGGGAGCAGGCGGATGAGCTTGTCCTGAAAGACGAAGAGGATGGAGTGCAGTACAGGAAACGCGTTCTGTACGTCTTCAAGCAAGCTACAATGTCCCTGCGCTTTTACCCCAACATATGGTACGATGCCGCAGTTTGGTGCTTTGGGCAGGAGAGAGATGACATGACCGAGGAGGGTGAGAAGTTCCTGGATGAGGGCATCGCAGCGAACCCCGAATCCGTTTTGCTGTCATTAAAGAAAGCCGACCGCGTTGAAAGCGCCCTTCCGGCAGGTTCTTCCGACGAGATCATCATTCAGAACGGCGCCAAGCTTGACGGTGTGTACGAGAGTAGTCTTGCGGCTCTCTATGCGCTTCGAGACAAATACGCACAGCGCGAGAAGAGGGCTCAGGCGGAGGTACAGGAGACCTTCGCCAACATGACCCCCGAAGACGAGCAAGAGAAAGGAGACGATGACGAGGATGACATGGATGACGACGAGAAGCCCAAATCACGGAAGGAGCAGCTTGAGGAGCAGCTCAAGGGTGTCAAGACAGCATTCGACGTCCAGAGGGATCTTCTCAAGCGCACAATCTCGGCTGTTTGGTCTTCGAAGATGCGCGCCTTCCGTCGTATTCAAGGCCAAGGCGCACCGAAGCAGGCCAAGAAAGGCTTCCGCGGTGTGTTTGCTGAAGCCAGGCCCCGAGGCATGCTTACCAGCGACGTCTACGTTGTCTCTGCCCTCCTAGAGCACCACTGTTACAGAGATCCTGCAGCTACCAGGATCTTCGAGCGTGGACTCAAGCTCTTCCCCGTGGACGAGCTCTTCGCGCTGGAGTATATCAAGCACCTGGTTTCTATCAACGACCTCACCAATGCCAAGGTTGTGTTCGAGACAACCCTCACCAAGATCCTCAACCCAACGTCGGTACCACCTGAGGTACAAAAGGAAAAGTGCCGTCCTTTGCTTGGATATATGCATGGCTTCGAGTCCAATTACGGCGACTTGGCACAAATTCACAAGCTTGAGAAGCGTATGGCCGAGATGTTCCCTGATGAGCCTGAGCTCCTGCGCTTCAGCCACCGCTTCGAGATGCCTGCATTTGATCCGCTAAAGGCGCAGATTGTTGTCTCTGCAACTCAGACACAACCAAGAGCGTCATCCTTTGATCCTGCTTTCCCTCCTCAACAACCGCCACCAGGGGGTGTTGCCGCCATGGCCAGCCCGCAAACAGGAGAGATCCGTCTCGGCCCGCATGGTCCCTACGTCGCATCACCGAAACGCGCACTTGACGATTCTGACGCCGACACGCCCTCACGCAAGTTCATGCGCGGTGATTCGCCGATCAAGGGTGCAGCGGGCAAGCGCATTGCTACCGCTGGCGGCAGTTCGAGCCATATGTCTGCCACCGTGCCCACAACAAACAACAACATGGGCATGAACGCGTCCGGCGGGGGTAGTGGATTTGCAGTGAAGAACTTTGTTCCCGGCAGTGGCGGCCAGGGCGCAGCTCAGCCACCGACTCTGCCACGACAGGTCACTTACTTGCTGAGCATTCTACCCAACGCGGCGAGTTACAACGCCACAAGGTTCGACTCTAACCTCATGGTACAGTTTCTCAGTGGCTTGCCGTTGCCTGGTAGGCCTTGAGTTATCCAGTGCTCAAGGTACTTGAAGAATTTCTCCTGGCTAGCGGGAATTAGGAATGGGTTTGAGTGAATGCCTGAAAGTTTGCATGGCGCTGGGAGTTCAGGTCGGACAGGAAGGCCGGCTGTGTTTGTTTCCAATTGGAAGGAATTGTTTATTTGTCGGTCGTAACGGCTGAGCTGTACTATAGTATTAACCATATGAAGTTGAAGATGGAAGACACAAGACTACCTTTCCTGCATGGATATTCCTACTATTCCCTACCTGTAATGTTCCTGGTTTGAAATCCACGTTCACTTGAGTGCGTTTAAGTGATGTATCCCTGCTCTACGAATCCGGAAACATTGTCAAATAAACATTTCTTGCATGACCACAAATGCGGTAAAAGAATGTGGTAGCACGAATCGTTGCCTCGGCTCGAGTCTCAGTCATCCTCCGCGAAACCAGTGCATATTTCTCACGATATGTACATCTGCCATCGCTGGCGCTCGCAACTTGACACAGCCTTTGCCGCTGACAGAGACACCGCATTGCTTGGAGTTGCCTCCGTATCAATCCCACATGCAGCTCATATAGCGTCTAATGTAAACCACCATCAAGATCGACATCTTGGTTCCACTGCAGCTATGACAACCACGGAAGCCACCTATCGACAACCGCGCAATGTCACACAGCCAACTCAGAGCGAAGATCCAAGTCTTGACAAATACATCCCGTGTGGAGGGCTGACATGTTCATCTTGTGGCTATAAGCTTTCCATGATCTTCATGCGGCCCCGCAAAGACCCCGCAGGGTGCATGTCAATGTGAGCGCCGGCGATCAGTCACGATGCGCGATCTTCCAATGAGATGTGGTGGTGTATCTTATGTCCTCGACCTAGACTTCGCCGCGCATGTGTCCGTGGTATTGCTAGTGAAGAATGCTACACCTGGAGTTGCCGTTCGTCCATGGAGCGGGGACAGAGTAGTGTATAGGTTGATCTGTGAAGCCTCGGTGTTAGTATATGTAGGTCGGGGTCTCATGAAGCTGTTTTTGTCATTTATACACATCTCCTATCTTCTGTTCCGACTGTAACAAGGCCGGGATTCAAACAATATTGACGATACTCATCATCATTGGCACTTTCAGTGTTTCGTATCATGACACTCCCCTTGCAAGATGTCCACAACGGCGATCAGGACAGTGGCACCGCACAAACAGGTGCAAAGGACAAATACATAAGATGGTATCTTGTTGATCCAATAACAGGGTTGCTTTCGAGTCTGACGCTTATTTAGGAATGCTCCTGGTGTTGAGGTCGAGCAGCCTGGCGAGAAGGAGAAGATCCAGCAAGTCTCCGACCAGTTCAACCGATTTCAGATGATGAGTAGGTTCAGTTGTTAATGACCAGAACCGATGCAAGCTGAGATTATGTCCAGACTTCAACGAGCACATGCATTGCCTCCGTGGAACTCACTTGAAAACACAAGGCGTACATTTTGCATCCCCTCAAGCCTTCAAAATCAGCTAACTCACATTTGCAAGTGTGTTGTGGGCAAATTCATCGTTCATGACAACCTCCCGCCTCACCTCGCCCAAGGCATGTTTGCAAAACCTGGAAGCTACGACTGCATCATGCGCTACTCCTCTCTCACGCCGAAGCTCGTCCCCGACAATGTACCCGCACCGCGCGGCATCGGCATCAAGATCTTTGGCATCGAAGGGGAAAAGATTTGGGGTGCGGATAAGAAAACGCAAGATTGGACGCTGAACAATTATCCGATTCTGGAGCTGAGAGATCCGAAGACGACTTATGAGATCGCGGACTCGCTCGAGCGTAATTGGGACGATCTCCCAAAGTTTGCTGAGGAGCAGAAACAGCGTGTAGACGCAGATGTGGCTACTTGGGGAAGTCAGTTGCCGTGCCAGCATAGTGAGTGGATCTACCGTTGTTTATGTGTATTCGTGCTCACCTGATGATGTAGTGGTTGCTATGCCCCAATGGTCCCAATCAGCCTACCGCCACGGTGATTACGTTGCCAAATACGGTGTCTTTCCCCTCGGTGAAGAACAGAAGAAACTCGAACAACATTTGATCAAAGACTCCCATCCGATCAACGTGATCTCGCAATTTAACCGCCAATTCCACATGAACAACAAAGTCACCTACAAATTCTGCGCACAGCTCCTGCAGAACTTGGACGAGCAGCCCGTGGACGACATCGGAGTCGAATGGGATGAAAAGAAATACCCCATGGAGCATATTGCGACTCTCGAGTTCCAGCCACAGGACTCATGGTTGCCTGAGTTCCGTACTTGGTGGGACGACAGGATTACGTGCAACTCGTGGCATGGTCTCAAAACGCACCAGCCGCTTGGGAGCACCAACAGGATGAGGCGGGTTGTGTATGCGGAGTCCAGGAAGCTTCGACTGCAAGTTAATGGCTACCACAACTACGTCGAGCCGGCGAGTTTAGACGAGGTGCCCGCACCAGTTCCGGCTCCGCAAATTACGTTGCCGCTTCAGAATGCGATTAAGACTGTGGAAACTGGTGGGTTCGAGCCTCCACTCTGATACTTTCACTGGCTGTCGAATCGATAATGAGCGTTGCTTGTTGCTTGTTGAGATAGCGATAACTGATGATTCATGTTCGCGTGATTCGAGATTTCTTTTGTTCTGTGCTTTATCACTATGTCAAACCAATTCAATCAGCATGCTGTCTGGTGCCTGTGAGCAGCTCTTGGTTTCCCCTTCCACTTGCAACATTTATTAATTTGGCCACCGCTTGTAGAAGATCCGTGTCCATCGCAGCAGTCGGGGCTCGATGTGTTGGTGATGGGCGTTGAGATCCCTCCTCTTTTTGAAGAAGCCGAATGGGTTTTATCTGTTCGTTCCCATCCTCAGGGCTGAGAGACTTCGGCAAAGCCTCGTGCTAACGGTGTGGCGTATTAAGCGCACCATCATCAAAATGGGTTGCTGGCGGCTGAGTGGGTATCGGTGTAAACCCAAGCATTCCGGGGCATTTTTGAGTGAGCGCAGGATACGTACGCCCAACTCATAGGCGAATGAGCAACTTCATCTTCATTTGGCGTTCACAGCACCGCCACCAACTCTGCTCCTCTCATCAGGAGAGAAGCAAGCGCCACCTTGCTTCAAAGCTCCAACAAGTAACTCAACGCTGCTCTGTCCCTTGAAATCGCTGGCACCCCTCAGCTTGTCGAGATCGTCAGAAAACTCATTGGCAGCCTGGCGAAGGTAGAAAGACTCAAAGGCCTGCTCCGTGTCTGGCTTGGGCTGTACTGGGACAGGAGAAGACTCCTCCTCGGGTGACGGGCTGAGACTTTCTCTGACTTTGGCCACCTTTTTGACCGCTGGCTTGGAAGGCTTCTCAGACTCGTTATCGGAGGCGGAGCTGTCGCTGTCTGAGGATGCTTCGGATGAAGATGAAGAGACTGCAAAAATTAGATATTGTTGTTTTTGTAGGTGCTTGGGAGTGTCTATGCATACCTTCAGTTCTAGCCTTCCTGCTTCTCCTTGAAGACTTCTTCTTGACGTCTGTCTTGGGAGGAGCCATTGTGATGTTTTTTGTGTTTGGTTTGACGAGAGATGAAGTCTCCGCTCAAGAGCAAGAGTACAAGAGACCGGATTTTGGCGAGCTAGTTAAGTATGTCAGAACCTAGTGCGGAATATGCTGGTGGTTCGCTGCTCTGTTTAGAACATACTTCTAAACAAGCTAGAAGATTTCAGCCAGCGATCGTATGCCTGAGGCTGCTATATCAGGCAACCAAGCACGGCAGCAACCAGTCTTGGAAGGTGCAACATCGAACCTTCTCTTCCCTTTGACACAAACATCACATTTTCGTTCGGTAAAAATTCTTTGGTGAGGGACACAATTTGGTGAAGTTGGTTTTCGTTCTCTGAGGAGGCACAACACCATAGAAGCCAACCTACACAATTCGATTCGCCACCGCCGACAACAACTCGACAACCATCAACATGCCTCTAGGCATAACGCGCCTCAACGAGCGCAGCCAGCGCCCAAACCCTCTCATAAACTTCATCAAGGCCTCAGATCAAACCTCTCTCGATTTTCTGAATCGCATCGCGGCTCAATGTTACCCGATCATGAAACAGCACCACATCTCCGTCATGTCTTTGGAAGCGTTCCCTCCCAACAAAGAATTTCTAGGCCGCAACTTCAACGCCGGCGAGGTGATCCAGCTCGTGCTGAAAGATCGCAATGGACGCTGGCTGGGCTTTAAGTTTGTGCAGATGGTGATGATGCACGAGCTTGCGCATTGCAAGCAGATGAACCATTCCAAGTTCTTCTGGCAGGTACGAAATGGGTTCGCGGGCGAGATGGAGGGTCTTTGGGCGAAGAAGTATTCCGGTGAGGGCATGTGGGGAAGGGGGCAGGATTTGGTTACTGGCGCGTTCGTCAGAGAGAGGGAGTTGGAGGAGGGAGATGTGCCGGAGCACCTTTGCGGTGGCACCTACAGGCGCAAGGGCAGGAAGCGCAAGCGTGGTGGTCAAGGTCAAAGTCAGGCAGGTGATGATAGGCCGAAGTTGACTTACGCGGAAAGACAGCAGAAGAGGATCGCAAAGAAGTTCGGCGTTCATGGCGAGGGAGCTGCGCTTGGTGATGATGAGTTGCTACGTGGAGCGTACGAACAGGCTTCTGGGAAACGACATGCTGGAAAACCAAGAGTGGCCAACAGCAAGCGTGGGAGGGAGTTGCGAGCACAAGCCGCGTTGGCCAGGTTTGATGCAGCGAAGCCTGTGCCAGTCAAAGAGGAACTTGACATCAAGAAAGAACCTGAAATCAAGCAGGAACCCGAAGATAGCGAGACAGACTCAGATTGGGATGACGATCAATTTGGGACAGATCAGAGCACTGGAGACGCCGATATGGTCAAAGTTTGCGGCGATGAAGACGAAGACGATGGCGCGCACAACGAAATGGACGAGTTGCGGAAGATGGGTCACAAGTCTTCGCCGGCTCAGCAAGGCTATTCGACCGAAACACGCGACAAAAACGCCCCAACCAACCCATTGTCAACCAAAGGCAACGCTCATGCCTCAGTCAAAGAGAAGGTGGACTCCGAAACCGAAAGCGAAGCAGAAGAATCCACCAACCCGAACATACCCACCAACGCACCAACATCCCCAAACATCGAGAAACCCCAGCCACCTCATCCATCCGTGCCCTCCAACAGCGCCACAGTCCCCCAAACCCCAGCAGAAGCGCCCACGCCCGCGAGCACCTGTCCAATCTGCTCTCTCACCAACGACCCCTCAAGCCCGACTTGCATGGCCTGTTCCAACGTCCTCCAGCCAAATCTCATGCCCGACCACTGGCGTTGCAAGAGCGAGGTTTGTAAAGATGGTGCTTATATCAATGCCGGCGATGCTGGCGTGTGCGGTATCTGTGGGTCTCAGAAGCCTAAGCCAAGTGCTGGGAAGGGATCGGGGTCGGTTGGGGTGATTGGAAGTGATGTTTTGAGGTGGGATTGAGGGATTTGTAATTCTGATGTTTCTGTTTTTCTTATGTCAGTTTGCTTCACTAATAGAGATACCCGGACGATTAATGCCAAATCAGTGAAGGCTTGAGGGGTGGTGAAGACTACTAGGTCAATGATTAGATACGACTAGATGGTTCATACAAAGCTTTGCAAATGCGCCATAACGCACTCGCTGCAAAAGAGTACCTATCCAAGAAAATACTCCAAGATTCCCAAACCAACGCCTTCGAGAACAAACCTACAAACCCAACGTAAGATGCTCACTTCGCCTCGCCACCGCCATTAAACAGATTCATCTGCCTCGAACTCCCCCTCTTCATCGCCCTCGCAGCCTCAGCGCCAACAACAGGTAGTTTCTTCACGCCCTTCTTCTTCATAGCATCAGGCAGCGCCAATTTCGGATTCAACAAGCCAACCTGAAACAGCACGCTCGCCTGGTCCCAGTACACGTGCTCGCTCTCCAATTTTCCTCCCCTCAAACACACGATCGAGACAACGACAATCTCCACTTTCCGATTCGTCGGCGGAATAGACGGCAAAAGCCACGGCATTTCCACGGAATGCGTGAAATTCATGTATAGCTCGTCGACGACGCGATCGGCGGACGTGGTGCGGGAGATGAGAGTCGTTTTGCCGCCTTCGGGGAGAGGCTCGAAGAGGTCGTCGTAGAAGTATCGCAGAGCTTCGGTCCCTGTGCCGCCTACCAGGGTTGGTCCGTTGATTACGTGTCCGAATGGCATTGTTCGTTGCATTACTTTGTCGGTTTCTACGTCGTCGATTAGGTCGACGAGCTGGTCCCGCGCCATTTCGAGGTCTTCTTCGATGCGGAACGCGCGTTTTACTACGGCCAGAGAGCGGGAGAAGGCTAGACGCTCGTTGACGGCGTCATACTCGTCCACGTCGTGCTCGGCGAATCCGGGCGCGCAGTTGGGGTAAGAGTAAGTTTTGAAGCCTAGTTTGAGGCAGCCGCCGTAACCTACGCCAGAGTCGACTTGCTTGCGGACGGTTTTTGTTTTGTTGGATTGGATCCCGAGGACTTCTGGGTGGCGGCGGACGCCGACGGTGGAGCCTGCTAGGTGTACGACGACGCGGACTGAGGGAGGGAATTTGGTCGAGGGTGGTGGGATGGCGGATGGGTAGTAAGCTATGACGGCGCAGATACGGGGTGTGCTGGGTTTGACGTGTGTTTCTAGCATGACTGCTGCTGCTTCGTCGTAGGCTTGGGAGGGGGGCGATATGTCAGCATTTTGGGTATTGGATTGGATAGACGAGTTGATGATATTTACCTACGACCGCATATTGCTCGCCAACACCTATGTTGTCTCCCGTGTTGCGGATACGCGTTACGAAATCTTTTCCTCCTTTACCAAAGGGCACGTAAATGACATTGAAGCCTTCTTGTTGCCATTGCTGGATGACTTCTTGGGCGAAGTCGTCTGATTCCGCCGTGAGGATGACATGGACTATTTTGGACTTATTCAAGGAATTGAAGAATGAGGGGTCTTGCTGATTGAACCAGGGGGTGTTGAACGACATGGTGCTAGCGCTTGCTGCAGGAGATGTGAAGTGAGGTGGGATCTTTCCTTCACATCTCTAATGCCAGCAGCCAACATTCAAGTTGGTCGCGCGTGGGCTAAAACATGGAGAGAGCTGCTGCAGCGGGGTGGTACGTCATCGCTTCTTTCCACTTTGAGTTCGCACATGGCCGGCACTTCCCGCGTCGCTGCCGTCTGCTTTGCTCACGGTGGCAGGTGTGTGGCCGCTTGGTGACAGCCTCACGTCGACGTACATCCCAGACCGGTGTATTTCATAACATCGCTTGCACAAACCCCCCATCATGTGAGTGAGGTATCTCCCGCAGTCGAACTTCCTTGTCTGCTTGTCCATGTTTGGCCAGTGCATTTGTACCAGCATACCTTCACTTACCCTTCTGCTCGCTCCTGCCGTTATCGGCAATGGCGGCAGAACTCTCCATTGCTCGCTATGCGCACAAACTGTTCACTCCAGACCAGTCGACTGACCATGTCCTCCCTAGCTTCCTCTGACAAGGCATTCACGCCACTGGCAAGATGCCCGCCATGCTTGAAGACCCGACGTCGCCAGCCATCTATCGTGTGTCTGGCGAGACGCCCTTCCCGGTTCCGTATGGCCCTCTGCCACCCGACATTGCTCCCAAACAGGTCACCCTGCGTGATAGAATTACGACGGCAACACTGGTTCCCTTCAGTGGTCCATCTCAAGTACCGCCCAAGCTTTGTGCCTACTTGTGCGAGCTGCTCGGTCGGGAGATCGAGAAGGGCGACACCTATCCCATGATGGAGCCAATGCCACTTGCAAACTTCGGGCCCTACTGGTTCGCCAACTTTGGCGCCATCATGGTAGTAGGCGACGTTCAGTCTCCGGAAGAGGTCTCTGAAATGGAAGCCCGTGGTGTTGACTGGAGCAAAGAATGCCTTGGCAGCTTCTACGTAAAACCCAACTACCCTGGCCGAAGTAGTCACGTGTGCAACGGTGGCTTCCTCGTCACCGACGCTGCAAGAGGTCGTGGTGTTGGCCGCCTGATGGGCGAAGTTTATCTTGACTGGGCTCCCAGACTGGGATACTCCTACTCAGTCTTCAATCTCGTCTACGAAACGAATGTGGCGAGTTTGAGGATTTGGGATGCGCTTGGATTCAAGCGCATTGGCCGCGTCAAGGGATGTGGCAACCTGAAGTCTTACCCAGATCAGCTGATTGATGCTATCATATTCGGTCGCGAGCTGGGTGGGGAAGGCGATGAGATGGTCAGCGAGGAACGATTTGACAAAATCCGCTACTATCTGAAGACTGGCACTTACCCAAATGGCTCCGACCGCGCAGAAAAGTCTCGACTCCGTTCAGCTGCAACCCATTACCGTCTCATTCCAGCGATCAACGATACCGAAGATGACAAGCTTATGCTTAAGGGGAAAGAAGTAATCTCGGATCCGCACAAACAGTATGAGATCGCCCGTACGGTTCACAGCGTTGGCCATGGCGGCATCAACAAAACGACTGCGTCTATCGCTGACAAATACCACTGGGTTCGCATCAAAGAGACAGTATCAGCAGCCATTCGCAACTGCCCTGAGTGCAAAGACACGAACGCGCCCAAACCCCCAACTACCACTCCCCGCCGATCAGCGCCACGTGACAATGAAGACCACAACAATGCCAACAGCAACGGCTCAACCAATCGTCGTGTTGTAGCCGCGGGCTCCACACCCGAAAACACCACCAATGCCGGCGCCTCGCCTCCTCCTCAGCCTCAACCTCAACAAACCCACATGCACACCCAACAGCCACAAGCACCCATGGCTCAGATGCAACAATACCACCACTACCCCGATCTGCCCGTAGACCCACAACTCATGGCCGACATGCACCACTGGGAGACGACCCAGCACATAACACCCCACACTCAAACTCTCGCACAACAACTCCAAGCCCAAGCGCAAAGCGGCGGCGAAGCAATGCAGCTCGACGTAGACGACGGAGCGCACACGCTGGCCGACCACGACGCTTCTGGGGACTCGGAGGATGTAGGTCATCGACTGCGTGAGCAGCTTGAAGCCCAGATAATGGCTCGCCCAAGGGAAGATGAGTTCAAGTACTCTGACAGCGCTCCCGACGAGCGACTTTAGTAAGGTCGCGAACGGGCGGGGGCGCGGTACCTTGCTTATCGCATTTGGTTCACGGGTTGGGGAGTGGACGATTTTCTTCTCTTATCCTTTCTTGACTTCCTCGTATCTTGTACAGTCGCGAACCTCCCAAGTTCGCTCGAGAAGTGATAGTGGTCGATACAGCGCCACCTATCAAGCTTTTCCAACATAGTTTCTAAACCCGGAAAAAAAGAACCATCAACATCAAGCCACACGCGCTTCTCATGCTCTCACAAAACGATCGTGCTAACACATGACACATCGCGACATCGAAAGATTAAGCAGTTCAGGAAATTTCATTTTTCGGCCCTTCTTTCCACCCCCCATCGCCCTTTCTCTATCTCTACTTTGAATCTTCAAAACACATTTACCCATCCTCCCCTTTACATAGAGTAGGCCCTTCTTGCAAAGGCAATGTAAGACCCTCGTACTCATCCCGCCCAGCTTTTTCGATGTGTCTTCGCTTGATTTTTCCCAATCATCAAGCGCCGCAAACGCCTATGCTATGCTTTGACCCTCCTTTCCCCCCAAAAGTCGGGGCCGTGTCCGGAGAAAAAGAAAGCGGTAAAAACAGTTATTGTTCCCTTCGAAAAATCTCTCCTTCCTTTTCGTTCATCTTCGCCACGAAATATTTTTTTTTTGGTTGTAACAGAGGTAGGGGCTTCCCAGAAATCGTCGTTTAGGCAAACTTCGTCATCCTGGTGGTTTTCGCGTGGCTCGTGCGTGCTGTCCTCGTTTCGTTCGTATTTTATTTTGATCGGTGTGTTTACTTGGCCACAGCGGCGCTGAGGACCTGGGTGCGGAAGAAACCGCCCTTGGTGCGCTCGATGACTTGCTGGTAGACGCTCATGGGCGGGTGGTTCATGATGACGGTGCCGGCCTTGTAGTCAATCTTTGCGTCGACGCGGGTGTCGCGGATCAGGTTGACGATCCACTTCTCGCCCTCATCTTGGCTCAGGCCGAGGCGGGAGGAGAGGTCCCTGAGAGAGATATTGTTAGTCTTTGCAGGGTTTCAAAATAAACAGTGAGCGACTTACTTGATGTCAATACGCTGGTGGATCTTGCAGTATGACTCGGAGATGAGGTGACGGGCGGCGTCGAGGAACTGCTCAGAGGCGGAGACGAGGAAGAAGTCGGACTTGAGGATCTCGTCGGCCTCGACCAGGCGGCGCTGGGCCTCCTCGAAGTCAAAGTCGATGTAGAGAGCCTTGATGAAGGCGGTCACCGGGTCGTTGTACTCGTAGCCTTCCTGGCGCACAATGCGCACCAGATCCTTAAGCTGCTTCTGGTAGTTGCCGTATTGGAAGCCACCGCCGTTCTTTCCAGGTCGGCTGCGGTTCGTGATGATGGCGGCTGCCAGGTAGCGCAGGAGCCAGGGGCACGAGGTCTGGATGCTGTTGATGAAAGTCTGGGAGAAGAAAAGCTCGGTGAGCTGGTCGCGCGCGGGCTCGTAGTTGAACATGGGGAAAAGAGCCCAGTGAGCGAGCCAAGTACGGTGCTGGAGCTGGGCGAGGGGGTTGCTGAAAAGACGGGTGTCGATGCTCTCCTTCATCTTCATGACCTCCTCCAGCGCGGACTCCCAGTTGGTGGTGAGAATGTCGGAAGCGAGCTTACCCCATGAGGCAGCGCTGGTCTTGTCGTTGTCGGTGGACAGAATGCGGTACTGGTAGAGGAGATCGGCGGCGCTGCCGTAGTCACCGCAAGAGTACTGGAATTGACCGTACTCGTAAAGCTTCTCCACCATCTCCGGGGTCACACCGTGGGTGTCCTTGAGGTACTGCAAGTTGGCGGCCTTGTCGGCGCGCAGGTTGTTGACGACCTCGGCATCACCGAGCAGGTTCAGGATCTTCTCGGTGTCCTCCTCGAACTGGGCGCGCTTTGCGAGGGTCTCATCGCGTTTGGTCTCGTACTCCTTGGGCGGCTCCTGGAGGTTGTTGATCTGGGCGTACAGACCGCCGACGAAGTCGTGCATGTTGGTCTCCTTGAGCAGCGCATATTTGGCCTGGGTGATGTCGTCGATGCTCTGGTCTTCGGGGGTCTCCTCCTCAAGGAAGTTGAGCAGGGGGAAAACCAGGTGGCGGTCCAGGTGAGGGATGAGCTTGGGCAGCAGGGAGTGCTCCTTCGCGATTTCCTTGTTGTCGGCCATGGCTGCGGTATGTGTGTATTGGGGTCACCGTCACTGTCGCTGTCGCCGGCCGGTATGAGTGGACTTTCTCTCAAATTTGGGTGCGGGCCAGCTGTGCCAAGCCCAAGCCGAAGAAGGAGCAGCAGCAGCAGCAGCAACAGCGAGACAGCGGAGGACGCAAGGCCCGGGCAAGAGACAGCGCGCGAAGTGAAAGTCCCAGGCCGGTCAGTCCCCTTTGCGACGACCATAATATATATTTTCCTCACATACCACCACGCCATTGCGCATCGCATAGCACAGCACAACATGGCAGCTACAGCACCCTTCATGTCCTTCCTGCGGCCAATGGGCCTGCCGCGCCCGACGACCATCCGCCAGTTCATGCAATTCTCCACCAGCACAAGATGTCTCGCCGCGCAGAAGGTAGAGGGTATGCACGCCATCATGAACGCGATATGTCTCTTGAAGCACCATAGGTACTAACGAACACTGCAATACAGACCGCAACCTCGCCGCATCTCGCAGCGCTCCCGCCTCCTACCCTCCACCTTCCATGAAATCGCTTCCCCGACCTAAAGAATCCAAAGCCTCGCACCGCAGCAACTATCCCAAGAAGGAACGCCTCTATCCCACGCGCGGTGCATCTCACAACAAGCCCGCCGTCGAAAAGCTCATCCCGGATCCCGTTGAGCCTTTAGCGCCGCATCTCTGCGCCCCGAACTTGCCTTACTTCGTTACCAGGACGCCCAGCAAACACCTGCCCATCTACACATTGAGGAAGGCCGGTGGCAACAAGCTTGTCACGCGGGTGAAGAAGGTAGACGGCAAGCCAGAAGTTCTGAGGGATGAGTTGAGGGAGCTGCTGGGCTTGGGAGAGAAAGAAGTCGTGATCAACAGGAATACCGGCCACATTATGATCAAGGGTCACCACAACAGCAAGATCGAGCACTTCTTGAAGCAGAGGATGTTTTAAATTGGATTGCGGTATTGAAGAAGTGGCTTTTCTGGGCTGGGATGGACTCCATGGATGTGCAAAGATTCATCCGTGTCGCGGAGCAGGGAGACCATGGCCGCGCCTCTTAAGTTCCAGCTGAGGGTTTGCCCTTTTGCCATACCGGCAATTGAAGCGAGCATTACATCAGAGCCGAACCCATTCAAGGAGGCAGATGGAGGCTTGGGCAAGCTGTCATTGAAAGCTACAGTGCTATTTTTCGGCAAGAAGAGATGAGAAGTGAGTGAAACTGTGTGGTTTCTTTCACTTGAACAGCATTCGTATGTATAAACATGTCACAATTATGTATTATCAGCATAAAAAGTTCCTTTAACCGGCGCATCCTCTTTCACATGCTTGACTGAGCGATTTTTCCTTTTACTTAATCGCTTTCACCCGTCTTCGCTCTGCCACCGTTACCTTTCCTACTACACTCACATTTACACACAAACCAACATCTTCTCCACCCAATCCACTTACCTTCCACTCACTTTCCAACACTCGACACCACTCTACAACACTCAACAAACCCAAACTCAACATCAACACAAACACAAACACAAACCCAACCACAACCCACCCACCCACCCACCCACACCATGACGACCAGCAACCTCACCGATAACGACCGCAAGATGCTCGCCATGGCCTGGCACTGCTTCGAAACCCAGCCCAAGGTAAGCCAACCCAGTCAATCAACCAAAGCAAAGCAAAGCAAAGCAAAACAGAACCCACACTGTCCCCAGCACAAACGTACTAATCCAACTCTCTTACAAGATCAACTTCACCAAACTCGCCGAAATGATGGGCTACAAATCCGCCGCCTCGGCCTGCGCCTGCTTCGGCCCGGTCAAGAAGAAACTGCTCGCTTCTGCCGGTGTCGGTGAGGGTGAGGGGAAGACCACGCCGGGGAAGAAGAAGGGCATGTCTGCCGCGAAGGAGAAGGGGAAGGGGAAGGGAAAGCGCGCTTTTGACGCTGATGTCGATGACGAGGATGATGAGGTTGTGGTGGAGAGGAAGGCGAAGAAGGGGAAGGTGGACGATGAGGGGGAGGGTGGGGTGAAGGTTAAGGAGGAAATTGGTGATGAGGATGAGGATGAGGATGCTGGGGTTCTTTCTGATTGAGCGAGGTTTGGGAAAGGGCTCTATGTTCACGGAAATGAGAGAAGGGGAGAGGGGGCTGTTTGTCCGCCCCCAGGCGAGTGACGATGAGTGAGGTTCGGGGGGAGATGCTTCTTTTTCTTCTTGCTTGGAGACTTGTGCTTTAAACGAGGAATGAAAATCTGAAACGAGACATTTCTGTACTCTCGGGGCGAAGCTTCCATCAGCTTGGGTACAATATCCCCCAGAGTCGAGTCCACATGGAAGTTCCACGTTCTTTCTTCCAAACCGATCTTGATTCAGGCACAATATTAGCACATTTTATGATCAATGACCCATTTTCCTCCGTGCGCTTCACCATCTCGGATGCAAGATGCGGTTATGAGAACGCTCCTTGTGGTGCACACGTATCCCGTCACGCCCTCATGTGGCATTCAATCGCTGGCAATGGGGTTCAGAAGAGAGTTGCAAACAAGGTATCTACAGTCAGCGGGTAAATTTGCGAAGCAATCAATGGAAATTCAGTCAGTAGTGGCGAGAAAGAAGAAGAAGAAAAGCCGTGAGCACGTGAAGTGAATGACTTTTTGATCACGAAGCGGGCATGTCTCAGATCAAGTGACGTTAGTAGAAAGAAGCACTCTCGGCAGGATTGAGATACCACCTAAAAAAAAATCCCCCTCCACCTTGAGTTATGTGTACTGCGGAAGTGCACAATACACACAAGAGCGGAGAACCGAGATTGAGGCACCAAAGTGAGTAGAGTAGATGCATCGAAAAGTTTTTGTGTTTTCAGTAAGTAGTAGTAGTGTCGTGTAATAGTAATAAGATTACTCCTGCCACGGCCAATTATTCCATGTCTACGAGGTCGAGATTTGCCTGACCACATGATATAAAAAAGATAAGGAGACTGGTAATTCCCCTTGGAAAAATTCCCCCGAGAGCGCCACGCTTGCAAAAGATAAATGTGCCCAAATAGAAAGAGATAGGATGTCCCAAAGACAGAAAATGAACGCCCCGATCAACGACCCAGAGATTCGTTTTCAGTCGACGAGACATATGGTGGCGGCGCGGAAGAAAAGAATTTCTTCGTGTAACCGGCCGATTTTTGAACAATGAAAAGGGAACAGTGACGCCCGTCCAACAAAAAGACTCCCAAAACAGTGGTATCGTTTAAGCGAAGATAAGCCAGAAGAATCCAGAGCCGTAAAGGCAGAATCTCATGTCGTGTGCGTGTCTTGCCGTGCGTGATTCGTTTGTAGAGTCTGCGTAGGCATGACAGATGAGGTTTCTGCGTAATTGTACAAGTACGATCAGATGTGATATCGTGATCGTACATCATTTAAGCGAGTGATGAAGCTGAGGTGTAGAATTACCCATTCAAGCGACTGGCTGCTCCTCCCAGGCTTCGTTCGACAGGAAGCCTGCCCAGTCACCCTCTCCGGGGGTGACGGTGCCGCTTAGGCTGTCACCACCACCGTTGAGAGGGTCTTTGAGCGGGTCAGAGGAGAACATGTCGTTGCTGAAACCCATGCCACCGAAGACTTGGCCTGCAGGCGAGAAGGCGCTGTCTGCGGGTGATTGAGTATAGTTGCCGTTCATGTCGAAGGCGGAGGGTGCCAATGTCGCGTTCATACCGCCCATACCTGCCATGCTACCAAAACCACCCATGGTCATTTGTGGCATCATAGAGGCGTCGGACGGCGAAGTAGGCTTGCTCTTTGGGTTGCCGTTGGGGTTGTAAGAGTAGGTCTGTTTGACGGGTGATCCTTGGGGCATTGACATGTTGGGCATGTTATCGTTGAAGCTAAAGTCGAAAGGGTTGGCGGCGAGAAGCTGCTGGCTTTCCATGGGAAGAGCAGTCGAAAGCGGGTTGATGGCATTCTGCTGAGCAGCTGTAAGACCGGACGGGTAGCCCATTTGTGGTGATTGCTGGGCCACCTCGTGTTGTGAGGGTGAAGTAGCGTAGTTCTTGTGCTGCTTTGCAAGGTTGTTCGCAGAAGCGCTGCGAGAGATGCCACGTGCGGGAGAGCTGTTTGTGCTTGTTGGAGCAGCTGTACCAGAGAGAGGTGTTTGAGGGTTGGTGTTGCCGACTGGCATGGACATGCGTCTGTCTTCAGACTTCATCCCCTCAATCGGGCTGTTGAGCGCGGGTTGAGGTGATGCTTGCTGGAAGGAGTAATCCTGGGGTGTTGCGATAGAGGCCGAGCGACCGTGAGGAGGACGCATACCCTGGGCATTGGCAACAGGGTAGGGTGTTTGCCTGTAGCTGGTAGGCGACCTGTTGGCCATCTGAGCCATCTGAGGAGGAGGCATTGTGTTCTGCATGCCTTGTTGTGACTGTTGCGGTTGTTGCTGTGAATTCTGCATCATGCCGGGGTTCATGAACTGGCCGATGTTGTTGAACTGGTTGTTTTGCCATGCGTCGGAAACGGCTTGGCCGAGAGCGCTGCGCATTGCGACGTGGTTGGTAAGGTATGCTGCGAGGCGACGATCGAAATCGGCATTCTGAGTCTGCAGGTGAGCAGTCAGGCGACGGTACTGCATGGGCAGGTCATCGTCCTCCTCCTCGTACATCTCCTCGTTGATAACATCGGCTTCGGTTACACGGAGCGATCGGCCAGTACGGCGCTTGTGAATCTCTGAAGCGCGGCGTGCTGACTCGATACGGGCTTCCAAGCTACGGTCGCTACGGCGAGAGGCGGCAATGTATGCTCTGCGGAGTGTTAGTATCGAACTCGACAGGCAATGCAAACGATAAGAACATACCTTTCCTGGTTCTCTTCGTGAGAGCGCTCGGTCTTGACCGGCTTCGCGGCTGGTACGCTTCTGATCGGAGGCATAATTGGTAGGCTGGGGTTCTTATGATTTGGTGCGGTAATTCAGGTGTTCGAATACGAAGTCTCCAACGTGATCCGGATCCAAGAGAGTGGCGAGGTCGGTCGTAAAGAGGTATTGACTACAGATCGTACGAGTCTGACGGAGACGCGAGGCACGAAGGCAGTCCGGCTGCAAGCGGGGAAGCTGTTTCTAGCTGTACGAGAGCAGGGAGATGGAGTGGCGAAAGGCGAACGAGGTGGTTGGTGTTGAGCACTGGTTTGGTAGAGGTTGAACGTTTGACCTCTGGAATTTGTCTAATAACAAATGTGATGTAGAGGGCCTGGTTAGATTTGGGTCTTGGGAAAGAGGGAGGAAGAGGAATGGAACACGGGACGAAGGCTATGATAAAGGCGGGCTGGCGAAAGACGACAGCGGCTGCGCCTTTCTCCGACCGTGAGGGATTTGCATGGGGCACGATGGTTTCACGGTGGGCATCACAGCAGCGAGCAGCGAGCAGGCAGGCCACGCTTGCATCGTTCGCGTGCTGTTGGCGCATCAGTATTGGCCCGCCTTTCTGGCTTTTCTCTGCCCGATGCTGGGCCTGCCTGCTCAAGGAACGGGGTGATGGCCGTTGCGCTGCGAATCTGCCGTCCCACATGCTTGTGGGCGATCGGTGGAGGCAGCCAGCATCTGCTGTGCGAGCCGGCGAACCATTGGCGCTGCTCAGATCGGAGGGCAGAGCTCCCGTTCAGCCTGTGACTCTCCTCTGGGTCCAGGCGAGCCAGATCGGCCGCTGAGATCTCACTTTCCCTCACCATACCTGCCTAATGCGGGCTAGTCAATCCATGAAATGCCCGCGATCGAGATCTGTATCACCTGTCGCACACGCAGCAATCGTGGCAGTACCTCTGTAGTATTTGATGCCATTTGGTGTTGTGGCAAATCTGCTCACGCATACACAGCTGGGAAGTATCGATGCACGCAGGGCCTGGGTGTTATCTTCGAAACTTATACTGATACCGGGGATCACTACTGTGCTGAGGGGCGGTAATGGAAGGCGATTTCGATAGACTGGTGCAGGCTTCGTACTGCATTGGTCATCTTCGCCTTTCGATCGAGCGGGCTTTCTTGCGTCCGGCTTAAGGCCGTGATGGAATTGTTTCCATGCCAAACGTCAGAGTCCTTCTCTCGCCCAGCCACGTGCCGCGTTGTGGGCCTTGCGAGCCTTGTGGAATTCCAAACGTGTAGCTGGCCTCCTGGCCGGCGAGGCCAGGTATGGTACGGCGCGTACGGCAATACAAGGCATCTTCACCGCCGTCACGCCTCTGTCACCCACACCTGATGTAAGGTAATAAAGCATATCCAATGAAGCCAGCATCCGCATGCCGATTTGCAAGGATGCTGCATACGCATCTAGCGTCCAGAAAGCCATTTTCACTTCGCCCGCGATCAGACGAGATCTATCATGCCTGCCTGCCTTGCTCCAGTTGTCCCCGTTGCATCTCAGAGCATCCCAGTGCCTCACGAGGTCGCATATCTGCGACGGCAGAGAGTTGAGATGGCGGATATAAGGAAGCGGGCAGACGAGGCAGATGCAAGTCTCCGAGTGGATCGCTAACGATGGTGCTAGGCAGAGAATGGTCAAAAGCGAGCGGGAGGTCGCGGAGTGATCTCCCGGGCAAAGCAGATGAAATGGGTGAAAAAATGGGTGAACATGGCAGAAAATGAGTGGGTTCAGCCCTCTTTTGCTCCTCCTTAGGTGGCACACGCCAGTGACACCACCCAGCTCTTGCAGCAGCTCCTCTCTCTTCATCGATCGATCGCGTGGAAGGGCCGTGGGAGTGTGCGGCCAGATTGGCTTCAGCATGGCGTCTCGCGTATCTGGCGCTAGTACAAACATGGATAGCCACCCAGATCTCCAGATGAATCTCGCGGCAAGAGAGTGGTGTCACCGCACTCTACAGCAACCGAACTGATCGTCAGTCCTTTGTCGCGCCCAGATTGCCGCCAACAACGTGCATATGCTGTCATTTGTACGTGTTGGCCTAGGAAGCTCGGGAGGTAGGAGGTGCCATGCCTGCAGCACCTAGCACTACTCCACTCAAACTGCCGCGCCACTGACGCCGCAATATCTCCTTGCCGTCCTCGCCATCCTGCCGTGTCAGCCCGCTCTCACGCCTCGACCCCGTCTGGGGGTTAAGGTACCAATTCACTGGTTGTGAGGTTACGTCTTCCCAATCATAAGGCTCTCGGAGGAAACATCCCATCTGCGAAACCCTGGTCAGCATGGGCACTGACTAATGCTGCAGTGCCATGGAGGATGCACTTGTCGCGATATCGCCAGTGGGAGATGTGCCTCTGCCTTGTGCAACATGGAACACTTACCCGCCTCCCGCCACGCCTACGACAAAATCAACCTCCTTCCAGATGGGCTCGCATGAGCAGAACCAACCCTACCTGCCTTCCCTGCCCAATATCAAAACTCAAACGATGGTCTCAGGAACGGCAGACATCACCCCTGACCTGCCGCGTTTACCTGTGGACGCGACAACACATCGTTTTTTCCTAACCGTGTAGCCACGACCTTCCACTGTCGCTCACCACAAAAGCCGATCCCACACGACGGTTTCATTCTTCAGAAGTACAGCCGACCGGTATGGGGTAGCCTGCGTTTGGCTATGATTAGCTGCATACGATGGATGCACTGACACATCCAAATCACTCCAATGGCGGAGGCGGGACGGCACACTCGTTGCTGCAATGCGGCATCTTTGTCCATCAATACCACTTACTCCAAGGAGGTACCCTGGAATCTGCTCCACAATCACAAAGAGCTCTGGAGCAACTCAATCTATGCCGGAGACAACTCCTTTCGCCACCCAGGGCCTCGAGATCTTGCCGCGGGGTTGGCGCTCCCTCTCGCAAACAGATCTCGCGAAAGTCCCTATTCTCAATAATGTGACGATACGCGCAAAGCCTATAATCGTCAATCTCGGCGCTGAGACCGCATGTGCATGCACGCTGCATGATGGTCCAATCCCACCCATCACCCAAGAGGACATGCTACTTTACTACTCTTGGGCGCTGATACTATCTTAACACGGTCTCGTGATGCCAATCTCGTTTCGACATGGGTTTGTGTTACACATCATTCGCGAATGCATCTTTGGCGTCGAGAATTGATTTAGATCTGGCTCATCCATCAGGTATATTTGTGTCCTGGGGGGGTAGGACAGAACGTGGTGGATGCCGAGGAGCGAGGATGTCAAGACAGCATGAAAGACTGCCGTACTCCCATGCAGCATGCTTGGCTTCCGTACGCGAGGCCACACACCATTTCAAACCTCATGTCAAGAAGACCGATTGAGCGCCATGAGAATCATCTCTGCCACTTCCCATAAGTGTAGCACCAAGGCTCGTAAGGGAAGTTACTATCGGATTGAACTCCCCGACCCAGGTTTTGCTCTTATCGTCCCTGCATGCGATTATTGCTATGCAATGGCATGTTTGGCATGCCACTTTGCCGCCCAAATGAAGCCTGGTAGTGCATCAATTTTCCGTGTGGGCGCAATGGTGGCCCAAACTGTCGAATGGAACCATCTCCCGCACTCTTACAAGACAGCCGTGTAGGCGACATCTCCGATCATTCAACGGAAACAGGTCCACGCTGTCGGTTGGATCAGAAGGCATCTAGACGACAAAGTCTCTTCTCGCTCTCCTGCAGCGGCTGGGGACCACAGAACGATAAACGTGCATGTATCCCCGCTTAGTCTGGCCGTTGGCGAGGCTGGCGAGGCTGGATCGTTACCATACGCAGCCGAGTTTCTATTCTTTCACGCAACTGAAGCTGACTCCTATCAATCGTGTCACCAAACTCCCCCATGCGAAGAGGGCCAAATGTTCAAGCACCTATCGACGGAACCGCCAATCTTACCAGAACTCGCTACGTCCTCATCACATCTTGCGGAGATCTATAAATGGCGTATTCACTTTGCGAACCCGCATCAGTCATTGCCGACGTAAATGTACTATCTGACTTATGGTGACTCCGAAAGAGAGTATTTGTGTTGCGATTTTTGTGACCATAATGGCTGATGAATTCTTGAAATCGGCCTTCTGCATCGCCTTGTATAATCGCCAGGCAGGGCTCGGTAGATGTTCGAAAATGAACGCCGCTTGGGGTTCATCTGTCTAAAGTGGATTCTTCGAGGCTGTCGAAGTTATCTAATGTTTATAATTCGAACTCGTGTATTACTTTCCGGCAACAAAAAATATAAGGGAGTGCTGAATGCCGATGAGTCGATTTTATTTCTATCAAAGCATTGTGCCTCATGCAACACACCATATATACAATCTACTACGCATCAGCGCGAGCCGGACACCTCTTCCACGGCCTCCCCTTCCCCTCTCGCATTCTTACCCATCCCACCATTTCCCACACGAGTAGCGTACTGCACATGTCCATCCCAAGCCTCCAAACTCTCATACGGACTCCTCAACCAAGCATCCAATTCATGCAACAATAACCTAGCATCCTCCCTCCCCAGGAAATCCTTCACCAGCTCCTCCGCCTTCCCATCCGCGCCCTTAGGGTCATTGACTTTGAGCACCGCAACCAAATACTCGATGAGAAACTCGCGGTTCGCACCTGCCGGTCGGCGATAGAGGAAGTGGAAGACGCGCAGTTCGCGGCGGAGAAAGATTCGCGCGCGAGTCTGCAGGGCTGGCGAGGAGGCGAATGTCGCGGGTGTGAAATTCTGGTATTGGGAGATGCGGTTTGCACCAACGTGTAGAGACGGTGTGTGCTGCGCGTAGACCTGGCGGCGACGGGCGAGCGACGGATCTTCTTCACTAGGCCTAGAAGAGCCAGCCGCGGGACCCCATGGAATCTCACGTCTGCGCCTCGCTGCTGAGCGGCGGGCGGTTTGCTGTGTCGCGGCAGCTTTCTCTGCCGCTTTCTGCTGCCCGACAGTGTAGATTTTGTAATCCTCCGGCGAGCGCCAGTCGTAATGCACTTCTTTCACATCGGCTTTGCACAACGGGCAAGTCGCGTGGTCTTGCAGCCACTGCACCAGGCAGATGAAGTCGAAGCTCAGGTGGTTGCAGGGTGAGGCCACGGCGCGCTCTTGGATCGCTTCGAGGCAGATCGTGCAGGACTCGGGTTCGACATTACTACGCTTGCGTTTGAGGGTGGCGGCGCCTTTGATTTGGAAATCATCCTTGGGGGGTGGGAGGGTGGTTTTCAGCCCATGCTTGCGCTTGTTGTCCATTCACTGCGAGGCATGTCCAGGGTTGGGTTGCTGGCGAGTTGGGAGTGTGGGTGAGCAGGTGGAGTCGAGTCTGTAAGTGAGGTAACTTATGGAGGATGGTGGATGTAAGCCCCGTCGAGCGGGTATTGCCGTGTCACCACTTTCGCCACTGATGGCAGTGAACTATAGCAGCATGGCCACTTGGGCATTACAATCTACTATACAGAAGGTAGCGATCTCATTCTACTTGGATATCGGCCTTGTCACAGATCACCAAGTCCTACGGTCTATGCCTGACCCCATATTTCACCACCAGCGATATCGTAACATCCAGATCTCAAATAAGCTCTCCCAGATATCTTTGGACTCACGCTCCTACATGGCAGACCACAAAGATACTTTTTGTCGTCACTCTCACTCCATTCTTCAGAGCTTCAGCCTATCGTGCCGATAGTCGATCGTCTCATAGCCTGTCGGTCTCGGAAATTATCAACACCAATCGTGGTATCGGGTATGCGCGGACTCAGCCCCGTTTATTGTAGCTATATATTTAATTTAGTTTGCCAGCTTTCATCCAATCAAGGCATTGTAGCAAAGTGGTTAATGCGATTGACTAGAAATCAATTCCCTTCGGGGGCGTAGGTTCGAGTCCTGCCAATGTCGGATGAATTATTCTTTTGTACTTTTTGTCCCATCCGTGCATACGTTGATGGTTCACTTGAATGTGATGACACTGGATTTTTGCTTTGCCTTGGAGGACTGATGGTGTTGCTGGAAGTATGGGATTTCTCACCTAACAATTTCTTCGCACAAGCAAGATCCTCTGCGCCAACTACTCGTTGTTTATGTCGCAGCTGAAGCCGACTTTTTGTTTATCAACTCTGCCCGCTTTTCTATGATATATCATCGGGTTCGTATCGGGTTCGATTGGCTTCCGATCTGTGTTCACAACATTTTGTGTTGGAGAGGGCGATGTGATCTAGGGTTAGGGTTGGGGCAGGATTGTTCACACCGCGACCTTCACAGAAATCGAGCGACACCGTAGCCTTGGACAAAACTCCTTTTGGAACTGTTTCCAGTTACGGTGACTCAGTTGTGTCGTTTTAGTTGTTCCAACACATCCATCGGATGGTCTACAGTCGTCCACTTTCGAGGGTGTCTGGGCAGTGCAGAGCTGTGCTACCAAGGGCGAGAACATACATGGTCTGTGGTTCAACGAAGTCCAGACCATCAGGTCACGGTATTAATCCAAGTTCATCTTTGTTTCTCTCGGCGATCATAGAAGATGTTGACTGCATCAATACAGCATCAACAAAACCGGATATCGGCGAGGAGAGGGTAGTGTGACCAATGTCGGACAACTTTTAACCGACAACCGGTAACTCCACCTTTGCACGCCCTGCCATCTCTAACTTCAGTCAAGCACGACAAATTGACATCCTTACTCACCCTAGTCGAAAATGTTCAAAACGACATGGCGTCGTTGGACTTTCCAAGCATGCTCGTACCATCTCAATCAATGATATACTACTTCATCACATTGATCCAAACTGGATAATATCATCCATGCAAAGCCGACAATGGGTTCCGACACTGAAAGGGCATCAAGTTTGGAGCCAAGCGCCATCATCAATGTATCGGATTGGACGGGAGAAAACGACCCAGACAACCCGAGGAACTTCTCGCGCACAACGCGGCTATACTCAACAGTCGCCGTCACAGTTCTCGCCTTTGTGACAACTCTGGCGGCATCGATATACAGCCCCGGTATTGATCTCGTCTCGGCGGAGTTCGACGTATCGCAACCTGTCGCCGTTCTTCCACTGTCTCTTTACAACTTGGGTCTAGCAGCAGGTCCTCTACTCGGATCACCACTTAGCGAGACATATGGCCGGAAAATCGTTCTCGTCGTAACCACTCCCGGATTCATGGTCTTCACCATTGGAGCAGCAGTCGCAGGCGATATCGTTTCGTTGAATGTCTGCCGCTTCTTTGCTGGCATGTGTGCTGCGCCTGCTGTCGGCAATGCATCAGCGTCAATTTGCGATTACACATCTGGAGCCAAGAGAGCAATTTCAATGGCCTTTTACTATGCCGTTCCCACTTTCGGATCTTCCCTGGGACCTCTAGTCGGTGGTTTCGTAGCTCAAGCTCGTGGCTGGCGGTGGACGCAGTGGGTGGTCTTGATATGTGCAGCGGCTTGCTACATCCCTATATTGTTCACCAGGGAGACCTACAAGAAGACAATCCTGCAGCGGCGTGCAAGAAAGGCAGGACTTCCGGGACCACCAGAGGAAAAGAGGACCTTACTACAAGGGGTCCGCTACTTTGCCACAACGCTCCTCATCAGACCGGTACATATGCTCTTCACAGAACCGATCGTAGGCCTGGTATGTCTGTATAATGGCTTCATCTTCGGCGTATTATACACGTTCATCATCGCCTTACCATGGGTCTACGAGCACTACTACAACTTCAGCAACACAGGAATCAACCTCACCTACCTAGGTCTGGTAATGGGTACAATCATCGTCCCATGTCCCCTGATCCTAATCGACCACTACTTCTACCAACCCCGTCTCCGCGAGTTTCGCACTCACACACCCCCAGACGTCCAATACCCACCCGAACACCGTCTCTACCCAGCAATGATCGGCTCGCTCGGCTTACCAGCATCCCTCTTCATCTTCGCCTGGACAGTCCGCCCTTTAGTCCACTGGATTTGCCCCATAATCTTCCAAGCCTTGATCATGCTGTTCAACTTGATGGTCTACGCGCCAGCGAATCTGTACATGATCGATTCGTACGGTCCTTTGTACGGCGCTTCAGCGGCTGGCGCGGCGATGCTGTCGCGGTATACTTTCTCGGCTGCCTTTCCACTCTTCGCGCTGCAGCTTTATAAAGCGCTGGGCGTGGGTTGGGCGACGAGTATTTTGGGATTTTGTGCTTTGGCTTTGGCTCCTGTGCCCTTTCTGTTCTTTCGGTATGGAGAGAGGTTGCGTGCTCGTTCGCGGTATGAGAGGTCGATGTAGGGTGGTTATGTATGCATACAAATTGATAGACAGTAGTATGGACTGAAGCCTTGGTTGAAGTTTGAACATCCCACGATTCATCGATGTATGTAATGCAGGGATACTGCACGATATCTCTGGAGGCAGTCCGGAACCTCTATCTGTGTGCCTACAATGCATGCTGACTGACATAGAGGAACAACAACGTGGTTGCCTTTCTCGCCAATCGATTCTGTACTGATGCCATGGCCTGATTGAGCCACCGGGACTAAGTCGATCCTCGCCACGCGAAGAACAGTCTCGAAGGGGTTTTGCATATCTAATGTCTGTGGCGTGCGTGGCCTTCTGTTGTGCTGTGAGAGCACGGTCGTCCACCGCCTGATCTGCATTGCGATAGGGTCCGGGGCGGCGTACATAGCTAGGGCAAGCGTAGCAGCTTAGATGAATTTCCTGTATCGTCGGTGGATGGCGTGTCTCTGGAATCATTGTCCGTAGAGGAGGTGGATGTAGTGTTGCTTGCAACACCATTATTGCTTGTCATTTCCGTGACAGCTATGCGTTGTTCACTTCACAGCCTGTCCTTGATCGCCCTGATCACTGCTACTTCCAGTAGCCGAACTTCCACTCCAGAGACTCCTGCTCTCTGCCTCGACGCCTCTCATTGCTTCCGCAACGATGTCCAGCTTACTAACCACATCTCCCACGCTTCTCTCAACCATGCGGAAGTACTCCTCGTTCTTACCTCTCCTCTCACTCGCCCGACGGATATCCTCCGCTGTCTCATCCTCCATCTGCGCCCTGCTTTCTTTGGCAGTCTCATCGCTGCGTACACTCTCATCAGACAATACTGTCGACGCAGATGTCCCCGTATCCGCCCGATTCCGTGTACGCCCAAATTCTCCCTGTTCACCCGCTGTAGCACTCTGGCGTCGTCCACCGTCCATACTGAAATGAGAGATGTCATTATCCGTTGCTGAAGCATTAAGCAAGCCGCTCTCCTCATTCCCACGACCCCAAGCCCAAGCAAGCGCTACCTGCGCGTTGCGCAGATCATCCAGAGCTTTCGCATGGCTTTCCCCAAAGACGTGCGTAGAGCTCTGCGCGGTCAGCTCGACCTCGTTGAGTGTACTCTGCATTTCCTTCCAGCGGGCCTCGGTGCTCCTCTCGCTGTCTTTGCGCAAGCGAGGACTGCCATCTTTGTCTTGCTTGGGCTCGTCGGTTGGTGTCTCTGGCGGTTCCCATGGTCGGGATAATGCGCTGCGCTGTCGATTTACGGGGTCACGGGTCTTGGGATGTGCGGCGTCTGGGATCAATTGACGGGAGACCGAGAGTTGGGATGTGTTCCGTGATGGTGGGCCTACGAAGAGGGACGGTGCTGGGAGGCGGCTGGGTTTGGTGTTTGCGGTTGGTGATGGTTTGACCGACTTGGTGGACTGTGAGGTGGAAGACATGTTTGGTGGTGTCAGTGTTACATTATAGTGTGAGGAATCGGTATGCGATTGCGAGGCTACATGAGCTGTGGGTTGGCGTTGGTGAATGCGATCATCGTAACTGCCTCTTTGGGCCGTCTCCGCAAGTTGAAGTGAAACACGCGAAGCGGCTGGAGCTTTGCGCGCGTCATCCGGAGCTGAACGGGCAAACAAATGCAGCAATAATAATAGCACAACATCCAACGTCGACCTCCTTGACCTGGACCGGCTTCACACTCTCGATGGATCTTTGACCGAGGCAATGACCTGCCGAACGACGTCCAGCCAATTCGAACTCTAATCACTTTCTACAATCCTCGTCCGATACACCATAGCAACAACACCGTCAACGACATGGCTATGGCCCGCCTATTTCCCTCCCTGACGGCCACTCGCCTACAGGCAGTCACCTACCTCTTCGGAATCGCACTCTTCAGTATCGCGTTTCTGGTATTCTTGAACAGCAGCATCTCCTTCGTCGTCACAGACGTGATCGGCCGCAAGCACAATGTTGGCTCAGCCGTCGGAACTCTCGGATTCGCCGATGAGCTACTTGCGCTGGTCGCGTGTCCACTCTGGGGACTGTTGAGTGACAGGATTGGCGTGAGGACGGTCGCAGTGCTTGGATATGTGATTGTGGGTCTGAGTCTGATCGGGTTGGTTCAAAGCAATAATGTGTTCCCGGAGCTATTGATTGGTCGACTTGGGTTCAGTCTGGGAGGAGCAGCATGTTCGACCATGGTGACGGCTGTCTTACCGGCTATGACGAGGACTGCGGAAGTCAAGGGTGAAGATGCAAGTGAACAGCAGCCGGAGCGTGAACAAGAGCACGGTCTGCTCGATGGACGCACTGGGAGATTGAGAGATGACGACAGGCCGAGCAGGAATGGTAGTATATGTCACGGCGCGACTCCCAGCGTCAGCAGCGAGATTACCATCACCCCTGTTCGCTACAAGTCGCTATCACGCACACGTCCAGCGCCTGCCGAAAGACCAGAGCCAACTAAAGCCCAGTCTTCCAACGCGGGTACATCGCAGCTAGCTGGTCTCGTTGGAATGTTCACTGGTATGGGTGCTCTACTGGCACTTGCTGTATTCCTACCTCTCCCTGCCTACTTCCAATCACACGACACGACACCGGCGCACAGCGTACAATACAGCTTCTACATCGTGGCAGCCATCGCCTTCCTGGTCGCGTTAGGGATTTTCTTTGGTCTCCGTCATCTTCCCGGCGAAGGTCACAAATCATTCTCAGCTCTCTTCCGCAACTCTGCTTCAAAATTGGACACCGAAGCGAATACAAGCTCATCTGCCCCTCGACCTTCCCTACCCAAGCTCCTTCTCACTTCCCTGAAACTGGGCGCCACGGACTCGACCATCACCCTCGCCTACATCGGTGGTTTCGTCGCCCGCGCATCTTCAGTCGCCATCTCCCTCTTCATCCCCCTATTCGTCAATGCCTACTTTGTGCGCTCTGGCCTCTGCTCCTCCAACCCATCAAAGTTGCCAGACATCAAGCGCGAATGTGAGCGTGCATACAAGCTTTCAGCAGCGCTTTCCGGTATCGCAGAAACAGCAGCGCTGGTGTGTGCACCACTTTTTGGATGGCTGGGTGGGAAAGTCGCACACGGGAGAGCAGAATGGCCATTGCTGGGCGCGAGTGCAGTTGGCGTGCTTGGATATCTTCTCTTCGGCTTTCTGAGAAGCCCAGATGCGTTCCATGGCCAGGAAGAGGGCGGCCAGTGGGCTATGCTGGCGGTCGTGCTGATTGGCATCAGCCAGATCGGGTCCATTGTCTGCTCGCTTAGTCTGCTCGGCAGGGGTATCAACCAAGGATCGCAGCCCAGGAGACCAGGAACGTCAGACACGCTCAGAGCGCCTGGCACCGATGGTCTTGGCGAGACAGCGCCTTTACTGTCAGGTTCATCAGCGCCAGGCCAAGACCTGACAGAAGACCGCAGTCAACTCAAAGGCAGCATCGCCGGCATCTACAGCCTAGCTGGCGGTGCGGGCATCCTTCTACTCACGAAACTTGGTGGAGCGCTCTTCGATAGCTGGTCACCTGGTGCGCCTTTCTTCATTATGGCGATTTTCAACGCGCTGTTGCTGGTGGCTGTTTTGCTCGTCAGTGGCGGATCTGCTTTGAGGAGGCGCTTTGTGAATGATGACGACGCTGAGGAAACGATTTCATGATAATAACGGACTTATGTGGGTTGTAGAAACAGGACAATCGAACATAATGTTAATCGACTAATGCTATTGCTCAATTGGTTTGAGGTTCTTTATTTTCCAACACCATGGACTGGTCTGCATGGGTTTGAGCGACACGACCGCTCGGTATAGTACAGTAGCCTCGTCTCGAGCTGTGCGGTTTCTCGCCGCTTGCAAATTCTACCAGCAAGTGTAACAGTGCTTCAATTCGCAGTCTTTGAGCTAGATATGCCCGATGATCGCTTCTGAAGTTGACAAGCGTGGCAAATTTCAGCATCCGCAAGGTCTGTTCGCAGTGTTTCAATGATGGTTTCACTGTTCGGCGGCCCAATTCGCGATCCTGATCATTGTGTTAGCTCGACAATACATCATCGTAATCGATGATTGGGCTGCCACTCACTTGTATCTCACTCCGTTCTTGCGAACAATCTCCCTTTGCAGCTTTTTCAGGATGCTAGCTTTGCAAGTTCTACTTTTATCCGCGAATCCCTTGTATACTCCCCCTAGCCCTCTGAGCAGGAAGAATATCTGATAGACCTTCAACTTCGAATCAACATTCCTGCGTAGCACAGTCTGCACCCATTCGTGCAAGTCGGCCTGCTCCATGAAAGGCCAGAGAGAGCACGTTGTCCCTCGACCGATGCTGTGCAGCTTTATTGTCTGCTCTGTTACAGTTGCGTTTTGCAAATCAAAACAAATTCGCTTGGACCAGTGGTAGCAGAGACCAGTGATGATGATCGAGCGTATGTGCGGTGCCGCGAGTTGACCCCATGTATTGGCCCACACCTTGAGTTTTCTCCAAATTATTGACGAGGGTTTGAACAATATGTCTTGGAGGTATTTCATGTCGATTCCGAAGGTGTTGTGCGCGTAGTAGAGGCCCATGGATTCCGTGCGAGCACTGCGCGAGACTTGACCGAGAGCTTTAGCTGTGCCTGTCAAGCCGGATGTGAGAGGAATGAAGCCGTCGGCTCCGGTGTCTTGTTGTAGTGCATACTCGTAGACGCGATTGCGGAGTTCTGGCGGGAGGTCGGCGAAGCGGAACGGTTTACGGTTGATGATGCGCGCGGATCGACGGGGTGGGAAGGTCGGTTTGGTTGGGTTCTTGGAACGCCGTTTGGCTATGGCACTTGAAGAGGAGGCCATTGTTGCGGGTGTCGCGCAATAAGTGTGGAATGTTGAGGTTCTGAGGGCGTGGTCGATGTGCTTGTCGAAGATAGGGCCTGCGAGCGAGCAGAGAAGCCTCAAGTAGTGGCAATCATGTGCGCGGAGTGTCACATGACTGCGTTTATTGACATGTGAATATCATATAGATTGGAAGAGGCGTGCAGCGAATCTTTTTTGAACTATGTTGCGGGAATCCTAACTGTCATTTGGTAGAGTAAAAGCATACTCGATGATCGGAATGTTGATTTTGAGCTTCAGATGGCAATAGAAAACCGCCAATGATGAGGCCTATCACTTACAAAGACCACTTCAAATCTGTCAAGTATGTCGGAAAGTCAACAGAAATCGTAACGTACTGCATGTGATTTCTGCTTTCATCGTTCCGGATGAGCCTGAAGATAGCTTTCTGGTACATGCCGCTGAGTCGCAGCCATCATACTCTCGGCCGTATATTTCAGAAATCCGTGCATACAAGTAGACAACGCCATTGGATTACTTCCTATAAGAAAGTATGCTGGAAAATAATATACGTGATGGTCGTCTTGTGTCGTCAAGATGTTAGTGAAGTGTGAAGCACGGGATGTCGTGCAGCGGGAGTTCCCGAGCCGACAGAGGAATCCCCATTGGGACCCTTGCGAACTGATGCATGTGATAATTATCAACATCGAGTTCACTCCATGGCTAGCCAAATACTCGGCCGGCTGAGCCAGAGCCGACCTTACGTCTGTCGACAATGCGCCTCGCAAGTAAGCAAATTGCGACGCCCTTTTTCCGCCAGCAAAGTTTCACGGCAAGAGACCAAACATGAGACGAATGGCAATGTGCTCGAGCTGCTGGAGGCGCGAGGATATATCAAGGAGATAGCTGGGTCAGTATGGTCGCTGCGGTCTAGTATCTAGATAGGCATTGGCTAACGCCTATATAGTGATCGCGATGCCCTGAATAAAATCCTCCAAACCAAGCAAGTCGGTGTCTACGCTGGCATCGATCCCACCGCACCCTCTCTCCACTTAGGCCACCTGCTCCCTCTCATGGTTCTCTTCTGGCTATACAACCATGGCCACCACACAGTATCCCTCGTAGGCGGCGCAACAGCACGTGTCGGTGACCCAAGCGGTCGCCTGACGTCTCGCGAAAGGACTCAAGCATCAATTCAAGAAGCGAACTTTCAAGCACTATACAAGGAAGTCGGAAGGGTATGGCACAATGCTGCCAAGTATGGAGAAAGACACGGCTATGAGCCAAAGCCTACGTGGAAGAAAACATTATTGGATAACGCGGACTGGTTGCTCAAGCTCAATGTTGTGAGCTTCCTTCAGATGCTGGGAACGGGAATGCGCATAGGAACCATGCTTGGTCGGGATACGTACGTAAGTCCTTTACGGCGAGTGTAGCCGATGCATAAATAGATACTGATCAACTTGCTGCAGAGTTAAGAACAAGATGGAAAAAGGCGATGGCATGTCTTTCGCCGAGTTTACTTACCCGCTCCTCCAGGGCTGGGACTGGTGGCATATGTTTGCCAACAACGATGTCCAGCTACAGGTTGGTGGCAGTGACCAATATGGTAACATCGTCGCTGGCATGGACGCCATCAAACACATCGCACAGACTAGTCCCGAAGCCTTGGAAGGGAAAGGCGTCCTGGATGCCAGCGGCAAATTGAAAGATGAGCTGTCTCCCATGGGCATCACTGTGCCACTTCTGACCACCGCCAGCGGTGAGAAGTTTGGCAAGAGCGCGGGAAACGCGATCTGGCTTGACAAGAACCTAACGTCACCCTTCGATCTCTACGGCGTAAGTGTAACATGTTCATTGTTGAATACACGTGTCTAACAACTTCCTCGCAGTTCCTTCTCCGCTCTTCAGACGCAGACGTTTCTCGCTACCTTTCCCTCTTCACTTTCGTCCCGCTTTCCACCATCAAGGCAACCATGGCCGCCCACACCGAAGATCCAGGAAAACGCCTTGCACAGCACCTGCTGGCAAGCGAAGTCCTTGAGCTCGTTCATGGACCCGATGTGGCAACCCGTACGCGCGAAGAGCACCAGGCCATGCGGAATCCAAGTCTCACTGGCAAACTGCAAGGTGAACGAACCGTCCTGCCTAGATCTCTAGTCGCGGGCGCTCCTTTTACACGAATCATGTGGCACGCTGGAATTACAGCGACGAAGTCCGAGGCAGCTAGGTTAGTAAAGAGCGGTGGCGTTTACGTTGCTTCTGGCGCTGAGCAGAGCGCGGATTCGGATGGTCTGAAGTTTGCCCAGATCAAGGATCAGAAACCTGAAGATGTGGAAAGCTATGTGAATGATGGCTTGATTGTCTTGAGAACAGGCAAGTGGAAGGTCAGAGTTGTGGAGGTTGTGGATGATGAGGCCTTCGAGAAGGAGGGTAAGGAGGGTCCTCCTGGATGGGAAGAGTTCAAGGAGAGCCGCAAGGCTGCTCATTAGAGACGCCCGTGGAACATCACACCTGTATAATTATGTGTAAGTTGTAACATATAGAAGAAACCCAAAACGTTCTCATTGTTGGCATCTGTGGAAGGAAAGAAGTGGTCATAGCTGCATATTGATTTTATTCACAAGGAGGGTTGTCCTGTCTGCCATTCCTCAGAACCACTTGTCACATACTTTCCAATGCAAGTTCCAGGCTTGAGACTTCCAATCTTCGATCCAAAGCGCTCAGCGCTGCATTATCGCGCTGGTCCGTCAATTTCCATGTGCTCTCCGTACCCACAGCTTCACAATCAGGCCTTAGATGCCGCAATCAGCGCGAACGCCCGCATCATCCTCGCCACCGACCCTGACACAATCGCACTGATACTTGTCACGAAAATCATACGGCGCAAGGCCTTCCAACTGCTCCAGCGCCAGCTTCGCCGCCCTCACCCTCGCATACCTAGCGGACTTGCCTCTATCATGCGCAACAATTTCATTGTGGATCATGACAGCGACCACAACTTCCTTCTTCCCAACCTGCAGCGCGGGGACCTCTCTCGCGATGATACGGTATTGCTGACACCCGTACGTCTGATCAAGCAGGTGGTGCAAGTGAGTGCAGGGGTGATTGTTGGCGTAGCCGTCATAGAGGCTCATGTCCTCGAAGTATGGCTGGATGTGCTGATCGAAGAAGCGCTGCACTTCGGCGTAGTTGAAATCGGAGTCGACGAACATGGCTCCCACATAGGCTTCGACGATGTCGCCGAGACACTTGGGCGGATCTGAAATGCTAGTCCAGTAGTCCTTCGAGTCCGGTCCGGCTACGCTTTTGGCTTCGTTAAGCTCCGTCGCGAAGTCTCGGATTTGCTGCTCAACGGTGGCGTGGTTGTGCCGAATGTGTTTGTAGAAGCCTGTGTTGACGGCGATCATGCCCAGCGCACGGTTTCCGACCATGGCCATTTTGTGTTCGGTCAGCCATTGAGGGTCTTTGTCTGGGAACTTGTTGAAGATGTATGTAATGCTGGCCATGTCGAGTAGGGCGTCGCCGAGGAATTCAAGACGCTGGTAGTTTGGTAGCTTTTCGTAGAGATATGGCTGGGAGGGGTGGATGAATGCCGATCGAAGGAGGCGTGGATACCGGAAATGATAGTCGTGTTCCTGTTCGACTTTTGCAGCCGTGTCCCGCTGTGAAGCCGTGGATTCTGCAGTCTGGTATGCAGGAAGGTCATACGCGGATGAGTAGTCAGCCCACTTCAGCATCGTATGGTCCTCGCTACCCACGAGCTTGGTGACCACACTGACCGCATTGTCCCATTGGGTTGCCTCCCAGTGACCAGGCTTATCATGAGCCATGAAAGCTGCACCAATCATGGCTTCACAAACGTCCGCTATCGTTTTCTCTCCCAGGTTGTGTTTCGAACCAACATGCTGCTCCAACCCAGTCTCTTCGGTCTTCTGTGCACCCTTGCCCACGAGAAGCTTCAAGCCCTCGGGATACCAAAGCCGTCGGGAAAATGCTCTGCTGCGAATATACTCATACAACTTAAGCTTCTTGGCCACTTCGAACAAGTTTCTGTTGCACAGCATGAGCATTCGTCTGACATGGAACTCGAATTCGTTGTCGTTGGGGTTTTGGATGAACGTTGAGATGGTCGTCGCGGTTTTGAGAAAACAATCACCCATGAACTCCAAGCGCTCATAGTTGTTACCCATGCCGTGCTGAAAGTTTATGCGTTGCTCTGTCTCATGGTCACCACTGTTATCCGAGTCCTTCGTGATAGCAGCGAGTGCCATTGCGGGCTCGCATTCGACGCCCACCCTGTCAGCTGCTTCGAGCCCAATGAGGTAAGACTCGAAGCGCCAGATTATTGCTGGCCACGCGAAGCAAGAGACTGCCACTGAAGGAGGCAAAACTGAGATTTGAAGTGGCTGAGGACAAAGAAAGGCCTGTGTCGAGTCCTTGAGCTCCTTTGGAACGGGTGCAGCTAGCATATTGCGGCGGGTGAGCACCTTCTCGGTTTCTATCACAGGCTGATTGACATCCCAGGTGTCCTTGAACTTCTCGCGGGTGCTCTTGAACATGCTGTTGCTGTAATTCAAAATTGTCCCTTTCCACTTGCTTTTGGCGCTGCCTTCCGGCACAGGGTCCAAAGGCTTGAGAATCTTGCTGATGCATTTTGAATAGAACTTACGGCCGCCATCCCACTTGTCAACAATGAACCGATTGACCAGATCTACATCTGGCATGTCTGCTGACCATCTGCATTCCTCGGTCTCAGAGACTCGCTCCATTAGGAGCCAGTTCAGCAGAGAGGACGATGAGTTACCACTCATGTACTGTGATTTGTCGACAGGCGCCAGCCAGTAGGAGAACTTGGCAGGATCGTTTTCATAGGTCTTGCTGAAGACGTCTCTGAAAACTCGCAATGTGAAAGCATTGAGTAATGTCAGTGTATTGCCAGAGAGCACAAGTGGGCTATCGATCGAAGACGCGACAACTGGTGTCTCTCTACCGTCGTTCAGAAAGATAGGAAATCCAGGAAACTGTGGCATGGGCGTCCTGGTAAGCATCGCAAGTGGCTCGTGGTCACGCTCAAGACCTTCCGGGAAATCAACGATCGTTATGAAGAGCTTTTCAGGGAGACTGCCTCTTGTTTGCTCCCAGATCAGTGGTTTTGTCATCATGTCGTAGGCGAGACTCTTCTTCGTGTTGACAGCCAATTCAGCATTACGCATTGCTGGTAATTTCTTGACGTAGATTGGCTGAAGATGTTCGTCCAGGAACTCTTTCTGTCGTAGCATAAAGCAGGCTTCAAACGCGGCAGAACGCTTGGCCAATGTTTTCTTCGTACACACCTGCCCTACTGCAGACCGCACTGGCGCCCCAGCCGGGAGAATGACTTCTGCAACGAATTTGGCGCCAGAGTTAGTCACTGCATATGTAGGGTGTTGAGGCTCGTCGGCGTCCGTTGGGATCAGAGACACAAAGTTGGCCAAAAAGCCGAGTGCATTGCCGTATGTCAGTTTCGCACCCGTAGACTTCTCAATATACACCCGCAGGTTTTTCTCTTTCGCGAGAAGTTGCTCGATGGTGTCTCCATTCCCAGAAATCAGCCGGTCCTCAGGCATGAGTCTGCAGATACTCTTCATCTCCAATTCTCTGAAGCGTACATCGTTCATCGAGTTCACTTCAATCGAATTGCCGTGTTCAATCATATGGATGAATTTCGAATTCTGTTGCCTTGCTCTGCCTCGCGACTGGACGTACTGGACCATGGTGTTGTATAAGGAAAACCGAACGACCAGGTTGCAGTCTGGAACATCCAAGCCTTCCTCAGCTACTGAGGTCACGAAAAGGCAATTGATGTCACCCTTACGGAATTGCATCATCGTCACGACTTGTTGCCGGAAAGTGAAATTGTCCTCAGCCTCATCGCCGTTGCTGGAACCGGTCAGAAAGCCGGCGCGAAGGTGCATGATATTGATCCGCCGAAAGACCTCAGCAAGCAAGCGGGCAGAGTATCTCTGGTTGACGAAAACGAGGCATCTGTGGTTGGAAGGCCGCTCGAACTCTTTGTTAAGAAACTTCGCAAGATCTTGGACCTTGACGCTGAGGTCTTCCGTGTTGTGCGTAAAGTCAGGACGGAATTTCCATCTCCCAAGTACGTACTCCGAAGCATTTCGTACCTCCGCAAGATCCCTGTCAAGTTCGGCTCTGGAGCTACCAATAGAAGAGGCATAGAATCTATGTTCCACTTTGGCCTCGTACCTGCGCAGCTTATTCTCGGCGAGTGCGTCCACTAGGTATTGGTCAGCACACCAAGGCCCCAATTCGGCAGCAATGTCTTTGGCCGTGTTGAAAATCTTCCGGAAAACTCCGACATGAGCAAATCGCGCCTTCGTAGCAGCCAAGAATTCGGTGTCAAATGGCTGCTTGAGCGCGCCATACTGCAAGACCAGTTCTTTTCTATTCTTGAGCGTCTGCTGAAAGCTCAAATCGGTGGCTGTCGCAATCCGACTGTCCAGTAGGCTTTCCAGCTCCCACGCTGCTTGCGCGACATCCCCTTTTGAGTCAATAGGGCTCGCAGTCATGCCGAAGACTCTTGGACGCGAGTTGTGATCTAGCTCGGCAAGATAGTGGTCTTTGACGATTCTCGCGTATGCATGGTTCTTCTTGGTGTGGTGAGCTTCGTCAAACACGAGTAAATTAATCTGCTGGATGGTAATGTAGCTGCGAGAAAGGCAATGCAGTAGGATGTCAGCGGTGCAAACGATGACCTTGTTTTCCGAGAAATGTTTAGCCCAGGATGTTTTGGACCAAGTGTCTGTTTTCATGGAGCCACAGAAGCGAGCGATGCTGTGGTCCAGATTCGCCTCCAGCACTGCGTGCTGCTGGAAAACGAGGGTCACAGAGGCCACGAGAAAGAAAGTGATCTTGGGTGGGTTGCCAGCGGCTCGTGACTCGAGTTCTTGATCAATAATCCAGCGAATGAGAAGCACGGCAATCAAAGTCTTGCCGGAGCCAGTATCAAGCACAGCAATCGTGTTCTTCTGTTTTGCCCTTTCGAATAGTTCGAGTTGATACTCGCGTGGATTCTTCACAATTTCGGCGCTTTCGGTTTGCGCCATCAGAGACTGGACACTAGCAAGCTCGTTTTCGTTTTCCTCGACATCATCTTTCCTACGTTTTTGGGTGGAGACTTGAGCTGCGTCGGTTTTGAGCCATGATTCAAACAAAGCCTTCTGTGCTCGACGCCTTTCTGATATGGTGCTTGGGATGCCAGTAGATGGTAGCGAATCGTCCTCGGTATCCCAATTCAGACTATCAGCGTCATCGTCGCGGCCGACCACATTCTCCTCGAGTGTCATTGCCGGCAAGTTGCTGTGGCGCTTCGGAGAGCGTCGGTTTCCTCAGATTGTTGAAATGCGAACGAATGAGCAGTGGGCCGATGTTTCATCAACGGGTCATGTCGTGTAAAGAATGGGGATGATGATGTGAAAGATGTACTTGCATGAAAGGTGGTTGTTTGTGGTTGAAACAATCAGCGTTGCTGCCTACACGCGACTTGCATATGTGTGTCGCGTTAGCTCCTGCCGCACATGTAAAAGGAAACTTTCCAAGCAAGGGCAAACAGCGTGCGACAAGTGAATGTTCCAAAGCGTCAGGTTCCCATATTGATTTATGTCGTCTCCAAGAAGTTAGTGACACACGGGTTGGATCGGCCCGGGAGCCGCTTTCACATGTCGCTCCAGAGCTCCAGCGAAAGTTACAGTACAGCACCTATTCGGGCAAGTGACGTGACATCAAATCAAATCCCACTCAAAAGGCACACTCCTCGATCACTCCCGCCACCTGCACACCAAGATGGCCGAAGAACCGCGCAGCATACGTTCCGTCTACGATGACGCAGAGCAAAGACGCAACATTCTGGAGAACTCTCCTAGCAACTCCTCCGCCTACCAGGATAATCTTCTGGCCTCTCTCCAGCTCTACGAACAGTGCCTCAGCATAGCGGACCGCATATCACTCTTCAGTCCGAACGAGTCTCTCGAAGACATCACATCCGTCGACCTCCAATTCCTGCTTCTTCATTTCCGCGTCGCCGAGCTATGTATGAGGATCAACGGCCAAAATCGCAAGGAGATCCTTCAAGCCGCCCAAAGACACTACGAGCAGTACCTAAAGTTGCTTGACAACTACGACATCTTGGAGAAGGGCGACGCAAATCTACTCGAGCAGTTCCGCGAATCTCCCAACACATTTTCCACAGCCCAGACCAACGATCCTGCGACAAAGCGAGACATCAAGATCAAGAGGTTCAAGGAAGAGAAGTCGCTGAAGCAAAAGCTTGAATACCTGCGCAAGAACCCGTCAGTCCTCCAGAACGACGACGACGCATACCGCGAGCTACAGCTCACGAACATCGCCTACTGCACGCACCAAACCTTCGCCTCGCTAGAGTCCATCGCGCAGGAACTGCACATCCTGTCTCTTGCGCCTCCAGGCCCACCGCCAGACTACTCACAGCCGAGACCGGAAGATGCACGCGACCGCGACAGGAAATCAGACGGGTTCTCGGAACGTCTCGACTCCCAGCATCTCTCTGCCGGGATGAAGGGTCCTCTGCTCGATAGCAAGGGCAAGCCGCTCCGTCCATTTACCCTGCTCGGTAGCAAGAGGCAGGAATTCTCGGATGGCGTTTTCAGACCCGATCACAGCCTTCCTACAATGTCGATCGACGAATATCTGGAAGAGGAGAGGAAGCGCGGTGGTATAATCGAGGGTGGTGGAGAAAAGAGCGGCATCAAGCCGCAGGTTGATGAGGACGATTATGAGCTTGCGGATCGCGAGACCATGAAGGCAAGAGAATGGGACGAGTACGTCGAGGCGAATCCCAAGGGAAGTGGAAACACCATCAACAGAGGATAAGCAAGCAGCAGCAGCATGTAGAAACGAGTGCACGCGAATGATACGAGTTAGCGTGCCCACTTTCAAGATTTGG
The DNA here is from genome assembly GCA_030772445.1 of Cladosporium sp. MBC 237. Taxonomy (NCBI): domain Eukaryota; kingdom Fungi; phylum Ascomycota; class Dothideomycetes; order Cladosporiales; family Cladosporiaceae; genus Cladosporium; species Cladosporium sp. MBC 237. The sequence continues at coordinate 413,514 of JAPHCH010000039.1, forward strand.
AAAATAGTGTTTCGTCAATTGTTTCATCGCTAGTCAAAGCCTCTACCGTAACTGGGAGGCTGTTCCACCTATATCGCCACAACGCCGTGAACGCCATGCTGGCCTGAGATGTGTAGATTAATAGTAGCCGCCCCTGCCCCTCCTACCGCCCCTACCTCTGCCGCCTCCGCCACCGTGGCCGCCCATGCCGCCTTGCTCCTGTTGCATGATAGCGATTTGCTGCGCACTGAGGCCTTCGGTGTTCATGCCACCTCCGAAACCTTGTCCACCTCCACTCGGTCCAGAAGGTGGTTGGAATTGACCCTGTCCGCCCTGGCCTCCAAACCCGCCCTGGCCGCCAAAGCCAGGCCCTCCAGGTGGTTGTGGTGTGTGCCCTCCTCCTCCAGGTCCGCCGGGCATGCCGCCCATCATTGCCATGAACTGGTTCATGTCCATCTTACTGGGATCCATGCCTTGCGACATCATCATCTGCATCATCTGGTCCATGTCGGGCATACCAGGCGGCGCCGGGCCGGGCATGCCTGGCATTCCACCGCCGCCGAGCATGGCTTTCATTTGCATGTCTTCATCCTTTTGCTGTGCGATCGTTCCCGCCATGTTTTGTTGCCTCACACAGTACTGCGTCCATGTGTACTCGTCGAAGCCGTAGTTGAAAAAGTCGGTCTGATCTGTGCCAGGTAGGCGCCAGAGTTTCGAGTTCTCAGCGAGGTCGGCGTCGATATCCAGAAGGGTGATGGGTTTGTTGACTCCGGGCCAATTGGGGTTGGCTTCGAGGTTGATGGTGCTTGTGCGGATCTGAGGGAAGTCTTTGCCCTCTTTACCGCCGTGGGTAGGCGCACCTTTGTATGTGGTGGTTGTACTTGTCGCATGTTCGGTCTTGGGGACTTTCGAGGGTGGTGAAGGGTCGATTGATGCTGTGCGATCGTGCGGTGCTGTTTGTGGCTTCGCAGATGTTGCGCGTGGTGGGCTATACAGAGGTCAGATTGAGAACATTCGCGGCGAGGTTGCTGGACAAGACGTACACGGACTCTGATTTCACGCCTTCGGGTCGCTCAGTCGTGATCTGGATATCCTGTGTGGCAGAATATTAGAATGGCATTGCTGGCTGGCTATGTATGTGATTGGACTCGTACATCTTCACTGTCCTCTTCCTCTTCGCTCACGTCCATCTGCTCTGGCTTGACCTGAGCATCACCGTTTGCAGGCGCCTGCTCTGCGTTGTTTGGCGAGGCGCTGCCATAAAGATCATCTTCTTCGTCCTCCATTGTGTAATATGTGTGATATTATGGTTAAACAGGTGGGTATTGAGATGCTGGCGCAAGTGAAGGTCTCGAGGTCCAGACAAGGTTGGTTTTAGCGTGCGGCCGGGACGCGCCAGGTCAAAGCTCTCTTCTGCCAGACTTTCGCGCGCGTTGTTGCTTGCGCGAAGCCGCATCTGCATCTAGAGAATCCTAACCTCACATCACCACCAGCAGCTTTTGCAGCAGCTTCTTCCTCTTCTTCTTCTTCGCGCTTCATCACCCCGCACTTAGTTTTCAGCTAATTCTTGTATTGTCATCACATTTGAGTGCTGCCGCGACAATAGCAAACCTCTTCCTATTGTGCTCCCGTAGGCCTTAAGAGACGTGAGTTTTACCAATCCCTCTTGCCCCTCGACCCTCACAACACACGTACATGAAGGAGAAAGCTGACGACCTCGATGGCAAATCCAGCGTTCAGAGGCGCAAGACGTCTCGCATCCACCGCTATGGCGTTTGGTCGTTCCAATTCGCTTTCCATCAACACCGGCGCAGCCAACTCCACATTGTACGCATCTACTTCCATTTCTTCTTCATTTCCCCAGCAGACTCCTCCTCCAACATCCAACAATTTTTCCGGTCGTATCGGTATCAGAGCTCCGATTACGTCAGATCAGCGCGATGCAACCAACAGTGAGAGCACCATGGCTTGATCCCAACTGGATGCCACCACCTGGTCCGCCAATGCCCGACGAATCTGCAGAGGACTCGTAGGAAGATCCTCCGGATGATCGCGACATTGCTCCTGTTCCAGACAAACCGAGCAAATCTCGCAGAAGTGGTGGCGATTACAAGGTGAAGGGAGCCGAGCGCGACCTAAACCAAAGTGAAGCACCATGGATCAACGCCAACTGGCAACCGCCACCCGGTCCAGCAATGCCGGAACGCTCTGAACCCATCGACCCTAATTACAACAGATTTCTTCGCCCAACATTTCACCGCTCAGACCTTGCAGGACCAGGACCGAGAAAGACGCTAACACCACGCCAAAGTGGATCACAGCAAGGCGGAGGCCTTTTTGGTGGCGGCGCAGCAACGTCGCAACCTCAGCAATCTGGCGGCCTTTTCGGCGGCAGCACCACGCAAACGTCACAACCGCAAACCGGCGGTCTCTTCGGCGGTGGTGCCCAGCAAAATACTTCAAGCTCCACAGGCGGTCTCTTCGGAAACACGCAACAGAACACTCAACCTTCCACGGGCGGACTTTTCGGCAACGCACAACAAAACCAAAGCCAGCAAGAACAAAAGCCTGCTGGTGGCGGCCTCTTCGGTGGAGGCGCAACGACTCAACAGACTTCCACTCAGCAACCAGCGGGTGGCAGCCTCTTTGGCGGGCTGCAGTCTAACACCATGAACAAGCCAGCTGCCGGCACCGGTTCCCTGTTTGGCAACACTACCACTCAGCAGCCGCAACAGCAACAAGGCACCGGTCTTTTTGGCAACACCACTACTCAGCAGCCTGCACAGAACTCTTTGTTCGGCGGCCTGAACCAATCTCAGAGTCAACCGCAGCAACAGCAGCAGCAGCAGGCTGGCCAGACTTCTCTACTTGGTGCATCCCGCTACAACCAGTCTCAGTACCAGCCTTTCGTTACTGGTCGCCTTACCATGGGCCAGGGAGGCGGAGCAGCACCCCAGCCTACCGCCACACCTGCCACCAAACTCGACTGGTCAAACGTACGCAACACCACCCGCTTCAATGATCTCACAGATGAAGCCAAGCAGGATATCGAAAAGATTGACAAGATGATCTCGGACCAAGAGGATCTCTGCAAGCAAATCGAGGCTTTCCTCCCCAACCACCAAAATTCCATTGAAACTCTCGGCCCCGACGTGCAACTCATCACTGAGAAGCTTGATGAAGTTGACCGCAGCCTTGCCATCGACGCGCAAGGTGTTCAGCAAGACAAGAACATCACCGAGAAAGACGAGATTGACATCGCTCGTTGCATCCGTATCGTCGACAACCTTCGCATGCCGTCGCAGTACGTCTACCATCCCGCCGCCAACAGTGGCCGCCAGCCGCAGCCGCCGGCCTGGGATGACACCTACGACGTCGATCTCGTCGGCAACTACTTCCAACCGCTCACGCAAGACATGGCGAAGCTTCTGGCGACATACTCCGGCAACCTGGCTGAGATCGAGAGCCACATGGGCACGATCGAGCAGACAGCTGTGGCGCATGCACAGCAGCTGCATGCTCAGCGTTCCGGCGCGAGCAGTCACCGCGATGTTGGTGCGGACAGTGTCAGGCAGCTCGCAGACACTCTCAGAGGCTTCGAGGCCAGCATCCTCACTGCCGCCGGCAAGGTCGGTGGCTGTCGCGAGGGCGTCAACGAGCTCGTTCTGGGCAGATACGGCAGCTCTCAGGCTGTCAGGAGGCCTTGGTGAGTGGCCGCCAAAGAGGGCGGTGATGATTGGAGGAAATTTTTCAGCTTTCGGCGCGGTCGGTGACTTTTACTCTGGCAAACGGTGCATCGTGGCGGGAAATTACCAAAGCCACGCATTGCAATGGCGTTGGGTGTTGCATATGTACTACTAGGGACGCGTTTGCGTAGGGTCGAAGATAAGGTGGCAGGCCTCATGGTGGACATCATCGAAAGTCTTCTCAGTTGGCTTGACAGAAAGAAGAATAGGCAAATAACAAATTGATCAATTCGTTCCACCCAGGAAGTATCAATTAGACCCATGAAGTACCATTCTGTCAATGCGAATGTTCAAGTAATATTTACTTTCGTCGACATTCTTCACAAATGACAAGCCGAACGGCGTCTATTCCGAATCCTCGCTTCCCGGATTGTCAGCCGCAATGTTCAGCCCCGCTTTCGCAGAGCCGCAAGCGCAAGCGGGCAGAGGCATCCCACATCGATGAAGTCACCCCAAGAATAGCGAGGAGGGAGATGATTGTTGTCCCGCTGGCAGTTGGTTAGGCTGCTGCTCTCTTCGTTACATACATACCTACCCATCCATGCCGCTGCATAGCAATGACCACCTCCTCGCTAGCCGGCGTCTCCAGCGATGAGTTCGGAAACACGCCCACCACAAACTCCCACACCCACGAACAGCAGCAGCAGGACTCACTGCCCGTCATATGCTCCAAAATCCACCAACGCCTAGAAGCCTTCCTTGCCTCAGAACCTCGCAATGAGCGACTGCGTGGAGTGCAAGAGCAGAGTCGTCTGAGTTTACGAATCATAGAAGAGGCACTCGACAGATACAGGTGAGTCTTTCAACATGCAAAGATCCAAGGAAACCACGCATGCACAGGAGGAACGCTGACGGCTAAGCGCTCAAGTCTAGATGAACTCTCCCTCTCCTACAACGGCGGCAAGGACTGCCTGGTCCTGCTGATCCTCTACCTCTCCGCCCTGCACAAGCACACCACGAAGCGCAAATCCTCCACCCAGCCCTTAGGAACCGACACACCCCTCGCGCCTCGCACGCTGCCCTCAACCCTCCCGTCCGTATACATAGTATCCCCCCACCCCTTCCCCGAAGTCGACACTTTCGTCAACGACAGCGTGCAAACCTACCACCTCTCCCTCGCGCGCTACTCCAAACCCATGCGCGAAGCCTTCACCGACTACCTGGCCGACCACCCCCCCATCCGCGCCATCTTCGTCGGCACGCGGCGCACAGATCCCCACGGCGCGGAGCTGAAATACTTCGACCCGACGGATCGCGGCTGGCCTTCTTTCATGCGCGTCCACCCCGTTATCGACTGGCATTACGCCGAGGTTTGGGCTTTTCTCAAAGAGCTGGACGTCCCTTATTGTGGGTTGTATGATTTGGGGTATACGAGTTTGGGAGGCACGACGGATACGCATCCCAATCCGGCGTTAAAGGTGGGTGCGGAGGGATTTAGGCCGGCGTATGAGTTGGAGCAGGATGAGGAGGAGAGGTTGGGGAGGGATAGGTAGGGTAGGGTAGGTGGGAGATGGGATGTTGGATTTGGATTTGATGGACATAGAGGTTGCATGGTTGCTATTTAGCGTAGAGTGAAAAAGTATATGTATGGATGTTGTATGCATCGCTTGATGCGGTTGCAGGCAATGTTCAATTCTACTTTATTGGGACGTTTGAACGAAGTGACAATCAGTAATAATGGTCGTATAACGTTGATATGGTATGCAGACATTGATCGAATGTGTCATCGCTGAGTCGGAGTGGTAGTTTATTGGAGACACTCAATGGCAATTGCAGTGGCCTGGGCATGCAATATGATCGTCTAAACTCAGCATCATGGTCTTTGCTTGTCCACGTGCAATATAGAACGTAGGAGATGGCCGGCAAGAGACAAGAGACCCTTCAATCATTCGGTGTCCTGTTCGGGACCGCTCGCTGGCCGCGGCAGCCGTTGATAACGCGAGAGGTGGGTTGCCTTTACCTCCGGAACCTTAGGCTTTGTGAACCCATCACCTCATCTACCTAGTTGCTCGTATGAAGCAACTGCCAACAGTCTTCTACTACATGCAAAGACAAGTATTGAGTATTCAGAAAGACCCAAAACAAGCCGCAATGGTTGATTATTGTGTCCAGTTCAAGCAACCCATCATCCGAGGCTCGGGATTCAATGACCGAGAAGGGCAGATCAGGTGAGAAGTCAAAAACCGTTATCGCCAGTGCGGTGCTGCGGGACTGTCTACCCTAGCACACCATCATCCCAGACTAGCCGATGACTAGTTCCGAGGGTCGAGCTGCTTAAGGTCCACTAACGTTACTAACTGCTGCATGCGCGTGGGTGGAGGTGGCATGCATTGGGGCGGTCACAGCTACCCTGCAAAACATTATTATTCTGTAGGAGGTAGGTGCCGAGCTTTTCTTCTACTCTCTTTCTGTTATTCGCTTCCTGTGTTCTCTCTCACACTCTTACCCACTAAGGAAGCTGGGTTGTCGGTCGAGGCGTGAAGGCAAGATGAGCAGGCCGATCAAGAGACAGCAGAGCCGGCAGTCCGTCGAGCAAACGGCTAGGAGCTTTGGGACGTCATACAGGTCGGGACAACATGCACTGGAGATCGCTGAGCAGTCAATTGCAAGGGATTGCGAGGGCGAAGATGACGAGGTAGGAGAGGGCGGCGACCTCGAAGGTGCTCTTAGTCGGACCACTTCGCGCGACCGCGCTGGTTTGTCGCAGCACTCAATGGCTGGCAGCTACAGGCGACCCAGCTATGTGGCTGGCGCTCCGAGGCCCTTCCTGGGTGCGCAGCAGCCTGAAAGGACCGTATCCTCTGACCTGGAGCGTGAGGCCGCTATTCGCGAGGAACGTAGCCTTCTTCGCGATAACAACCTTATCCCGCCGAAGCACTCGCAGCGAAGACCTAGTGCGTCTTCCAACAACGGTTCTGGCAAAGCTCTCAAGCGTTACGCATCCACTTCCGCTTTCTCTCGTCATAAGAGTGCTCGCTTGAATGAGGAGGAGGCCACGACAGACCAAGGCGAAAACACCACCGAGCCAACCGAAGCCACCTCCCTCCTTCCCAATGGCGACGACTCGCAGGAGCCCGAGGACTCCGCGGAGGACATCGACCGCAAATGGGAAGAGGCGATCATGAACGGAAGCACCAAGACAACATGGCAGCGTGAAGCCAAAGTCCTCGTCCGCTACTCCGCGCCGTTGATGCTCACGTTCGTCCTTCAAACGTCTCTCACTCTCACATCAGTCTTCACGGTAGGACATATTGGTAAAATCGAGCTTGGAGCCGTTTCTCTGGGAAGTATGACGGCGAATATCACCGGTTATGCCGTCTACCATGGATTGTCTACGAGTCTAGATACCCTGTGTGCACAAGCCTACGGCAGCGGACGAAAGAAGCTGGTGGGCTTGCAGCTCCAGCGCATGGTCTTCTTCCTGTGGACCATTACCATTCCCATCGCCGCTGTCTGGCTTGCTGGAAGCCGTATCCTCGGAGCCATCGTTCCGGAGAAGGAAACGGCAGAACTCGCAGGACTGTACCTCAAAGTCTTGGTCATCGGTGCTCCCGGCTATGCTCTCTTCGAAAGTGCCAAACGTTACGTCCAAGCCCAAGGCCGCTTTTCAGCAACCATGTACGTGCTGCTCATCTGTGCACCACTGAACGTCTTCCTCCACTGGCTCCTCGTATGGAAACTGGGCTTCGGCTTCATCGGCTGCCCCATCGCCGTCGTCATCACCGAAACTCTCATGCCCATCCTCCTCTTCCTCTACGTCCGCTTCGTCGGCGGGATGGAATGCTGGCCGGGCTTCTCGCGCAAAGCCTTCGTGAACTGGGGTCCGATGATCCGCCTCGCACTGCCGGGACTCATCATGGTGGTAGCGGAGTTCCTCGCTTTTGAGATCCTCACGCTCAGCTCCAGCTACATCAGCGCCGAACATCTTGCGGCAAACACCATCCTACAGAGTCTCAGCGTGCTGACCTACCAACTCCCTTTCCCGCTCAGTATTGCCGCCAGCACGCGCGTGGCGAATCTCATCGGCGCCACGCTCCCTGACGCTGCTAAGGTGACCGCTCGCGTGACATTCATTGTCGGCACGGTGCTTGGCATGTTTAACATGCTCATGCTAAGCATTTTCAGACAGTACATCCCGCGTCTGTACTCTAACGATCCAGACGTCATCAGTCTCGCGGCAGGCGTCTTGCCCCTCTGCGCTGCTTTCCAACTCTTCGACTCCCTAGCAGCTCAATGCAATGGCTTGCTTCGTGGTCTGGGAAAGCAAGAAGTTGGTGGGTACATTAACTTGTTCGCATACTACGCCGTAAGTGATCACCGGTTTTCGCACAAAGTGAAGTGACAACTGCACGCACGGATGCTAATGAATCATCACAGATTGCCATGCCCATATCTTTCGGCACTGGTTTTGGTTTGCACTGGGACTTGTACGGTCTTTGGGCTGGTCCTGCTGTGGCTTTGGGCCTTGTCGCAGGCATCACGGCGATTTATATTTATCGGGTTTCATGGCAGAAGGCTAGCGAGGAGGCTGTTAAAAGGAATGAGGCTGGATAAGATTGGTTGGATGCTTGTGTTGATATTATGTCGGTATAGAAATCCTTTGGCTAATACTTCCAGTCTGTGCTGTGGTCCCATCATCGTAACGCATAACAAACCCATGCCAAAGATCCCACTCCCCTCAAGCAATCGTAACCCTGAAATCGCAAGCCATCACCACCCACCACCGTCCTCTCGCATCTCAACTAGGCCTCAAACTTCTCAAAAACCCCTTCTGCCTCCCCAAACTCCCTCATCACCGCCTCCCGCCTCCTCTCCCCCCTAACGACAAACCTCGCTGGGAAATCATACGCGCAAACCAAAAACCCCTCACAATACCCCGTCGCCGCATCGCAATCCACCTCCACCTCCCTCCCGCCCTCCCCAACCTGCGGCAAAATCTCAAACGCCCAGAGTAACTTCGCCATCGCGAGGAACAAATTCCTCTCCGCCAAGTGAATCCCCGGACAGAGTCGTCGCCCCGCGCCGTAGCCGTAGTGGTCTCTGTCTTCGTGGGGTCCGTTTGCGAGCTCGGGCGCGAGTTTCGTGCAGCCCGCGAAGTGGTCCGGGTCGAAGTTTGAGGGGTCCTTGAAGCGCGTGGAGTCGTGTTGGAGACCCCACGCGTTGATGATGATGGCTGTGCCTTTGGGCAGGAAGTAGCCGTCGACCCAGTCGTCTTGCGCCAGAGCGTGGGGGAAGGCTAGAGGGGTGACGGGCCGCCAGCGCATGGTTTCTTTCACGCACTGGGCGACGTAGGGGAGGGAGGAGTAGTCTTGCCACATCGGGCTGCGGTCTGGAGGGACGACGGAGTCGATTTGCGCCTGGGCTTTGCGTTGGATGGCTGGGTTGGCGACCATGGCTTGTACGAACGCCGTGATGATGCTGGCGGACGTGTCGCTTCCTCCTTCCGTTAGCGTGCCGCCTAGGAACCAGAGTTCGTGGTCGCTGTAGGTCATGCCGGGGGCGGGTTTTTCGCTCTCCACTTGGTCGAGGACTTTGTCCATTAGACTGTCGCGGGAGCCGGAGGAGGCGCGGCGGGCACGCAGGGAGGAGAGGAAGGAGGCGTAGAGGGCGTTCATCGAGTGTTGGACGTGGGTGGCGCGGTCGAGCCAGTTGAGGAAGATGCTTTGGGGGAGGTAGTGCAGGAGCGGGTATATGTCGACGGGGGGTGTGGCGCCCGTTTCCATTACGCGGGACCAGATTTCCATGAGGCTGTAGAGGCTGGTGAAAGTGAGCGTCATGAGTCCGGATGAAGGTTTGAATGGCGATCACTCACCGTTCCATATGTTCCGTCTGAGGCGTTGGCGTCCGGACGCCCCAAACGATAGACATCGTTACGGAATTACTGAATCGCTTGGGATGCAACATGTGATCCTCTGGTTTCAGCAGATAGTCTCTGATCATCTGTCTGGCCTCAGCCTCTTGCAAGGGCAAGTGTTGCTCATCTAAAAACCATCAACACAAGGCCAACCCACAGAACTAAACAACCAAAACCTACCCACAACTTTCTCCATCAGATTCCCATGCAACAACTTCCTCGTCGACCTCCACTGCAGCCCATAATCCATCAGAAGAATATGATCCCCACCAGCAATCAAACTCGCCACATACGACTTCGGCCGTTCGGAATACATCGCACTCTTCTTATCGACGAGCTGTTTGATCAAACGACGATCCGTGATCACAGCAGCGGTTCCAGTGCCGAGTTTCAAAGTGTAGAGGCCGCCATACTGTTCTGCCCATTTTGTGAATTGGAAGTGGGCGCCTTTCTTGGGGATTTGGTGGATGTTTCCTAGAATTGGGAGGGTCGGTGGGCCCGGGGGGAGGTGTTTCTCTCGTCGACCGGGGAAGGTGAGGATGTAGGCTGTGAGGGCGAGGGAGGAGATGAGGACGACTAGGAGAATTGGCGACATGGTTTGAGGCGGTGCTGAGTTGTTGGTGAGTCTGTAGTGGTTTTTGTTGGATGCGTTGATTGCTTTACACTCCTTTGGTAGAAGAGGTTGACACATTCCTCTGCCTTACATAGGTTACTATATATGTAGACCGGTTCGGTGAGGGGTTCCGCCACGACTGTAGCTGTCAGATCCAATGTCACATGCGGGGGAGAATCTCAAAAAAGTATCAATGGCATATAGCCGTTTGTCTCAGAATACATCTGAACGATCGTAGTTTGCAAGTGATTTATCGATCAACATCATCCTGGCTTACCTGATAGGAGGTAGTTAGGAGATAACCTCCCAACTCCCCAGTCAAGCCAAACCGACGATTCAAACCACCAAAGTGATAGTAAAACTTGAAAGTCTCACCGGTACTTCTACAACTAATGAATCGCCGCCCAAACCCACTCCACGGTTCCCACTGCCAAAAAATCGTGCGAAATAGCACTCTAAAATGCCCTCGACCTCCCCACCTTGATATTCACACCAAAAGCAAAAGATCAAGTGCCCTAAGACGGAGTTGAACCGGCGACCTCGTCATTACTAGTGACGCGCTCTACCAACTGAGCTATCAGGGCGAATTCGCTGGTTGTGATACCAGGAATCGATGAGTAACCATGCTGCAAAACTGTTTATGTACCCTTGATCGTTGAGTGCTGAGATGTGAACGATGGGGGTCGACCTTTGTCGAAGCCAGAGAGAAATGGACCGATGAGCCAGTTAGCATGGATTCCGATCGTTGAGTGAGAGTGAACAGTTCATCCAGAGAAGACTGGGCAGCAGTGAAAAACGACGAGAAAGAACAGGGAACAATAAGATTTCCTCTCCGCTCTCAAGCTGGAAAAGATATAATTACAAGATAAAAGCGCTCGAGCATATATTTTGGTACATGAGAAGCGAAATTCATCCTCATGGATCCTGAGATTGAGGCTTTGAGCAAGGCATCTTGTTCCCCAGCCCATCAAGCCTTCCATCGTTATAGGCTTGAGCAGACCTCCGAATCGTCGCTGTGCGCCTGCTCCTCTTGGGTATCACTTCGTAGCCTAACCGGGCCGGTCTTCCCTGTATCCAACTAACACATAGTATGGATATCGAGTATCCTCCATGTAAGCCGCGAATGGGCTTTATCGCTCTGGATTTCCGACGAGCGGCTATAGTCCAGATCCAATGGTGTCAATCGAGGTCTCCACTAATGGCCTGCATCACTTGACCGCTTCGGCCTCCACAGTCTCAATTTCAAGCTTCTCTTCAGCAACGCTCGTAGATTCCTCAGACGCCTCCTTAGCACCAGCAACAGCAGGTTCATCCGGCTTCTCCTCCGGCTTCTCACCCAGCTTCTCCCGCATTTCCTCCAATTCCTTGCGCAGCTCCGCGATAGCAGTTTTCTGCGCTGCATCGCTCTCTTTCAGCACGCGAATATACCGGTTCGCACTCTCCACCGTAGCAGCCTTTGAGCTATTGCTCTTCACCGCAGCCTCGCGGTCTTTCTCCTTGGCTTCCTGGCTGTCGTCGTCACCGGCGTCGGCTGTCATGAGTTCTTCGGCACGGGCTCCGGATGATGCGGGGATGAGGGATTGCATTTCTTTCAGAGCATCGTTGATACGATTGCGGCGGCCTTGCTCGGCGACTTTGTGCGATGTGCGTTTACTTGTGAGGCCGGTTGAGAGTGAATCGGGGTAGGAGATGCCGGGGAGATGGTTGCCTTCGAGGAGGTTCTGGTAGTTGGATTTGGAGGCGAGTAGGAGGGCGTGGGTGGGAGAGTGGAGGCTGGCTGTTGATGGCGGGTTAGTTGTTGGGTCATTTGTGTGGAACAGCGTACGGTAGTGACTTACTGCCTTCAGGGAGCAATGGCTTTATGCTCGGGCTGACTTTAGGTCGGAGTGCTGGAGAAACCAATGCTGAGTTCGTAGTGCTGACGCTACCGCGCTTTTTGCTGGTAGCACGGCTGCTTTTGCCGTCTTTCTTCTCCTTCAGAAGTCCAGCAGGGGTACTTGCTGTCATTGGAGATAATGCATGTGCAGGACTGTTGGAAGCAGACATAGGTTTGCTAGATGGAGTGCTCAGGGGGCCGAGTTTGGGAGTTTTGCGTGCGGGCATAAGACGAGGCGTTGGTTCTTGGGAGTTCAAGACTTGTGAATGTGTCGCTGTTGAGCCTTGGTTTTCCGCGGCCTCGGGGAGTTCGAGATCTTCCAAGGAAGCCTGTCCCATCTGGCCGGAGATGCCAGTACTTGCAGGCGCATTCATGTCCTGAGCACCCTTCATAGAAAGAATGGACTTCGGAGTGGCTGCCGGTCCAGAGGCGCTCTGATTTTGCGGAATAATGGCGGGCGATTGCGAAACCGATCCGGGTCTGGGTGGAGGCCCCATAGGCAGGTCGTTCAGCGCTTCTGGCGATACACTATCGTTCTCCGAGCTCTCGAGTGGAGGCGGCATTTGAAAGCCTGCAGATTTAGGTGTGACATGGCCAGATCGCTGAGGATCCTGCATCATAGTATCTGCATCTTTGTGTGCCAACACCACAGACTTTCGTTTTTGCGCTTTCTGTATGGGACTCTGCTTTACCTTATTCATCGCAAAGGTCCTCGGTGTCGCCGGCTTCCTTCGAGTGGGCTTCTTGGGTTGCGTCGATGATTCCGAGGGCGCAGTACCCTCGCCACCCATTTCAGTGTCTCCATTCGGGTCGATCGGACTCGGTGCCGCCGAGCTCGCAGCAGTACTGGGGTTCGTGTAGTAGCCTTGCTGAAGGGGTGTGAATTGTTGTCGGGCTTGTGATTGGTTCTGAGCGTGAAGTGCGGGTGATGTGAGAGGCGAGAAAAAGTCGCCTGGCACAGTGAAATCTTGGTGAATATGATATGGTGTACTTGACGGCGAGGCCAATGGTGTGAATTGCACTTGCTGCTCCTTTCGCATCTGATATTGCTGTTCGAGCATGGCTCGTTGCTGGGCGTCCATTTGCTGTTGCATGAAGCGTCCAGCCTCGCCGTGGATCTCGAGGCTGTTGGGCGTAGGAGGAACTTGGTGGCTAGGCGGGAATTGTTGCTGATGATTGAATTGAAAGTTGGAATGTTGTTGCTGTGGGTATTGTTGCTGCATTGTTGGCTGGTACATAGGGTCCGCTCCAAAGTGCATGCTATTCGCTATAGGCTGGTTGTTGAACTGCTGCTGTCCAGCCATAGAGCTTGATATCCCAAAATCGTGTTGGTCTCCGAAATCTTGTGCAGCAGTGCCAGGTGGTGCACCCAATTGGCCCATGTTCTCATCGAAAGGTGTAGTCGGGTGCGTGCCCGGATGTGACTGCGGCATGTGTTCCCCAAAACTATTGCTGTCCATGTCTGGTAGACTGTCAAGGTTGAAGTCATCAATGTTGAAGATGTTGGAGATATCGTCGAGACTTGTGGTCATCGAGGCCATATTTTCTATGTTTTCGGGCGCCTGCGACCAGACCTGGTCGGCGGGGACGTTCATGGTGATAGTAGGCGGGCTTGCGAGGCGCGACGAGCTTAAAGCTGCGCGCGAAGAGTGCAGCGCAGCACTTCTGTATCTCTATTCAAGGAGAAAGGCTGTGAGTCGAGGAGTATTGTGTCGGTCGAGGCCGCGGGTGGCCGTGGTGCCGCGGTGGGGTGTGGTTGACGAAGTGAAACGGTCGCAGCTGGTACAGCGGGCTTCAAGTTGGGAAAGCGACGTTCTGGAAGTTGCACAGCTGCGGCTGGACAAGTGGACGGCAAGTCGACTTGAGCGACGAAGGGAGGAGCGGTATCGTCAAGGTCAGGCGTGTCACAGACGCAGTGGTCAAAGAGAATGATACAGCAGGCACACGAGCACGGAGAATAATATTGAACGGACAGAGGGGCGGTAGCGACAGGCTTTGGTTTGGGACAAAGGCAGTTTCACTCGCTAAGTCAACTCGCAGGGAAGGGCCGAGGGGAGGGAAGTGAAGTCAGAGCACATGTCCGTCCATGCGTGCGCGCGCCGTCCACCGCCGCATTATCCCCACTGCGCGGAAGATACAGAGTGGGTTGGGATGGCGCTCAGGCGCGGGCGCGCGCAACGATTTGCTCCCAAACTCTCGACCTCGCCGTCCTGAAGCGCTTCCCGGTGCTGGCGCGCTAGAGAGCGATGAAGGCCGCTACGTATTCAGCCGACAAACCCTGCTGGGGAGGCTGGCTGAGCTAGTTCTCGCCGGTCAATTATTGTCGTCGGTCGATGGTATGGCTGCTTCGATACAAATATAATGGTGCTGTGTGTACATACACATACCTCTCGCACTCAGACAAAGAATCATGCGTCCCCTTCGGAGGATGGCATGAGGCTCGCCTGGACCCCCACGTACGCATGCACAAGGCTGTGGCGCAATTTAGGAAGAAAAAACTTCGAATGCAGGCTCCAAGCGAAAGGGCTGGTGCAACGCAGTTATTGGGTTGAACCAAACGTGTGACATGGTACGGCTATATGATTGGTGCGCCGGCTCTGTCCACGCTTCTGCAGTTCCCGACTCAGATGCGCGCAGTGCATGCGGATGCCATTTCGGTAGCGCTAAGTGGTTCTTCCTTTCTTTTCCGACTTCTGGATTGTACCGTTTATAAAAACGGTATGACACGATAATAATTGTCTTGAAGAGGCACTTCAAGTCGACGTCGTTGGTTCGATCACGATGATGAAAGATCATCTGGGAAACGGCCCCCAACGGTTCACGCCGCTGCAACTTCGGTCTGCTCTTCCGACTAAAAACGTGGAGCGTGGGGTTTGGACTCAGCCACTTCACACTGACAAAAGGTCAAAGATACTCTGTAATAGAACCGTTACCAGAGGAGGGAAGCCCTTCCAGAAATTATGTGTAGCGTTAGGGCTCTGGCACCTCCAAGCAACTGATACAAGCCACTGTAGGGCAATTCATCGGAGGATAAAATTTTTGAACGATCCGGTTCGCATGCTGTAATCCTGCAGGGAACTTGAACACGGTATGTTAGTAAATACTTGTTATGTCGTGCGCGGGACGTGGGAGCTCACGCCTGCAGCATCCAGCAGAGCAGGCTAATCATCCTTGACAATTGAAAAGCTGCTTTATAAGACCGCGCGAGTCAAACGCAGCTCTTATTACGATCTTGCATGACCGCTTTGCATATCGATCCAGAGGTGGAGGCTCAATTCGCTGAAATCCTGGTTGCGGTCTAAACTGCCGAGTCTCTGTGGTAATAGCCCGTTGTAAAGCCTTGCCGCGCTCGCATGCATGTCATACTAGTAATCGTGTTCTGGGCCGTCCAAGCGTGGTATACTGGTATTAACGAATGATGTATCAAGCCCTATTCAGATGGTGTTCTTCCGGTGGAATTTTGTCAATTAGGTATGTCAATTTGTCCCGACATCCGCATTGCGGCTTCCATCAAAGAGTCTGGGTGAGACATTCAGACTGTGTTGATTGTATAGGAGGTACTACCAGCCGTGCGTTATGTAAACTCATTACCGTGCAGTATGTGGCCGTCGACGTTACAGTAGCGATGGGAGGTGGAGGAAAGAGAGGGCGGAAGCTGCCATGGGGATACGTCGTTGCAGCTCTCCATTTGTACCTCAGCTTGGATTTCCACGCAGGCTTAATCACAAATACAAGGAAATTCAAACCACAGAATCCCTTCAATATAAAATATCGGATACCTGATCAGCACAACTTCAAGCAGAGGCCAAAAATGCATGAACGAGACAACGAAATCAACTCGAAAGATTTCATTACCCACGATACTCCCGAGTGCTGAGCACATCACGGGTCTAGCCAACAATCAAAAGCAGCCTACGACATCACGAACCACCTCCCAACTCATAAAACAACCACTAAGTCGCGAAATTAAATCTGACAATAACCATTCCAACTCCACAACCACCTCCTAAACCCCCAACTCCAACTCCCGTGCAGACCTAAACATCCATCTCAGTATCCCATAGCTAGAGCCCCCATCGCTGCCCATCAAACCCGCCGACCCGCGAAACAAGCATCGTCCAAACACACCAAACGCACGTGAACAAATCAGAACAACAGACGTCCCCAGACCAAAGAAATCCAAAGCGATAGGAACCTTTGCTAGACCAGCCCTTTCCCGAAATCAATGGTCGGTACGATTCCAAGACTAGCACACCCAAATCGAACGAGACCTCTTCACATGCGCGTATGAGGAGAGAAAAGGTAGAACAATGAGAGGAAGCATTGTAGGGAGCGAGCGACATACACCATCGGCGCTTCGAAGTCGTTGAGACAGATACAGCATATGGACCTTGGATTTCCCATCGACCCGAGGATACTTTGGATGGTATTTAGATGACTAGGCAGATGTCTATCCGGTTTTACTGTTTTCGGAGACAACCCGTCTATGCAACCAAGGTACCTAGGTAGGTCGGCAGGAAAGTGCAGGATACACAAAGTCGGCTCTAAACACTGATGGAGAATCGAAAGAGGGAACCCACATACGCCAGCAAAACACCCAAAGCGAGCAGTTTTGATCAAGAAGAAGAAGAAGAAGAAGAAGAAGGGGGAGGAGAAAAATAAAATAAAAATTACAACGCTCTACATTCTTTTTATTTCATCAAGTAAGAGAAAAAGCTCAAAATTCCGCATCACAGTTCCCATCGCAAGGCACTTTACAGCTCGTCTCTCGCAGCCTCAATGGCACTAGTAGCAGCGGCGGCAGCAGCAGAGCCCGCAGCGGAGCTAGCCTGGTCGGCGGCGTAGATTTCCGCGCCGGGGCGGAAGTTGCCCGAGACGAGGGCTTTGATGGCGAGGTCGAAGCGGGCGCCGAAGTACCATGCCACACCGAGCTGGGAGGGAGGTTGTTAGCTTTGCCTGTCGGATAGAGGGAGGGAGGGAGGGAGGGAGGGGAGAATTACCATGATGGAAGAGACGAAGAGGAGAGAGGCGCCGACGGAGCCGATGACGATGAGCATGTCCATTCTGTTCTGGCGCTCGTCTTCCTTCTTCTTGGCCTGTTCTTCGGGCGTGAGAGGGACGGGGGGCGCGCTTGCGCTTTGCGCCACGGCGGCGGGGGAGGGGGTGCCTTCGGTTAGGGTGCGGGCGGTTTGGGAGGGGAAGATGGTTTCGATGAAACGCTCGATTTTGCCGCAGGCGATGCTGATGTCGAGGAAGGCGGGGTCGGTGGGCTTGTTCTTGGAGTGGATCTTGCGGGCGTAGCGGCGGAAGACCTCGCAGACGAGCTGGAGGTTCTGCGTGCTCTGCCACATCAGAGAGCAGGCCTCGCCCTTTGTGATCTTGATGTTGCGCTCGAACATGTTGTAGTTCTGGAAGCAGAGCTCAAGGGTGGCGATGGCCATGCTTTGGGGGATGGCGACGAAGTTGAAGACGGATTGCTCCTTGACACCGGCCATGTAGAAGAGGCAGTCTTCTGCTCTCTGGAGGGCGAGGAGGACCATTTCGCTCTGGCACTGGAGAGCCTTCTCCTTGTTCTCGGGGAGGAAGATCTCGGGCAGGCTGTTGACGTACTTGCTCCAGACCTGGCGGGGCCAGAAGTAGCGCTTGTCGTCGTGGTCTTCCCTGATGTCGCGGATGATGTTGGTCTGCTGGAGGAATTGACCCATGCTCTCCATCAGCTCGGGCCTCTTGAGCAGGACTGGATTCGCCAGACCAGCCTCAACGAACAACCTGGTCAGACCCTCGCCGACGAGACCGGCGACATAGTGGCAGTAAAGCTCGTAGTCCTTGATCGTGTTCACACCCTTCTCATTGTGCTCGGCGTTCTTCGCGTAGTCGGCCATACCGTTGCCCATTCTCTTGGTGATGTCCCTGATAATAACCTTATACGGCTCCTTCACAGGCTTGAATTCCCTACCCACCACATCGAACTTGACCAGAAGCTCGCGGTCCTTCTCATTGGGACCATTGCCATCGAAGTTCCAAGTCTCGTCGTCCAGGTACTGGTCGAACTCACGGAGCATGGGCTCCTTGGTCGCAATGGGGATGGTCATGTCATCCTCGACAGTGTCCAATCCTCTCAGGATGAGGTAGAACAGACAAACGGGGACCAGCAGCTCCGGGTGCAGTTCCTGAATGACGGCGGCGAAGGAGCGCGAGGTGAGCTTGAGGAGACGGAAACACTCTTTCAGGTTCTCGGACTCCTTGTCCTCATCGCGCTCGTGAACGGGCTCGTGCCAGAGTTTCCATTGGATGATCGAGCGCAGTTCGCCGATGTGCACGAGGTAGTATGCGACTGAAGAGACCGAAGGCATTTTGCCGGATATACAGGTGGTGGTTGTGAGGGTGTTGGTCGCGGCGGCGGTGGTGGAGACGGAGGTGGAGATTGGCGCGGTGAAGGGGTTGGCCAAGTGTTGTGGTATAGAGTTGGTTGTACAAGCCAAGTGCTCTCTTGTAGGGCAGACAAGTGAAGAGCGAACAATGGCAGGGGTTTTTATTATAGTTCACAGAGGAGAAACGAGGGGAGGTAAACGAAGGTTTGGAGTAGTTGAAGACACTTCGACACGGACGCGGGAAATTGGCTTGCCCTGCGGCTTGCGCTGTGCGGGGATGGGTGAAGTTGGAAGGGTCCACTATTCCATGAGATGTGTTGATGTCGGTGCGCTCTTCGTATTGACGGTTGACTTGGAGAGAAGTTGTGACAGTTAAGTGACGACAAGTGATATACACGCAAATGTCATATATAATTGATCAAACCACATTCGTGGAGTGAGACCGGGGGCGGACCACAACACACTGCTTCATACCGACTATCGTACGATGTTGACCGTGAATTGCCATCTCCAAACTCCATCTTTTCACCCACAAAAATAGGAACGGGGACGGAGGACGATGAAGAAACCGTGGCAGACTTTTGGTCAAAGAGGAAAATGCACATACAAGTGAGTGTGCGAGAATTATTACTTTCTAAAAAAGACTGATGATACGAAAAGGGGGGCAAGTCGTGTGCCGTCTAACGAGAATCCTCCACTACTGATCTCCAAATCTACAACCCATCGAGTCCAAAGAGAAAAAAAACCGGCTCGAACGTCCCGGGTATTCAATTACTTCCACGAGGTCTCAGCCTCCTGCCACCCGCTGGTGTGATACTCGCGCCCAAATTCTCTCTGCCCTCGACCGCCAGCCCAGCAACCGTCCGTCTCTTCATGGGCAGCTTGCTTTCAGCTGCTTGTGAAGTGGGTGGAGGGTGCGTGTTCTGCCTCTTAAGTGGAGGGATCTCGGAGAGTTTGGTCTCAGGCTCGACCTCTTCGTCTTCCTCCGCGGGTGGCGCATTTTGTGCAACCACACCTGCATTCGCCACGTTCACGTCTACTTCACGCAGGGTCGAGGGGTTGCCGCTCGATGTTGGCGGACGTGTAGTTGGGGCGGAAGATGGCTGGGGGAGCTTGAGGACTGGTGGCGTATCGGTGAAGACGTGGGTCTTCGTGGGACTGGCGAGAGCCTTGCTTGCGCTGGCAAAGGCTTTGGTTGGGCTGGTGCGCATCATCTTCCTAGGTGATCGCTTGTTGGGCGACTTGATGGGCGAAGCCGGACGCTTGACTTGGCCAGTACCGCCACGCATGCGATCCAGAAGGCTCTCGTGGTCCTCTGTCTTTGGCAGCGTCTGGGGGTATGCGTAATGTGTTTTTGCAGGAGTCTCGCCAGTGGCCTGATACTCAGCAATTTGGGCCGCCGTCAGTTCATCACGCATGATGCGCAGAGGCTCGCGAATCTCGCTGTCAGCCTCGAGGCTAGGCAGAGTTTCCTGCAATGACTGTGTGCGCTCCTGCATGTCCGAGTCCAGAGCCTTGGTGCGGTCGTACGAGGTCTCGAAGTGCTTGCCGATACTCTGGTAGCTCTCCTGAACGTTGCCTGCAAGTTGAGCCAAGCTGGAAGTGTGCGCTTTGTGGTGTTCCTCGTTCTGTGCCTTGACACGAGCGACAATCTCGTCAAGAGCCACAAGCTGGTTGTCCATCTGTGCCATCTGATCATCCACAATGCGGACCGTCTCTCCATGCACTGCATGGGTTGTCTCTGTGATCTTGGTGGTGTGGTCGTTTGCAGAAGCCCAGTCTCCTTTGAGTCTAGCCTTGATGCTCTCTCTTGATTGTACTGAAGAATCAATGAGAGACTGCGAGCTGCCGTTCCACGCATCCATTCCATCGCCATAAACCTGTTGCGCTGCTTGGTACTCATCCTCGGAGGTCTTGACACGCTTGTTGGCGATTTCGAGATGCGCGTTCATGCGAGTTTCCTGCGCTGCTGCTGAATCATTGATCAAAGTGCTGATGCTGGCCAAAAGAGTAGCGCGCTCTGTGGCCGCTATCTGGCGCTCTTCCTCAAGCGTTTGTTGCAGCTGAGTGTGCGATAATTGGTTAGCTTCAACGAAAGAGGCATTGGCCGATGCCATTTCCTCGCGAAGTCGCTGAGCCTCTGCTTGCTGCTCGTGCATGCGGCGGATAAGATCCTCGAAGATCGTCTTGAATTCGCGTCCCAGAGTAACGTATGAGTCCTGCAGTTGGCCATGGAAGGCGTCGAGTTCTGTGCTGATGCCAGCACTGATACGTTGCGCAGCCGCCGAAAGATCATTCAAACCAGACCCGACCTTCTCCTTGACATCCTCTCGCAGTGTCTTGATTTCTTCAAGAACCTTGTTGAGATCCTCCTTGGATTCTGCGTTCTGTGCATTGACCTCAGCCTCCGACTGCTGGAAAGCATCCGCCTTTTCCTGCAGGAAAGCCTGTGATGATTGCAGCTCCTGAAGCTCATCCGAGACAAATGATTGCATTCTTCCGGAAAGGCTGGAAAGGAGATCCTCTTGCTGGGTGCGCAAAGCCTCGATTCTTTCCTCGACAGAGAGGGTGGTTCCAGATACAAGTGTACGGGATTCGGCCCATTTTGATCTGTTAGTTGACTGTAAGTCGGACCGCCTCCTTAACTTCGAGTGCAGACGCTCGATGTGGTCGGTCGTCGTTCCAAGCGTCCCGAGGAGATCTTGACCAATTCCTGTAAGCTTTCCTTCTGTGGCCTCATGCGCTTCACGCAAGTAGGTCTCTTCTGCCAAAGATGTCTTGGTGTGACCCAATACTATCTCGGTCTTTTCCAGGATGCTCTTCGTTCCCTCCAGCATCATTCTCGTCTGTTCGTTGTTCTTCTTCATGCTCTGGAAATTGGTGGTCAAGGCAAAGAGCTCCTGAACCTTGTTTCGAAGGTTCGTCTCCATTGTCTCGATTTTATCGCGCTGCTCCTCAGACAAGATCTTTCGGCTCTCGGATTCAGTCGTGATTTCTTCGAATCGCTCAGCCGTAAGGTAAACACCATTGCGCTGACGGGTTGCAATGAGCTCGGACTTGAGCTTTTCGATTTCTTGGGTGAACTCTCTGAAAAGCGTCTTCTTCGACACGGTCTGGTTGACCTGCGGTTTGTTCCTAATGTTCTTCGCACGGAAAGCATAATCGAGTGTTGAAATGGTTTCCTCCAAGTTACTCTTCGCGGGCGACAAAGTAGCGATGATGCATGTTTTGGTCCTACCGCCTAATGAATCTTGCAACAGTCGCGTGAGTTTGGATTCTCTGTAGGGAATATGGCTGCTCTTGTCGACGAGCGCATTGATGACGCGACCGAGAGTCAACAAAGATTTGTTGATCAGGCCAGCTTCGGCTGCACGCTTGTTCTCGGCTCCAGATCGTTGAATGTTCTCCGAACCTGCCAAATCCACCAAGTTGAGCTTGCCGGCTGAAACGTAGTCTTCTCCAGTGTCGGAAGTGCGCTTCATGTAAACAGTCACTGTGAAGACAGTGTGTGATCTGGATGAAAGGTCGTTGCACTTGGTTGCGGCGACTTGTCGCTTGTGGCTGCCGTCGCGAAGGAGCTTGATACCGTTGGACGCGCTCTTAATATGCGTCTCTTCCATACCCTGGACCATTGTTGTTGTCCTGCCACTCTTGTTTGCTTCATCGTAGATCTTCAGCTTGGTCGCGTCGTCGGCGGAAAGCAGGTCGCGAAGCTCCTCGTTGTATAATTCAATGAATGAACACTTGACACTGTGCTCGCTCTTCTCGCCCTCATCGTCTCCAAGTTTGCCGAACAGGCTGTTCAGCACTCGAGGTACAATGCCGGCCGCGTCGGGTATAGGAAGGACGTCTGAGATGTCGCCGGACATGGTATAGGTCTTGCCGGTGCCAGTTTGGCCATACGCGAAGATGGTACAGTTGAAGCCATCGAGAACCTACGCGCGCGTTAGCTAATCATCAAGAAGAGACGAATGCGCAGATACATACCTCATCCAAAATTGGCGCGACGACCTCGTCGAAGACCATTCCTTGGTCGGCAGCAGGAGAGAAAACCTTGTCGAATTGATATGTCTTGTTGCTCACAGCACTCGGTCCCATAGAAAGCTCGACTTGTGATCCTTTCACGCCGTTTGTTGAGACTACAACGCCGCTGTTCTCGCGGACCTCGCGGTCGTTACGTCCTCTGCACCTGACCACGACATTGATGTTGGTCTCCTCGCCTCCGGGGAGGTCCATTTCGGAATGTGCCTTGCGCTTCGGTGTGCGCTGCTTTACGGATCCTGTAGGCGATGCTCTGCCATTGAATGTGGGAGTTGCTGTTTGGGCTCTGCTCGCGCCGAGACGCGATGTTGTGGTAGTAGGTGGTCGCATTGTAGGGACTTTTTTTGTTGTTGTGCCAGCGAAGGTGCGCTGGGAGGGAGCCGACATGCTATGTAATAGCAAGACCACTCAGACGCGGTATGCAAGCAAGGGCGGAATGTGTGTGTATAGATGGACCGGGAGTGGCCTGCATGTGTGTGTCTGCACAAAGAAGCTCCCGAGAGCCGAGTAAGGGCTAGCGTCAACAAACAAATGTGTTAGAGCCAGGTAACGCCCAAAGCGGGGGAAATGACAGCCAGCCGCGGCCACCACGAGCTTTGAAAGCTGGGAGGGAATTCCGCTGGCTGGCTGGCTGGCTGGCTGTGCAGATAGAGAGGGGTGGGACGTGGGATAGGATGACATAGGCCGAAATGCACATCATCCGTGCCGTCAGTCCTCGTAGTCGACCACTGTTGGTGGTCACTTTGATAATACACTCATCACACTCTCATCTCAACAAGAATCATTCATACCAAACCTCCTTCCCTAACAAACAACCATCTGTCACGCCTGGGACAAGAGACAATGCGCACATGATTGCTGCCGCCATGAGGGTGGAGGAACGCATCCTCCCATTACGTCCCCCGTGACCGTGACTACATGCGATAGAACCTAGTACTCAACCCGACATCCCTAAGAACAACTATCCTACTACTTCACAACATGGCTTCCGACTCCTGGGTAATACAACCCGGCCACGGCCTGGGTTTCATGAGTATGTGCCCTTCCTTATCAGTCATCCTACATCTCATCACTGACCACAACATAGCCCTTGGTGCCGCCCTCCAGGACATCCTCTCCACTATCGCAGCCGACAAAGACCTCTTCACAAGCATCGACATCCATTTCTCTCAGTCCGAGCCCCTCACCGCGCCGATCGTAGTCACCCTGCCACATAATGGGCTGCGTCTGCGCTTCGACGGCGCCGACCAACGCCTTCGCTTGATAGAAGTGACCGACCTGAAGAAGAGCATGTTGGTGTATAAGAGCATGGAGCTTGTACGATCTCAGGAAATCACATCTTCTGCCGCCGGTCCAGCTTTCAGGCGGGTCTACCAGATGTTCGGCGCTTCATATCCAGGAGAGTACATGCCGCCACCTGCTGGCAAGACTGAAGGCACATACGTACTGAGTTGGCCAGGCGTGGCCTTCAACTTCCCTCTCCAACACTCTGCTTGGTCGGCGGACAAGGATCATGTCTCCCTGCTCGGCTCACAGGCCGCCGGTCCTGCCGCCCAAATGGCCATATTTGAGGGCAAAACGTGGGCCGATACGAGAAAAGACTTGTTCTTGAGGGAGCCCACCGGTCCTCGATCATCTGCTCTGGCTTCCAGACCGCGTGATAACCTTCCGGCAGAAATCGAGTCCGCCATCGTAGAGCCTGGCAAGAGTGTGATCCTTGAACGCCGCCACCCGGCGCCTCCTTTCACGATATATCTCAACGAAACGACGCCACAAGACCTTGTGACCGAACTTGGAGCACCCGATGCGACTTTCAAGCCTACTGTCAAAGAAAGCACACCATCTCAGCCTATCCATAAGCGTACGGGAAGTGCTACCCGCCCTCGATCAGGCAGTCGCCTACACCCTGGATCGCAGCCATCCAGCTACTCGTCGACAAACACCGATAGTTTCGAGACCGACTTTGACTCAGAAGATGCAGACGAAGATCCTGCCGAGCGTGCCAGCCGAGCGGCTTATTGGTGTTATTTCAGCCATGGCATGGACATCCTGGTCGGTCCTCCAAGCGAATCCGAGAGTAGCCGTGCCAACAACACACTGCCCAGCGCAAACCCAGACATGGTCGTCAAGCGTGTTGTCATCCAAGGCAACGTCCCAGGCAGCGCGGCCTTCAATCGCCATCGCCGCTTGCGCTGGATCCTCGAACTTCCCTCAACACCTCCTGAGCAGATACTCCATTCCGAGTGTAACTTCGAATCCGAACTCAAGCCCACCCTTCTGCGCACCTTCACCTCGGCGGCGACGGATCCTCAGACGGCCATGGGTCGGGTCATCAATCGTTGCTGGGATGATCCGATGGACAGTGGCTTCTTCCTGCCAGACCAAGATCGCGATGAGGCCGACGATGGAAGCATGAGAGGAGGTGAGGCATGGCTGGGAAACGTGCGACTGTTCCAGTTTCCCGGTGTCATGTTCGAAGTGTTGCAAAACGGCGCGGTGGCCGGGCTGTACGTCACAATTTGATGAGAGGCTTCTAGCTAGCTACGCGTACATCCACCAACACGTCGGCATTCACACCACCCCCTCCCCCTCCAAGCGGCTTGCCCCGCCCCTCCCGCCCCGGACGCAAGCCCCGTCAACCCTTTATCTTTGCAATTCTCAAACCTGCGTCATGGATACAATCCGACCAGCGCGCAACATACATGGCCAAGCGGCAGGGCGTTTGTTTCGTGGACTCCACCCCAAGAGTCAAGATTCCCTCCTCACGTGACTCCTACCCCCACGACTGGCCTCACCCACATGCTCAAACACCCCGGAGACGCCCGTAGCGGGAAAAAGTCGGGCCCCTGTAGTCCCCCGCCCGGGCGAGTATTAGCTACGGGTTAGGAACTGGGGTGTCTTGTGGGAGGGGGCGGGCAACCAAACCCTATAAATGGAGAAGTTCCGGCATGGGGGTAGGGTGATGTGAGGAGCGCGAAGAAGTTCGCGGGGTGCCACGGTGCAGGCGACTCTGGCCCAAAGTACTTTTTTTTTTCTCTTTTTTTTTTCCTTGATAAGTTGATCTGCATGTACTGTTTCTGTCGTAGCTTGCGAATGTTTCCTCGAGTTGGTGAAGTGTTGTCGCATTCGACCTTGCGACCGGCCTCGGGGTGAAGTGAAGTTGGATTTGATCGAGGGCGATTGCTTCTTGATATTATAATTCCCACAACACTGCAGACACTTCTTTATTATTGTTTCGGACTTTCTGTATCATTCTATTTGTTTCCCACTATCGATCAAATCGTGTATGGCCACACTCGCCATGTTCTCACATTTTCGAACCTGCGACCGGGTGAGGTGAGGTCAGATCCCTCGAGCTGTGTAAAGACATCTACTAAGCGACCCGCTTGCACTCAGCACTGCATTGCATTTTCGCTTACGAAAGCTCCCGAGCAAACTCCTCCAAGCTCCTACAATGCTAAAGAACAATTTGTCTCGTTAACGTGCAAACAATATGGCCGAATTGTTGCCTTCGCCATGGCACATCCTGCGCTCATATCAACCCTAACCCTTTCAGCAGCAGGACTTCCGCAGCGGGCGGAGTAACGCCACGTCTCCAAACAACGAGTCCAGAACAAACATTCCTCTCCCTGCTGCTTCAATGAAACGGCACAACAGGGCTGTGGCTATAGTCCGGCATTGGAAAACTCGCCAATCGCGCCTAGTTTACGCGCCGGCTGTCGACCGTGAGCGCAGGTCGAGACAACGGACTGCCAGGCAGCGAATCCTTCGCCAGCGGTAACTGCGTTAGATGCTATACTTGTATGCACAGAACAAACCCGGAGGTACTCTGGGAGATGTATTCCGCACCCCAGCGCCAGCTCACGATCCACTCGTGGAGTGACCAGTGGTCAGATCGCGTGAGGACTTCGGCCCACACTCGTCGACTACCCAGCTAGCCCATCCTTCAGCGTCCCGAGGGGCATATCAAGCCGAAGAGAACGCGACACCGCAAGATCGCACCGCTGAGGTTATCCACCAAGTCAGCCGTTATTGCTGACTACCTCTTCGCCAAGTGTAGGTCTGCAATCCACTTTGCTCGTCTAAGAATGCACCGGTCTCTGCTAAGAGAGCGCTCAGCATGAGCCCTACATGTTTACAGAGGAGGGGTCGTGGAATACGCGCATCAGGGTCCCTTGACAAGGAGAGCTAATGCATCTACCAACGCATTGTTGAACCCTGTGTCCTGAAACGGTCTCGTGCTCGACTAACATAGTTTGCTATAGCGGGTAGTAGAGGCCTGACAGGCCGAGCTCTGAAGCTGTGACCTGATGCGGGGATGGTCACTTGGAAGCTCTTTGCCTGCCGGGCTAAAGGGAACCGCATATAAATAATGCAGAGCACGCTGAGAAAAATGTTGGCTATTTCCGCAAACGACCTCTTCCTTCTTCGAATACCACAACACGTTGACTTACTGGAACGTCAACGACGGACAGAATCTTGAACAATGGCCACCAACGGCGTCGGTGCGAATGCCAATGGCACTACCAACCTTCCCGCACTTGCCACCAGTGCTGAGGACTTCTTGAAGCACAAGTATGACTACGTTATCATTGGCGGAGGTACAGCTGGTCTGGCCATTGCTGCTCGTCTCACTGAGAACCCAGATGTAACCGTCGGAGTACTCGAAGCCGGCAAGAACAGACTGGACGATCCGCTTGTCGACACGCCAGCTGCATTCACACAGATGCTGCACAATGAAGAGTATGACTGGGCATTCAAGACCGAGCCTCAGACGCATAACAATGATAAGAGACACCACATCCCTCGCGGCAAAGCTCTGGGAGGAAGCAGCGCCATCAACTACATGATGTACGTTCGTGGAAGCACTCAGGACTACGACGACTGGGCTATTCTGGCGGATGACCCTGAGTGGGGTAGCGAGAAGATGCAACAGTACATGCGTAAGCACCAGACTCTCGACCCTGTGGATGAGGCGGTTGCTCACCGTAGCGCTCTGCCTTACGTCGATGTCAACCACGGCACGTCAGGACCCGTTCACACTTCTTTCAACGATACTTTCTTGCCGATCGAGGATGACTTCCAGAAGGCTTTCGATGAAGTCACTGGAATTGCAAAGAAGCCAATTGACCCGTAAGTGTCTCTTGAACATACCATTACAGTGACTCTGTTAACGCTCATGCAGATGGTCTGGCGATCACATCGGATGCTACAACACTCTCGGATCTGTCGTTCGCGCCGGCCCCAACAAGGGAAAGCGCAGTTACGCTGCGCGAGGCTACTTCGCTGCCAACGCCCAAAGACCCAACCTTCACGTCTTGTGTGAAGCACCCGTCACATCGATCAAGCTTGACAACGACAAAGCCGTAGGCGTCAACTTCTCGTACGAGTCCAAGCCTCAGACAGTCGAAGTCACTCGTGAGATCATTGTGTCTTGCGGTGCTATCCAAACGCCTCAGATTCTCGAGCTCTCTGGCATTGGTGACCCTGAGGTGCTCAAGGCTGCTGGTGTGGAGTCCAAGATTGTCAACAAGGCTGTTGGAAACAACTTCCAGGACCATGTGCTCACAGTATGTTCTGTTCCTATTTGAGATGGCGATGATTGTATGCTGATCTCTTCAGTGCTTCTCTTGGGAGTTGACTCCTGGTATCCCCACGATGGAGGCCATCTACATCCCAGAAGTCATGCAAGATGCTGCGAAGCAGCTTGGTGAAAAGCAGGGTGGTCCGCTCACCGCAGTCTCCAGTACCCAGGGTTTCTTCCCCTACAAGGTTCGTGTACACACCAGCCTAAAGCGAAAGCAAACACCCTCAGCATCGATACTAACCATATAACAGCTTTTCGCTACCGAAGAGGAGCAAGCCGAAATCCTGAAATCCGTCGAAGCAAGCCTGCCAAACCTCACTCCCTTCCAAAGACAACAGTACGAACGCACCGCCGCGCACCTCAAAGACGACAAATCCGCAAACCTCCAACTCGTCCTCATCTGCCACGGCATGAACGAAGAAGGCTACGCCAACCAATCGACCATCTGGCCCTACCTCGAACCCGGCAAGCCCATGAGCGTCACCGCCGCCATGTGCCTCCAATACCCCCTCAGCCGCGGCTCCGTGCACATCAAGAGTGCCGACCCCAACGAACACCCCGCCGTCGACCCGGCCTTCCTCCAACACCCCGCCGACGTCGCCGTCCTGGCCGCAGGTGTCAAGATGATGGAAAAGATGACCGGCTCCAAAGCCCTCGAAGGCAAAATCAACAAGCGCACTTTCCCCAAAGACCTCAACGCCGACTACTCGGACACCAAACAGGCCGAAGCCGCCGTGCGCGACTGGGTTCTTTCCGAATACCACCCCGTGGGCTCCTGCGCTGTGGGCGACGCTCTCGACTCCAGACTGCGCGTCAAGGGTGTGAAGAATCTCCGCGTTGCGGATGCTAGTGTTTTCCCTAACCATGTTAGTGGAAACTGCGTTTCTTCCGTTTACGCTGTGGCTGAGAAGGCCGCGGATCTTATTAAGGAGGACTGGGACCATGCTGCGCTGGATGCGGCGCTGTCGAAGGCGTCGCTGGCATGATGTGATGTTTTGATTGTGGGTTTGGAGCGTCGTTGGGTTCTGTGTAACTATTGATATGAATGACGGCTTGACAGTCAAATTTAGTCGAACTATTCGCTGTACCATTGACGTAAGAGTTCTGCTTAGCTTTGTGAAGTGAAGTACAGTCCATGTGTTCTGAGGGGAAAAAAACTCTCTACAAAGGTCTACACAACGTACATTAGGGGGCCTATTGTAACCGATTAAGACTCCGCGACGATAAAAAGCAGAGAAATCACCAGGTCTGGAAGCATCAATAGCAGCGATTGCAGAAAGTCTTTGGGGCCTTTTTGATATCATATGCAAAACTCACAGACCCGCCGTCCTTGAACTTGTTGAATTGACCCAAACGTGATAGTTTCATGCTATGTTCGAAAGCACTACTTTTTTTTCGAGATTGCAGTCATTCATCAATACTGATCCTCTGAGTGGACCTGTCGTGCTTGCTGCAACTCTATTCTGTTCGTCATCACTCGTGATATCTGTTCCTGCGAGCCCTACAACCTCCCACCTTCCTATCTAGGCCATATCTATGTCGGTTGAGCTTAAATCATCCATTCAGCCGCCACATCTGTCACACCGTGTAGATGCCTTTGGTTCGAAATTATTGTCAAATGCCATACATCGTCAAGAATCACACGAAAAATAGTTCTGAGGATGATTCCAGTATCACAAAGCAGCATATATGATCAATCTACAATCTGCAAACCAAATCTCCAGATCCAACACGCCATACAAAATCGACCCAACGGACCCTCTTTCTTCAGATCCGATCGCGCTAAAGAAGTACCGACAGCACAATCTACCAGGATCATCGGCTTTGCGAGCTTCCTTTCCAGGAAAGCTCATACACATCATGTTACACCTTGATGCTCTCTGTTCTGCTGGGACTTGGCTAGATATAATGAGAAGCGGGATCTTATCGAGCTGATGCTCTTCTCTCACTGTTAGTCTGGGCCCAGACTTATATATATACAAAAGTGGTGTTGGTGTTCAATTTGATCTCTGATTGAGAAGCGCATCTTATCGGAACCATTCTTCTTGTCAAGACCTGGGGCCGGTGCCCCCTCACTCGCCACATCAAGATGCGATCCATCATTCTCCACGCGATCTTGTCCCTTTCATCTCTCGTCACCTCGCTAGTCGTCCCTCCATACGCGAGCACCTCGATCAACGGCACAAGCTTCCCCTTGCTCCTGGAAGCAACCCTTGAAGATCTCACAGCAGGACTAGAAAGCCACCTCTTCACATCCGCCGACCTCGTCAAAGCCTACAGCGCTCGCATCCTCGAGGTCAACAGCACCTTGCACGTTGTGACGGAACTCAATCCGGACGCTTTGTCGATCGCCTCGCACGCAGATACCTTGAGGAAGAATGGCACGGTTCTTGGTCCATTGCATGGAATCCCGATTCTTGTCAAGAATAATATCGCCACCGACGATGCCATGAATAACACTGCTGGATCGTTCGCTCTGCTAGGCGCTAAGCAAGGTGAAAGCACTGTGGCTGCAAAACTGAGGAAGGCTGGCGCGGTGATCTTGGGCAAGACGAATCTAAGCCAGTGGGCGAATTTCCGCTCCAATAACAGCACTAATGGCTGGTCCGCCCATGGAGGCCAAGTCGAGGGCGTCTATTACCCTGATCAAGATCCCAGCGGCAGCTCTTCCGGGTCTGGAGTGGCGAGTGCGATTGGTTTGGCATTGGGTTCCTTGGGCACGGAGACCAGCGGATCCATTCTGAGCCCTGCAGACGTCAGCAACCTGGTTGGTATCAAGCCGACGGTGGGCTTGACGTCGAGGCACCTCGTGATCCCCATTTCTGAGCACCAGGATACCGTTGGCCCCATGACAAGGACGGTCAAGGATGCCGCGTATATTTTGCAGGCGATCGCTGGACCCGATGTCAACGACAACTACACCTCCGCCATTCCCAACAATGGCTCCATTCCGGACTACGTCTCCGCTTGCAGGAGTGACGCCTTGCAAGGCGTGAGAATAGGAGTTGCGCGCAACGTCCTCGACATCTGGGGGTCGTTCACGGATGCGCCTGTTCTTGAAGCGTTCGAGCAAGCCGTTGCGGAAATCGAAGCAGCGGGCGCAGAGATCGTCGAAGCCAACTTCACAGCTTTCGAAGCCTGGCAGTCGGACGGCAATTCGACTCTGGTGCTGAACGCCGACTTCCTGGCAAACCTGCGCGCGTACCTTTCCGAGCTCACGTCCAACCCAAATAACATCACCGACCTAGCCCAGCTCACGGCTTTCACCCATGCGTTTCCCACAGAAGACTACCCCGATCGCGACACGGCAGTATGGGACGGTCCAGACGGCGCTCTCACTCAAGGATGGGACAACACCGATCCGAAATTCTGGGAAGCGTACCAAGCGAACCTCTTCTACGGCGGCGAAGGCGGGATTCTCGGCGCGCTGGAGCGCACAAACACTTCTGCCGTGCTGCTGCCAACGCAGCTCAGTGCTTCTATTCCGGCTCTGGTGGGAAGTCCGGTTGTCACAGTGCCTATGGGTTTCTATCCGGGGGATTGGAACGTGACGAGGAATAGGAGAGGGACGCTGGTGACGGCTGGGCCGAGTGTGCCGTTTGGTTTGTCGTTTATGGGCGATCTGTGGTCTGAGAGGGATTTGATCGGGTATGCGTATGCCTACGAGCAGCTGTCGAAGCATAGAGGTGATGTGCTGCCGTATTTGGTGCCGAATATCGAGCTGGCAGATGTGTTGTAGGCCAGAATGGAGGGAGCGTATCCAAGAGAGTATCAACATGCTGTCTTAGCGAGTTAGCGATGTTTGTACACGTCGATTTATACTCGCTAGACACTTTAAAGTCCAGATGCCGTGATTTGAGCAAGACATTAGCTCGACCGCTGATTGATCGCCCTTCTGAGGGCCTTGAAAGCTTGCTTCGTGTGTTTGAAATCATGGACTGAAATACGGGAGTCTCTTCTACCAGTGTTGTGGACTTACGAAATTCGCGAAGGCATGGTGTCAAATTAGATTGATGTTTGAGACACTATTTTTTGGTTTAAAATGATCCAGCTCAGCAGATATCGCAACGTCGCTGCTTCCAGAACTGCCATTTGTGTCTTTGCTCATGATCACATAATCCACAGGAACGATCTTGTTGCGCGTCCTACGATCCTCGGGCGAGCAGACATCCTTACTGAAACCGTGGAAGGTATAAAACCCATGTGCCTTCTCATTGCAGAGGAAACATGTCAGCATGACTTTTTCCAGGCCGATATTCGATGCCAGACGATCCGCAAGCACCATCATATGCTTGCCCAGACCGAGCCCTCGAAGAGATTCCGCCAGGTGAACCTCGTAAATGTAGAGCACAGGCACGCTGGGAGACGAGTCGTGAGTGACCATGCAGCTAAGGAAGCCGAGTATGCTGGTATCCACGTCTCCGCATTTCCTTCTGTCAATGTTGGGTTTCGCATCTTTGCGCCGCACAAACAGGTATTTCATTTCCGGCTCGAGCATTTCCCTTCTCTTTCGACGGGGATGCCAGCCAAAAGTACTGCTCTCGTAGTCCGGTCTGCTCGTATCTTCCACAAGTCCATACGATGCGTTGTGTTCGCCTGGTGTGAGCCAATCTGCTGCTACGAGCGATATGTCGAATACTTCTTCTTGGTCTGTTCCTTTTCGATTTGAGGTATAGCTGAGCATGTCCTGATCTACGAATCGTGAACAGAAGTCGTCTATCGGTAGCGCGTTCACGTCCTCGACCAGCTTCTCTTTCCGTACCATATCGCGTGTGTGCTCGGATGTTTGTGTTTCAGCTTTTGACTTCTTTGCGCTCGCTACGTTTCCAATGCTCTCTTCGACGTTGTCGGTGCCTTTTCGTTTCGCCATATTGAGTGGAACCCGTGGATACAGAAGAATTGGCTCGTGTATTGTCTGTTCGTGCAAAGTCGCGTGCAGACGCGAAAGACGTGTCGTGAAGTCGCGGCGGTTAGACGAATACGATGAAGTCGGCAGTCGAGAACGCCGAGCCGACGTCAGAAGTTCACTTGAAGCCGGCGCACGCCAGCGGCACAAGCATGCTCTTCCCATAACCTCCCAGACACTCTCTTTTCCTTTTCAAATCCTCTTCGTTTTCTTCCCAAACAGTAGTCCGCTTGGGTTCTTGCAGGCGGTTCCTTCTGGATGTGGTTCCTGCGCGATGGGATGAAAATTCCTGCCTTCAGGCGCTACGCCACGATAGCGTCGGGCAAGTCGTCGCTTCGTGGCAAAAAAGGGCCTCCACTGACCCTGGAACATGTGGGTACCTACTCTGCTGTATACCAAGGCCTGGGCATGATCCTTTTGTCTAATGTTGTGTTTCTTTTTTACAGTTCCTACAAAGAGGCAGAGCGCTGGCGTTATGGCGGGACATTGTTCGCGCCACCAACAGTGGGTAGTACACGAGACATGATTGGTGACTGTCTCTGTTAACGATTCGAATAGAGATACCACCTTCATCGACGAGAACTGAGTTACTCGACTTTGCGAGGGCAGAATTCGAGCAGCATCGTCATGTAAATGATATTGTAAGTCAACAGTCCATTGTCTTGCCTTGAAATGTAAAGGCCCACTAACCACAAGCAGAGCCACATCCGATACCTGATCTCAGTAAGTCTAACTTCAAACAACGATGGACCAAATTGACTAACATCCTGCACAGACGGGCAAGACTCAGCTTGATAGTATGAGACGGTATGTCGAGCAGCAAGGCATGTAAAATTAGAACATCTATTACTGCCCATTTCCGCAATGCTTTATCCTGCCACTACCCGAGGCAATGATCATTTCACTCTGGCATCTCATTATTGAAAGATTCTATAAACGATCAGTGTTTCGTCCATCGCCAATCGTTCTTCCTCCCGGAACTACCATCAACCTCCGTGGACGAGCAAGTTCCATCCGCGTTGGAACTCCCATCCAGCCCAACCTAATCGTGCTCTGTTTGCAAAGCCTCCAGTTCCTCCATCGTATCCCTGGCCGCATCAAAGTACATCTCAAACTCGAGTGACATATTCGAAAGCTGAACCTCATCGCCGTCATCTTGGCCTTTGTCGCGCGCTGCCCTGTAGTCTTCGACAATAGCCTGGTGGCGAGCCACAAATTCTGAGAGAACAGCTTCCGCATCTTCATCATCGAAATGTGGGTCGAGGACTCGATAAGAAATATCCAAGTTGGATGAAATGGCTTCGTAAAGGTCTCACGAGCGTGAGCATCGACCAACCAAGTGCGCGAACGACTCCGTCTGCCGGCTGCGTTGATGATTTGTCGTCGCTCCGCGATTGCTTGACGGCCGAAGAATGCTTTAATGGAATCATACCGCGTCATGAGCGCCACTCTTCGGACGAATTCCCGTGCGGTATCGGCGTCCAACTCTTCGTCGTCTTCTTCGTCACTGTAAAATCCAAATTGATCGAAGAATGCGCCCGAGCCATTCTTCATACGGCCGAAACGAGGACATCCACCTTGTTGCCAGTGTCAAGAACGTCTACTTTCGACTTCCTTTCCGCAAATGAAGCAGAAGTGCACACCGCACGCGCAGATCATGTGGTTACAGCCTTCGCCCTGAGTGATCTTCCTCTTGCAATTCGGGCACTGCTGAAAATCGTCTCCATCGGCCATGCCCGCCAACGGATCTTCTTCCCTCGCAGGCTCGCACATATGATCATCCAGCTCACCCAGAACCTCGCTCCAGCTCACATTGCACGACCTGCAAGTGCACCACTGACACGCAGGACAAACAGCCATTCCTTCTCCCTTCTCTCCCAAAAAAGCACCGCAAACCTCTCCGCTCTCTCCATCGTGATGACAACAATACACCCGCTCTTCCACCGGCGTCCGGTACTCGTGCACCCTAGCGCGCCACCTATGCTTGTCTTCCTCGTCGAGCAAATCCTGGAAAGTCCAGAAATCCAGCGTCTCGCGACCCCAGCGCGGCGGGTATGCGTGCTCGTGCTCGACTGCCTCCAGGAAGAGCGGCACGATGCTTTCCTCAGCGCATTCGTCGCAGATACGCTCGGAGCGCTCTTTGGAGATCCAGCGTGGGAGCGTCTCACGCTTGGCCGAGTCGCAGAGGATGCAGGTGAAATCTACGGGCGACATGGTGGGGTCACTTGGGGTTTTTGCTTGGTTATGTAAGTGAAAGTGTTGCGGAAGTGGTAGTGCGTGGTAAGGAAAGTGGCGGTTGTGGTTGTATCAGTGGTCTTCGTGATTTGTTCAGCAGTGTATTTCTTGGGAGAAAGTTCGGCCCTTCGAGTGTGGCGGCTGCCGCGCGAAGTGAAGTGAAGTGAAGTCAAGTGTCATTGCGGCAGAAGTGAAGTGAGGTCAGGAATTCTCCCACCCACTCTCGATATCAGGCTCTTCGCGGTTTTCTCTCACCTCTCGCTCTAGTATCACACGGTCTCTGTACGAATCAATGCCATTTTCTTTGTTGCCATTCCCACTTTCTCAACAAACAATCAGCCGCGCGTGTTGCTGTCCACAAGGACAACAAAACCCAAGCCAATGGATCGCCCCGTTCGGGAAGAAGCCTTCTAACAACTACGACCCGAAGAGTCACGACGCCTGCCGCATCCGAACAACAAGTACGCCTCAAACCAAACCTACCGTCGCTAATCGCTCACTCGCATCAGCAAAGTATCAACATATCGCGGGAAAAGGTAGTATGAGCACCGGTATCGGCAGCCAGAGACGTGTGTGGGAACAACAAAAGGTGGAAAGAACTACACCATCAACGTGATCTTTAACTTCATTTTTGATTATCGAGACGCGCCAAAAGGGCTCGTCGACATGCCTAGAAACTGATAATATAAAAGACCGCCGTGAATCTAGCTTGTGTTTCTATCCATCTTACTGATGACCATACACACACTTTCCGGATTCTCGCGTGGTATCATGAAGGAGCCCCTTTGCCACGATTCAACTCAAGAAGTCCTCCACGAAGACGATGAAGCAACGCCCGGTCTAGGAGGCGGGGGCATGGAAGCCGAAGCGTCTGATTTCTCAAGATCCGGACCTGCGATTTGAGATGTAGGAGGGACATATTGCGGGTTGTAATTGCGCGCTGGGGTTTTGTCGGAGTTGAAGGCTGGGAGGAGGGATTGTGGTGGGGAGGAGGAGGTTGCGTTGATTGTCGGTGGGGATGTCGTTTGGGTTTTCGTGGGTTGCCATTGGGGGAGGTGGGTTTCGGAGCCTGGGAAGGGTGTTGATGGGCCGGAGGCTCGGCGTTGGTTGTTGCTTAAGAGCTCTGATGAATTGGTTCGGAGGGCGGAGGTGTTGGGTGGTTGCCATTTGGGGAGGTTGACTGTTTTGAAGCGAGGCGGACTGGTTTGCTTGCTTGTTGTTGAGTCTGGCTCGTGTGTTGAGCTTGAAGATATAGGGGTTTCGTGCGCTGGGCCGCCACTTCCTGATGCCGATGATGACGGTTCTTCGAATTGGATGTTCTTGGTGGCCACGGAGTCTGATGGGGCATTGGCGTTGCCTTTCTGTCGCGGCGGAGACAGATCAGAGGATTGCCTACGGGCTTCTTGCTGGCCAGTCTCATGCCAATTGAAATGTTCAAATTGACTCTGATCACTTTTGAACCCGGGCGCGTCGTTGTCTTCTTGCAAGGCCCTAGCAACACCAGCAGGTACCGAAGCCTCTTGCTGAAGTAACTCCCGTCTTCTGTTCATGATGCCGATGTATTGAGCTTCCACCCGCTCTAAAGCGGTTCGCAATTTTACAGTCCTCGCCTGCAAAGTCTCATTGTCTTTCTGCAACGAAAGAACCAACGCATTGGTTTCCTCAGACGTCGCGCCGGACGTCTCGGGTCGACGAGTTTCATGCTCATGTGATTGTGATACCCCGCGAATATGTTCTGCAGTGTTGCGCCCAGGGAGCGCACAATCGTTCTCGAGTACCAGTACTCGTTGCAACAGCTCATCTCTTTCTTTGGCCAGCTTTTGTCGTTCGACCCCGTTTTTCGCTTGTAACCGGCCACTCATTTCCAGCATCTTTCCCCATTGATCTTTCTCTCGCAAGGCCTCCGCTCGTTCTGCTTCGCGTTTCTTTTCGCTCTGTTCCGTCTGCGCTTCCAAAGACTTGACTTGTTCCATGAGCTCTTCATTTTTGCTGGTGAGTTCGTTCACTTCCTGATCGGCGGCGATCGCTTTCTTCTCCAGAGTCTGACTCTTCAAACGATCTCGTTGGAACTTCTGAAGGAGAGATGTGTATTCGGACTGCAGCGTTTGCAAGCCAAGAGATTTGACCGTAATTTGATGTTGTAGGTCGGCAATGTGCTGCGATGCCGCAGATGATACAGAGGCAGTGTGGATTGAAGAAGGCGCCGGGTGAGAAATTGTAGGCGAGCCTGCAGACGGCGCAATAGATCCAGTCCACGGCGTCTTCAGGGAAGTATTAGCCAAAGACGATGGAGATGGCAAGGGCCGCAGCGACCTGCCAATGACGCTGGGTGACTGTTGTCGTGGTCTCGCAGAGCTCACCCACGAATCTGAATGAGAAGGAGAAAATGTGCGATAAGGTTCGTCTCTTTGGATAGATTCAGATGCCCTTCTCTGATCTTCCAAGTACTTCAAGGTAGGATTCAGTTCGAGGTGTTGATCGTTTGACGGGCTGTTTCTTTGTCGCTTATGCAGATGTGTGTCATCTACTTCGTGCCAGTCGGGATGCCGTTTGGCTGAGCTAGGAGGAGTGAGTGATTTAGTCGGTCCAGAGGATGTTTGATCGGATTGCTGATGAGAGCGATAACCGTAACCTGCAGTGATCGTCGGGTGAGTATCATGTAATCCAACCTTGAGCCTGACCTCTTGCAAACGGTCAAGAACCCATCGTGCAGTTCTCGAGGATTTAGACTGGATTCCATCGGGTCTCTGATAAAAATGTTAGGAAGCTTCCGAAGAGACGGGTGCACGACGACCAACCTTCGTGATTGATTCGGGCTGATTCATTTTGAGAATTTCCTCAATCCCTGAAACTGCGATGGCGATGTCTTCAATCGAAGAATCTTTTTCGGCGCATCCACGACATGATGTTTTGACTGGCGAATGTACGTTCTGAGGGAGTGCTGTTGATTCCTCCGTGCAACTGGTGGATCGTTGTAAACTTGCAAACGAGGGAAGTGACGTGGCTTGTGCTTGTGCTGACACACGAGCTTCGGTAGTGTCGGCATGGTCTCGACCTCGCAAAGTATTGTGATCGTTTAGCATGCTCGGCAGACCTATTGAGCGAGAGATACTCGGTCAGTGTGCACATTTCAAAACACGACCAACATAGCCATGCGATTTGATCGGCAGTAAGCACGTACCTGTTGGAATCGATGTATGTAGCATAGGTGAATCCTCAGATAGACGGTGGTCGGTATCTGGTTGTTGATCTGTCTGGCCCGAGGCTGAACCAGTCCAAATATTCTCCGATGTCCGAGGTATTGAAGACTCTGGTTTCTGTTGCCCATGAAAGCGTTCTTGTGCGAGGTCCGGAGAATCATGTAGCTTGGTCGATGATTTCGTACGTCCCAAGAGACTTCGAGAAGCGTGAAGATTGGCCCCGGTCTTTGCTACAGGCGCATAAAGCTCATGGTCGGCATGGACATAAGGTCTGGAACGCCATGCACTTTGGTCATCGCGAAAACCCATATCGTAAGGTCGATGATGAGCAATCTTTGGCGTGGTTATAGAAGCAAGGTCACTTGATCGTGGGTGAGACTGAGGGTCTCGCCATCGCACTTCACCCCATGACAAGTCGGCATTCATTGTGTGCAACGGGTCCACCAGAGGTCAAAGCTTTGTTGAAGTCGTGTTGTTGCCATCGTCTGTTTTTTGAAAGTTGATAGTAGGCCAGAAGGAAAAGGTCGGACAACAGACTGCACAAACAAGTAGACCTTTCAAACGACTAACGGAGACGCCACGCAAGAAAAGAAGAGGAGATGGGAGGAAAGGAAAGAGTATACAGGGCTTGGCAGGATCATGCGCCCAGGTAGGAGGATGAGTAGCAAGGTGGGAAGGGCGGGCAGGGCAGATGCGGCTGGTAGGAATAGGATTCGTCGGTGCGTGGGACGTTGCAACCAAAAGAAGCGACCGCACAGGCCGGGGCGTTGACGTGCGGTATTATTATCATCCAGATGAAAGACTGTCCCGTGTCACTGGATCCGACGTTCCTTTCTCGGCAGAGGAGGAGACGCCGCGGTTGGATGGGTAGTAGGCAGAGGAGACGATCGATCCCACGCCGGATGGACGAGTGGTGAAGCAATGTGGACGCGGCGCACTCTGGCAGGCCCGGCCATCGCGACAGGTGGCGGCGAAGACGTTCTATCTGTCTCTCTCCCTGTGACCAGCATAGAGCATACCTAGGTAGTTACTCGCCTGCAGACCTGGAGTAGCGTGGCGATATTTTACGTACTGACAAACGGTGCACACATGGGCTGATCAAAGCCAAAGCACCAGCTTCTTTGTCAGCATACAAAATAGTCAGTCAGCGCCAGCCCCAAAGCCAAGCCTGCGCTCAAGAGCCCATCCTCCCATCGAATCTCCACACCCGCCCGCCATAGCCGTCTTGAGCAGGGAGGCAAACCTCGCGACTCGCGAAACCTCGGTAGTTGACTTTTTCCCCAATCAATTTAACCACCATTTCTTATATGATCTGCCTCGGACACCCTCCACCAGAAGGGAAGGTTGCAGCTGCATCCAGTTAGTCACCACCTCACAGATCCTGCCAGCCCTATCCCCTTCGTCTATACCCTACCTCCCCTCAGCCTACTACCCGCAACGCCATGTCTGTAACAGCCGCCGCCTCCGAGCCCTGCCTCGCCTGCCTGCTCGTACTGCAAGCCAATCAATGTACACTTGCCCGATTGGGATGCAATGGCGAAGTCCGATGGGCAACAGCTAGGAGATGCAATGAC
The DNA here is from genome assembly GCA_030772445.1 of Cladosporium sp. MBC 237. Taxonomy (NCBI): domain Eukaryota; kingdom Fungi; phylum Ascomycota; class Dothideomycetes; order Cladosporiales; family Cladosporiaceae; genus Cladosporium; species Cladosporium sp. MBC 237. The sequence goes on from JAPHCH010000039.1 coordinate 453,496, forward strand.
ATGCCGTACTCTCGCTCCGGTGTCTTTCGCCATGCCAGCCTGCTGCTACACAGCAATCTGTCAAACAGATGCTGCCAGCCATGCCACCGTGTCGGTACGAATAGGGCCGATGGCACCATCAACGGGCATAGCTCCGTGTGAAAATCATCATTCGACGTTTTGTGATTGTGGGAGGGGCGCGCGCATGAATAAAGTCACACGTAACTTCCAGGTATAGTAAGTACAAAGGCACATACATCATCGCGTCCGCAGGAGTGGCCTCAAAAACACGCATCAAGGAAATGCGATGCGCAAACAACCTCCGAGCCAAAACTCCACTCCCTCGACGCTTAAATCCTTAGTTGAAGACGATTGCAGTCGTGTCCGCCTTTTGGCTGTCCGGGCAGCTCGGGAGCCTCCTACCCGTTGGATAATCCAGCATAATTCAAAGGTAGAGATTATTAATCATCACACTTTTTTCGAAGTACAGGGTTTCTTCGTTTAGATTCGTATCCCTTTGTGCTGACTCGGAGCTGGCTTAACCCTCTATTTCGCTGAGCTCCACCATGGAAACCTCCCGTACCCGTACAGATACCCTTAATTCCTATAGATCTGCGATATGAAGTAGTTCAACCGTTGCGAAATATGCGCACGTACGACCCGAGCGAGCCGAGAGATCTCCTTCATTATTCATGTTCTGTGGAGTTTTTGTTTCCGTCGCACCGAACACTTCAATAATTACGTGTCCGGTGAAATACTGTACATGCGTACACACGGCAGTAGTAAGCCAAGTCAGACGAGAAGCCCTACAGATGAACGCCTAGATGCACTCCTCGTGCTCGCCACGTTGCTTACATCATACACATACGATACAATAAATTCATCCAATCCAAGCAAGCCACCTCCAAGTCACGCTCGTCAGCCATGCATGCCACAGTACAGTCTTGGACTGAGCAATCTTGATTGAGCAAGAAATGCCAAAGAAAAACGCATGCACACGCAATTTAATGTGCAAGCCCGCAGAAATCATCCAAGCTGACAACTGCCGTGTTCAGGGAGGAAGCGTATCGGAGGGTCAGCAGCGTGCATAGATCTAGCATTTACGTTATGCACGTGTATATCATGACCAAGATGAGCGCAGCGTGAGAATGGGCTGTCAGCCTTCCTGCATATCACGACTCAACATGCAGACGGGCATGCAGAGGTGGGTGGCTGGCTGAGCTTCGTCTTCAGGCCCGCGTAAGCGATACTGTAACTCATATGTTCCTCCTTCCCTTTCTCTTACAAGGCGGGAACCATGTTCTCAAATCAACAATCCTTTGAAAGCCAATTCATCAACAACACTTCCCTTCCTCTCAACCTCAAACCCCCCATCCACCTCACCACCACCCACCCCAAAACAAGCACCCATGCCCCCATCCTCCCTCCCTCCCCGCACTAACAACATCCTCCACGCACCTAGCACGCATCAGATTCCACCTCCTACCTTACTCAACCACCTAGCAACCTTAGCTAACCTCGCCAACTAGCCATTTACCCGCCCAAAGCCGCCTTACCAATCCCCTCCATCGGGCCCCTCCATGCGAACCCCGAACCGAAGGATTCCGGGCTCGCTGGCGTAATGCCAAATCGTTCCTTGAGACTTTGGTCCTCCCCCATGCTCGCCATGGCATGGCAGGGCGGGGAGACCGAGGGAGCCTTTGTGCTGATCGAGCGTGGGGTTTGCGGGTTTGGGATGGCGAGGGGAGAGGGGAGTTGTGGTGAGTAAGGTGGGTAGGTAGGCGAGGTAGGCAGGTAGGTATCTTGGTGGTTTGGGATCAGGTAATGACATGCTGCGCTTTGTCTTATTATCCATCGTGAATTAACTAGGAGAGTCGTGTTCGGACCTAGAATGGCTTGTTACGGGTGTTTCGCATGCCTAGCGTTTACTCTCGTCGACGGTCGACGGCGGAGTATCGACCGCGTTGAGAGACGCACCGTGCTATGCTGTGCTGGCAATGCATTTCGAACCAGCAGCGAGAGGAAGCTTACATTAAGTAAACTCACCATGTGCATGTGGAGCCGTAGTGAAGTGGTCAATTTTCGCGATTGGCCCACTCGTGCGTACTTTTCATCCGATATGTCAGCAGCAATGAGAAAACGTCCATAAGTTCGATGATGAATGCTTCTATCGTACAAGATTCTATGATGATGATAAAACTACGCGTATAGTAGTACAAGACCCTCATCTCTCGCCCGTAGCTGGCCTACACGATCCGCTCGTCATCGACGCAGTCAGACGGCCATGATACTCTGGCAAGAAAAATGTGAAGCCAAAACTGCCAGATAGCCGGATCGACGGAGATGGATCCCGGGAGGTCGGCTTGAGTGATGTGGGAGGGTGCCGTGGGGTCGGGTTTGAGGTTATGGGGGAGAAAGGTCATCTGCGTGGTTTGTCCGGTAGGTTTCCTGGATTTGTTGCGCTGTAATGTATGACTTGCAGTCGCTTAAGGTGGAAAATACGCGGTCAGCTCAACGTAGCGGCAGCCGTGGAATGTCGGCTGTACAATGGCAACCGCTGGAACAACGAAGGTCCGAAGGCGAGATTTGCATAGTCCCACATATTTGAGCAACTTGACGAGTTCGATTTTGGACTTGCTCAAACTGCGCCATCTCCCTGGACGGTAACGTCCACTTCGACGTGACTTGTGTTGACATCGGTCTGCTGACCATAAGCGTTTGCCTGCTGGCTCAGAATGCCAATTCCAGATAACGCAGCGCCCAAATGACCATAGTCGGAAAAGCGTTTGCGGCCGAAGAGCTGGATGGACTGGCCGTGAGGCCAAACCAGCAGACCAGTCCGGAGAGCGTAGTAGCTGCCCAGCGTCAGGGAGGCAAAGGTGCCCAGGAGGATGGTCGTAAGGTGTCGCTGCCAGAAAGGTTGTCTGATCGAGTGCAGTGCCAGAACCTTGGGCGGGCTTTTCAAGTAAGGTATTTGCTCGATGAGCTCTCTCGTGATTCTTGATACGGTCTCCACAGCAGTCGGTCTTGCGGGAGGACACCATGGCAGCTCCATGGACTTCGCGTTTCTCCTGCCAACAAAATCCTCGTCTGTGGTGCTTCGAGCCAGCTCCAGCACGTCTTGCACGTTCGTTCTCAGCACCAACCTCTCATGCATTCTCTCGACAAACCGTGCCAAATTCCCATACTTCTCCCTCATCGTCTTCGCCAGCCAAGCCTGCGGTAGATCCGGGAAAAGCATGAGTGCCAGATACCCATAGGCCAAACAGTCAACACTGCTGGGCTCCTCCGTACCCAGCAGGAACTCCTTCTCTTTCCCTAGCACATCGCTCAGCGGCGCAAAGAACTCTTCAGCAACCGCATGCAATCTGAACATAGCCGCGTGTTCAGGACGCTGCAGCAAGCTGCGCACCGTATCCTTGCGCGGCAGCAACAAGCTCGCACGCTCTTTCGCTTGTGTCTCAAAGCCTTGCTGACTGGGGTCCTTGCCCACACCGGAAGTTGAGTCCTTGTTGTCCTCGTGGACGCTGTCGACGTCGATGCTGGAGATGTTGAGGTGGTCTGTCATGGCGCGCGCGACGGCGCGGCGGCGCGGAGGGATGATGTAGTTGGTGTGCCAGGGAAGGATGGCTGTGAAGGCCGGTCGAGTGGCATGGCGGTAGTTTTCGGAGGAAACGTAGAGGGAGATTGATAGGAGGGTTGGAGCGTGGGTGGTGAGGAAGGAGGTGAGGGCGGTTGAGTCGGCGAGTTGGGGTGATGATAAGATTTTCTGGACGGCGAGTGTGGTTGATAGATGCTGTGCGATCGCGGTGTAGCCGTGGATGTTCTGCTCTCCAGAGCGCAAGTAAGGGAGAATCGTCTCATGTTGGTGAGTCGGGATGATTTCCCAGAAGTTGTTGTCGGTGCCGAAATGCGATTTTAGCAAGGCGACGGCCGCATTACATTCTGCGTCGATTGATGGTAGCCCGAAAGCAGGGCCTAGTACGTATAATTGTAGCATTGTTGTGTGGTTGAAGCATCTAGATCAGGCATTGGAGTGAGCGCATTTCGAGAAATGTACAACAGCTGCCCAGCGAGTCAGGCCTCCCGGAGCTTGACGTTCCGCCGTCGGCGATCTCATCCAACTTTTGGAGCTCCACCTGAATGCACATTGCAGCGAGCGGGCCAATGGGAGAGCGACTACGTACCAGCAATGCCGCAGGAACGAGCAGGTGATTCCTTCGAAGGGATGCAAGGGCTGTTTGTAGTGGGAATGGAAAAGAGACATCATCGAGTATATAAGGTAGCATGAGGCTGAGAGAACCATTGGGGTCACTTTCTTCCTCACAACCCACCGACCGCTTCATCAATAACATTCCCAAGATCTCAGCTCTCAAGATCCCATCAACAATCGCATGAACCCACCTCAAACCATCCCCAACAATGCCAACAAAAACAACCCCCACAACCTCTGCCCAAACAAAAGCCATTTCCCTCCTCTGCGCCAAAAACCTCCACCAAAGCCTCTGGCTACCAGAAACAGCCGACCACCCTCGTCTACGAGTAAGCTATGGCACAACGAGTAACTTCTCCAACACATCCCTCCCGGCAATCCTCTTCATCGGGCCCATGTTTGGGAGCCGCTGGTTGATTTTGGAAATGGACAAGATTGCTAGAGATTGTGGTGTGAGGATTATATTTCCAGACAGGTATGTCACAGAACAGCTAGCCCGCGGACGGCTTATACCTGTCTTTCTCTGGCGCAAGCGGATCTTGCTGATATTTGATAAACAGACCTGGCATGGGTGGCTCGACGCCTGTGGCCTTGAACTTACGAATTCGAGTCTGGCTCGAGATGGTGCCAGTTTTGCTGCGGAAGTTGGATGTCGAGCACGTTTCTCTGCTCACGCATAGTGCGGGAACGATGTATACGCTTGACACGCTGGTGCACTTACCATCAATCTTGGATCCTCAAGCACCCTACGTTGGCTTCATTGGTATGTGTTCAAGTCGATCGCTTCTAAGCAGATCAGAACATCAACTAACGTCGATTAGCTCCATGGGTTCCGACCTCAGATTCCAACGCCACACTCACGACTCTCGCCTCCAAATTACCCACGACTTTAGTAGACTCGTTGTCGGGCTTACAAGGCTTCATCAATTCCAAAGTCACGCCCGCCGTGGCCTTTTCAGGCGGCTTGTTGGCTTCCTCGACATCAGCGCTCTTCAGCTCATCATCAAGCACGACAAACTCCGAACCCAAAGCCGGGTCGTTTGAAGATGCAGCAGAGAAGTACGAAGTGGACATCGAGACAGCCAAAGCCGTTCGATCACTGCAAGTGAAATACAGCCAGGTGGAAGAAACGACGGCCGCGAACGAGGACGCGAAGCTATGTTTGCGGATGTGCAAAGATGAGGATTGGGGTGCTGCGGGCGATTATCAGGCTTGTGTTCGATCCATTGCGCGGGAAGATCGTGGTGGAGTGAAGTTGAGAATTGATGCTGGGTTTGCCAGCTCGGACCTTTTGATTGGAAAGGGAGGACAGAAGCATTTCGAAGCTTGTTGGAGGCAGGAAGGCGTGAGCGATGGTGTGGATTTTCGGAGTTGTACATTTGAGAACACAAACCATGATACGGTGTTGATCGACCTTCGACACGGCGCGATGCGAGGCCTTTTGGAGAGGATAGCGAAGGGGCCGGAAAGGTAGTGCGATGCAGATGAATACACACGTTTCTGTCGGATCGACCGGGCCAGTGCTGACAGTAGTTAGATTAGATGTGGATGTTTGATTTCAGGGACATACATGTAACACCGTTGACGCCACTGCATATTGCTGTCATGCCACCTCTTCCAGAGAACGTGTACCATACATTCACTTAATCAGATCCATGATTGTCCGCGAAAGGTCATTGCCAAGCGTAGTAGGGCAACTGCAGCTCTTGGTGTTGCTGTGCCGAGGATGGCCTACCACGGTCGACCTGTCATTTGTTCCCGTTGCGATACAAGTCTTCTGCCTCATTATTGTTGGCAGGACTACAGTTGTGACCTACAAAGTTAGGGCGACTCCTGGCAACTTGAAACCAGACATGAGTCTAGGCGTAGACATCACGATCGAGTCAGCAACTGCAAATGCTGTGGCAAAAACGGTCCGATCAATCCGCGGTCAGGTGTTACAGAGTTTGTATGGGAGGCAAAAGTAGGTCGGTCGTGACCCGTCGGCGGTGGCAAACGAGGAGCTTGCTGCGCATGTCTTTGGAGGCACGGACTTGCGAACAGCACTGGGATCGAAGGTATCATACGGCATCTGTGTTATACAGTAAGAGCCAAAGCTGCTGCGATACGTCGAACGCAGCCGTGGCAATGCCGAGTATATCGATTATGGTTCAACCGAGAGTTGTAGAAGCAGTTCCCGGCCGAGCCGACGGGCATCATGTCGCCGTGGTTGCGCAGTCAGCCTGCAGGGGAATGATCTTACGTTGCGGCTCAAGACGCGACATATTCTCGTGCCACCGTGGCAGGTGACATGGCAGACTGCACACGATATCAGTGCATTGGACGAGCATCGTCGATTGGGCTCAAGGCTGCAGACGCGCTAGGGTCGGCTGCGGTGACCATGAAGGTGGTCGTAATTTTTGCAATGGCCCCACGAGGATACATGTGCTGTACGTTGTCTTGTACTCATGGCGTCAGACATGAGAAAACGTGCCCCACGGTGCCCAATCGCTCGGTGAGTAGGACGCATGAAGATGGAAGTCGGTTATGTATGACAGGCGCCAAACTGCAGGCCGAGTCATGTATCGCAAAGTCAACCCGGGCATGGTGGAAGTTGGGCTGCATGTCTTGGACTCTCGTGACCTCATCCAGCCCCGCCAACATGTCCCGCACATGTGTCGTGAGGAATGCTGAACATATATGCCTGTCAAGAAAAAGACACGAACTACCCCGCTAAAAGGATAGCCATAATGACTCCGGGGTATGTCCGGGCGGCGGCTGGTGACGAGCAAGACACCGCCGACGTGCGAGCGGTGTGTGCACAGACTGATCCGACTGGCGACTGTAGGTAGCCGCGATGCGTGTTAGACAGCGTGTCGTCCGGAGTGCTGGCGTTGGATTGGCTATGCTCGATGGTACTGCGTCTGCCGCTAGCCGTTAAGGCCGCAGCTAGATGCATTCATGCGAGACGCCAGGAGGAGGGGCAGTGTGGTGGGCGGGTAAAAAATAAAAAGATGGTTTGCAGTTGTCTTTCCACATACCTCCTGCCTTTCCACCGTAGAGTGAAGATCGGCTCGGAGATGGATGAACAGGGTCGTTACCCTGAGCTTGGCAAGTATAGTTTTCTGACATGTGAATCAACGGTGCGAAGGCGTCATGACAGAACGTGAAGTGGCCGTTTCCATACCTGAGCCCGATAAGCGAGGTAGCAGGATCTGGCAGGACATCGTCAGCTGTACTGTGTATACTCATGTCGCACAGTACTTTTCTGTCGTTGATTTCTTCTCGCTTGCAGCGGCTGCGGGGCAGAGCGGAGTGGAGAGAAGTTGCAGAGAAGGAGTTGCGACAAGTGAAGTCGTTAGAAAGGTTGTGAGACTTTTCGTCATGCCACTTGCGCCAACAGCGACATGAGCTGCAAGATGACTGAGAGCTAGTCCGACTAGTAGAAGTAGTACGATACGGAGGTAGGGTTGTAGGCGCGGATAGGCATGGGCGTGGGGGTGTTGTGGGCTGCGCTGCGCATACCACCTGAGGTAACGCATGAGCATGCCGGCACCACCTCGAGTTCCATAACACCACCTGGAGTGGTAGAACTCACACATGCAGCGGCTTGGCGAGTCAAGTGTGCTGCATGTCTGTCCATCGCAATTCTCAAGCTTCGGCGTTATCTTCCATGCGGCTGGCAAACTTCGCCATGTGTGGGAGATTATCGTATGTAATGGCTTATTATTACTTTCATGTTTACACCGAGAGCGGCGACAGGGGCCGGACGACAGTCCGACTTGCTGGCGAGTATATAGCGCAGACGAGAGTGCTGGGATGTACTAGATGTTTGTATACGGAGGCGTGAGATGTGTGTTTTGAGGTGGCAGCCCTAGGCGCGCGAGGCCGGTTTCACCGCGATGCCGGCGGCGTGATTGGCAAACACCCAGGACAGACTCGAATGTGGTGATGAGCAGCGTCATGGGCTGCGACGGTTGCAGTTTGGTGGCGGGACAGAGAAATTGGCAGATGGCCTAGCGTTTGTTCTATCTCTGCTGCAAAGAGTGGACCCCACGCAACCTGGTACTGGAAAACACCCAGCACAGTGCCAGGCCCTCCCTGCTTGTCAGCAACGGTGAGGATGGCTCTAGTGGGAGATCGAGCAGTCGAGTAGTAACAACTTGATATATCCCGATCAGTACGGAGAGAAAATGACATATAGACAGTTCACCGCCCTCACCCCTCCTCCACACACACACACAAACACACACAGACCCCCCCTTCGTGTCGCACGGCAGTCTGCAAACCATACCTCCTCCCTCCCATTCCCATCCTGATCTTCTTCTGCTAACGGGCAGGGTCCCCACTAGCTCTCGCGCTCTGCATGAGGGCCCATACCATTATTGGCTCGCGCTATCCTTCACACTGCGCCTGAGCGCCTCCCCCGGCCATCCTGCCTACCCACTGCCGTGAACTCATATACTCGGCGTCGGCCATCTCAGGCGCGCCCGTGGCGTACTCTGTTGTTGCTGCTGCCCTCCCTGAGCTGCGGCCATCGCCACTCGCGAGCAATCTCCATTTTCCCAACCCCATCAGATCCAACCAGAGGACGTAGGGTTGGCTGACGTGGGAGCCGAGCGGGTGTGATTGGGAAAACTTGCAATTATTGACAGCGTGACCACCCAGCAAATCACACTGGTAAGTTGAGACCCTCCCAATACAGACTAATCAAGCCCACCACACTCTCTGGTCAGGGTCTGTCCGTCTCGTCTCGTGGGCACCGCATCAAGCATGCCCTGATGGAGCAACAGAGATGTTGTCTTGGCTCCTGATGTTTCCTCGTCCGCCGTACTCCCCTCTACCACCCGCAAGGCAGTCCTGATCTCTTATATCCTTAGGCACATCCAAGGATCGCAATCCGCGCGTGCATTGCCTTCACCAGGCATCATCTGATGGCCTAGCCGCCTCGACGCACTCATAGTCACACAGCAGGCGCCCGCCGCATCACAGGCACTGTTGTCTCAGACGAACTCTCCTCAACAACTCGACCTCTCCATCTCTCTCTCTGCACGCCATCTTCGATCCGCGTTCTGCGCGCCCATGTATGGTTGCAAATCCTCCGCATTACGATGGACTCGGAGGATGGGCAAGTGTTCGTAAAGGCATGTACATGTTCTCATCTATTCCCGGATCTTCGCTGCTGTTTCGCCTGTATGCCAGCCGCACTGCACGACTTTCGCTAACGAAAACTCCTCTCTGCAGAATCTCGCCTACTTTGTACGAACACATGAACGATCTCTAGCAAACGCGCTGCAACTTCAGCGGCAGCGCAACAAAAATGGCCAGGCGCAATCCTCCGCCAAATCGGCCACATCTCCCGCAATCACCCTCGCAGATGCCCTCTCTCGCCCATACCTCTCATTCACCGTGCAGAATGTTAAGCCTGCGAAACTCACACTCACACCTCATCACCTCTACTACTTGCTCACCAAATTCGAAGACCTAGGCGTCGATGTCGGTCCCATGAACGTCCGACTCGAGAACATCCACGCAGATGTCCCACCTTCCAATTATGTTTCCTTCCTAGGCAGCGCGCCAAAGACAAGAGGTAGACAATCCGATGCCGACTCGCTCAAGTCGGTGTCCAGCGTACGCAGTGTCATGTCGAGCATGTCTTCCATGTGGTCGTCCTTCACACTGTCAAATAGCGCGGCAAAACAGGAGAAACAAATGGCACAATTCCGCGATGATATCAAGTATCTCTATTCGTGCTTCACGAAGATACCCGCGCTTCGGCTGTCGCCAGACCACAGAGCGCACCTCATCTCCGGCTTTGAAGAATTCCCCTTCGATGCTGCTGTGCCGTTATTCGCTTTCAAGAACCTTGGTGCGCTTGAGATCTGTGATCTGGACTTCAGACAATTCTACGGCTGGGACAGGCTCGCAGAACAATTGCGTAGCTTGACCGTACGCCGTGCCAATGTCGACGATCCTATCGACTTACTGCTGAACATTGTGCTGGATGACATGGACAGGCGGCGACGCCGGTCGTCAAGGGCTCCTATGCCATCGACGCCAACATCAGGGGTTCCCTGGCCTACCGCAAGTCCAAAGGCTAAATATGCTGAACTGGCACGCTCGTTCTCTACACCCAATTCTCCTTTGGCCATTGCCGACCAGAGGCGAGTCTCGCTTGCAAGCAGTCCACAAAGTGTTAGCTTGGCCAAGGCAGGCTCAGGTGATGGTAGAAAGACTCCAGTGCCGAAGACACGCCAGCGGAGCAATTCACCGTCAAGGCCTGTCAGTTCAAGACATGGCTCACTGCAACGACCTCATCGTAGCGGAACACCCAAGTTGCGAAGATCCTCTGGCAGCGACAGCTCGAGCACACATGATATGAGTCCTCGGCACAGCACCACTGACCTACTAGGCTCTACTGCGCTGCCATCATCTAAGTGGAGATTCCTTCGTCACCTCAGCCTGGCAGAAAATGGACTTCATGAATTGAGTGCAGCAAGTTTTGCTCCTATCGCAGACACTCTGCAGTCCCTCGATTTGTCCGGAAACCTGTTCAACGTGATTCCTGATGCGCTCGCGTCTCTCACGCATCTTCGCGCACTGAACCTCAGCAATTGCATGATCGACTCAATTTCATCGCTTGCACATAGCCCACTACCGGCCATCACGACACTCAACCTCCGCTCAAACCGTATACAGACTCTTGCCGGTATCGAGAAGCTTTACTCACTGGAGAGGATTGATATTCGCGATAACAGACTTCGTGACCCAGCAGAGTTGGCGAGGCTCACGGGCATCCCTGACATTGTAGACGTGTACGTGGCTAAGAACGCGTTCACCCGAACCCACACAAACTATAGGATAACGATCTTTAATCTGTTCCGCTCGACGCCTGGACATTCCCAGGACATAACCATCGATTCGCAGGGGCCGCTATCCCACGAAAAGAAACAACTCGTAGATCGAGTACCAGAGCCGGCTGGCGTACCTGTCGTCAAACCGGACCCTGAACCGGAGGAGGATGCTTCCATGCCGGGCGCTTCTCAAGACCACTTCTTGCCTACGGAAGACACCACTCCCCTACCTCCCCACTCGCCACCGTCGTATGGTCATCGCCGTCATACTAGTGATCTCGGTCCCCGGCGATCACAACGCAAAAAGAAAGCACCGCGCAGGCGCATCGTTGAGCTTTCACAAGCAGAAGTCCCGCCAATCCCGCAATTAGACATTCCAGAACCCGAGCCAGTCCCTCAGCTTGCACAAGTACCGCCTCGCCCTGAAAGCGAGTCTGAAGAGCCCACAACACCAGACGCAAGCACCTACACCACTGCGCCTACCACACAGATCCGCAACCCACCACTCACCCCAACCCGACCCCAGCTGGAAACCTCTTTTAGCACGCCCGCCGCGACGCCGCGCATCCGTGACCCGTCCGACGACGACGATGAAAACTCGCCGACTGATTCCCCCAGAGACGTCACAGACAGCAGCTCCGGCGCAACAGATCTATACAAGCAAAAGATCGAATCGCTGAAAAGCGAACTCGGCCCAAACTGGATCACGGCGCTAAACGAGGACCGCTTCCGCGAGGAAAGGTCGCGAAACAGAAGCCTCAGCCCTTCCAGCCGTAGTTCGACCGTCAGACCTGAAGCGCAGAGAGGCGTCAGTGTCGGCGGCAGGACTTTGGGTTGAAGAGTCTAGGACGATCACCGTCCCTCCAAATCAAGCCAGGAAAGTCCAAAGTCCAGGCTTCGCACATTTGTTCTTCTCTGAAAAAGTGTTCCTCTCCCCACCCGCCTTGATCTGCGTTACAAGCATAGCGACGGCGTTAATGATTGGACATGATTGGGCTTCTTCTCTGCTCTTCTTCTTCTTCGGTTTTTATCTCTTCATCTTCTGGGTTCAGGAACTGGTTCACATCTCCGCACTATTTCCTCTTTCTCTTTCTTCTCCTTCTCCGCGCGAGACGAACCAAAACACACAAAAGGAAGGCGGGGCGGGGAAACCAAAAAAGATGAGGTTCTTGTTCTCTCAGCTGTATGGATACCCGTTTTGTTGGAGATGAATCATGGGAGTTTCGTCGTTGTTGGGGGGTTTCTGCTTTTTGCTTTTTGCTTTTTTTTTTTCTTCAAGTTTACTTATGGGCATCTTTCACTTAGGATTTCCTCTATATTTCTTAGCGAGGCGTTGTTGGAGTCTAATGATGGGTGATGGTTGTTTGATTTTGAGCTGTTTTTTGCTTCTCCTTTTCTTTTTCTTTCTTTCTAAAGTGGTTATTCTGTGAATGGATGGATGAATGGAGCGATGATACATATATATATGCATGGATCGATATCTTATATTGTTGTTTATGTCCATTGCTGTGATTGACTTGAGAGGTGATTGTGAATTGCTCGTCTACACTCGACACGAACACTAACGAGTTCTATGGCACAAGAAGTCAAATGGTAACGTGACTTGCCGAAGGAGGGGATATGTGGTGCTTGATATACACAAGTAACCGTCGCACGTAGATCCGAGTCGAGGCCTCCTCTCCTTGGGACGATGACGAATCATGTCCAAGGTCTGCCTCGGGTGATGAGAAGACACAGTACACAAACGGGGCTTTCTTTTTCAAGCGTTCAATGATCGGTTGCACGTTGAGGAGGTATACATATAAATGACTTAGGCAAAAAGACAATGATAGATTGAGGCGCCGCGTAAATGAGTCGTGTGCTTTACGCAATCAGGGGATGTTTGGTTGCTTTTGCGCAAGTGATTGGCTCTAGCGTGAGAAGAATTCGAGAAACGGGCGGCTGCGCGCTTTGGGCAGGTTTGGTTGGAAGATGGGATTTATTTAGGAGTTGATTGTGAATTGATATATATTGAATGATTGTATGTGAAGAATAATATCATAGAAGGAAGGATGATCAATACTTCAATACAGTTCAACACTATCAAAACAGCCTCATCAATATTACATACAATTTCTAATCATAGAAGAAAAGTCTCCTCACCCTCGGTGCAAGAAAGTCAAGCCAACCAGCCAGGCTCGCCAGGCAAAAGATGCGCTAAGGGCAGTAGTGGAATGCTCCCGCTGCTTGCCGCGACTGCCTCAAACAAACCAGAACTTCACAGCAGCACCAGCGCTTTCACAACACCCATCACTCACCCACCAACATCTGCATAGCACCAGCTTCCATCGCCGCTGCACCCAGCCTGCATCCAAGACACACAGTCGACGCCTCGTCTCAGACAGCAATCACCGTCTGACGCTTCGCCTCTCCCCCTCGTCGCCGCCCATACCGGTCAAGCTGACAAGACCTCAACGCGCTGCCCCACCTGTCGCCCCCCTCAAGCGGTGAAAAAAACATCAATAGCAGCCTTACCCACGCGAATCAGCGCCGCAGTATCTTCACCGGACCTGCCATTTCGCAGTCCCGCCACCGCACCCTCGCCGGCGCCAGCATACCACGCCTACCAGAGCTTCGGGCCATCCAGGAGCAAACGGAGGACTCGCAGCAACAGGCCGCTCGAACATCGGCGCGCTGACAATCTCAACGCGGGAGAGACACGAGGCGCACACGGAGAAGTTTCACGCTACCGCGGACAGGAAGGCGACTGCGACAAGAGCAGCTCGTTGTTCACGGAGCCTTTGCGCTCGTTTCTTTGCATTTTCGGTATGTACCACAACTCTCATTTCTTTCTGTTTGGCGTCATTTGGGACCGCGGGCACAGTGGACGGGAAAGGAGTGAGGTTGGCGTGTGAACAAGCAGCATCAGATCTGGTGGTGGGAGGGAGCCGAGGATATGCTGGTCTACAATCAGCCATATCTGCAATATGCGGCATGCGGCCGCGACCTCACAGCGCCTTGCGCTTGCGATCCTCAAAACTCGGCAGCAAAACCTTGCAGCCCGACCAAATGTTTTTGTTTTGCTGACATATCGCACAGTTCTTTTGACGGCTCGCCTAGAGGAGCAAATATTGGACGTTTAGACTAACGGCAGCCTCGCACTGTCCCTTTTTTCCATACCACACCCTTCTCGCCAAACATGGCGGACCAGAACGACGTCGATCTCGACTCCATCATTGACCGCCTCCTCGAGGTTCGCGGCAGCCGTCCCGGAAAGCAGGTCCAGCTTCTTGAGACTGAGATCCGCTACCTCTGCACCAAGTCGCGTGAGATCTTCATCTCTCAGCCCATTCTCCTCGAGCTTGAAGCTCCTATCAAGGTATGCATCCACATAAATTCTCATGACTAAGCGGCCGCTGACACCTTCTCCAGATCTGCGGTGATATCCACGGCCAATACTATGACCTTCTCCGCCTCTTCGAGTACGGTGGCTTCCCTCCTGAGGCCAACTACTTGTTCCTCGGTGACTACGTCGACCGTGGCAAGCAGTCCCTCGAGACCATCTGTCTCCTCCTAGCATACAAGATCAAGTACCCGGAGAACTTCTTCATCCTGCGCGGTAACCACGAGTGCGCTTCCATCAACCGTATCTACGGATTCTACGACGAGTGCAAGAGACGCTACAACATCAAGCTTTGGAAGACTTTCACCGACTGCTTCAACTGCCTGCCCATTGCCGCGATCATCGACGAGAAGATCTTCACCATGCACGGTGGTCTCAGCCCCGACCTCAACTCCATGGAACAGATCAGGCGTGTCATGCGCCCGACCGACGTATGTGCAAATGTCTCTCTTGGCTATAAACTTACATGCAATTAACAAAACTCACAGATCCCCGACTGCGGTCTGCTCTGCGATTTGCTCTGGTCTGACCCCGATAAGGACATCACTGGTTGGAGCGAAAACGATCGCGGTGTCTCCTTCACATTCGGCCCTGACGTGGTCTCTCGTTTCCTGCAAAAGCACGACATGGACTTGATCTGCCGTGCTCACCAGGTTGTCGAGGATGGCTACGAGTTCTTCAGCAAGCGCCAGCTCGTCACTCTGTTCTCGGCACCCAACTACTGCGGCGAGTTCGACAACGCAGGCGCGATGATGAGCGTGGACGAGAGCTTGCTGTGCTCATTCCAGATCCTCAAGCCTGCGGAGAAGAAGCAGAAGTAGGTCTCTACAACTCCCCGATCACCCTTTGATCACTTCGCGACAAAAGCTAACTCTCAAACAGCAGATTCGGCCGTCGCTAAACCCCAAACTTCAATTCAATACATCCAAAGCGCGACGCAACTTTTTCGAACCCACCCTTCCGAATCCCTCCACCCACCGCACCGCATTGCACCCGCTTGCGCTTTTCTTCCCCGGCCTAGCCAAAAGAGCAAGAGCGAGTGATGGTTTTTTCTGCATTAATCACATTTTGGTGGTTTGGAATTCTTGAAGGGGGAAAGGTTCGAATTTCACAGGGGAGTGAGAGAGAGACGGAGAGAGAATATTGAGACGAACGGAAAAACCACGGGAAACTTTTCTTTTCTTTTTGCTGCGAATGAGAGAGAGAGAGAGACAAATTCAATTGTACGGATCAATTCACTTTTTTGTGTTGAGTGTGTTGAGGTGAGAGTGTGTGTGAGTGTGCGCGCGCGCGAGACATACGAATCTTCGGGAGATGGGTCGGTTTGTTTGATGCTGTGAGAGATGGAGAGAGAGGGGTTTCTTTTTCTGGTTTCCCTTTTTTTACTTTTTCACTGTTTCCTTGGCCTGTAAACCTCCCATTCACAATGCAAATGCAAGGCTGCCTGTTCACGTTTCGTTTCGATGATTTCATTGCTCTGGACTAATCCTCGCAATACCTCTTGACTATCTACCTGCTTGGTTCCTCGTGTGGGTTGCAAGGTGAGTGAAAAGTGGTTGGTGGGGGATGGGGATTGCGATATGGGAGATGAGTATGGGTGCGGGAAACGGGTATGGAGGAGTGACTGGTTCGGTGACTGGGTGGGAGGTTTGCGGGTTGTTTGTGCGTTGTAGGATTCTTACCGAGTACCTACGGTGTTGCCTTTCTATTCTTGGCTGTTTTTTTGGTTGTTTTTTTGGTTGTTTTTTTATTTGGTCGCTGGTTTACCTTTGTGGATTTTCGTGTTGGTTTCTTTTGGGACGATTGTAGGTTTCTGATGTGTTGAGTTTTTTGTACCGTACGTTATCTCGATGCGGGAATCACGGAGAGCGGCGATTACGGTTACATCTCTAAGTTATGTTCAGGTCCTCCCACAAAGCCTTTGTTCGTCATTTTTTCCTTCCCTGGGATCTTTGTAAGCGCGTGCGCCGGGTGCGTTTTCGTGGATCTGGGATCTTGAAACGGGCGCGTGCTATGGTCGCTTGGGAGGCCTGGCTTTTTCACGGGCTCTCGCGACGGGTTTCGTCGGTCGGGTTCGTCGCGGTCCCTGCAGGGTGGTTTGGTGAGGCGGTGCGGTGGGTTGTTAGGACCAATCGCTTGAGAAGCAGTGTCATTGAGGCGTTTTTGTTTTGGGGTTTCGTCATTGCTGGTGGCTGGAGGTTTGGTTTATAGCTCATTATGGATGATGGTTGTGAGGGTTTAGTGAGGTGAGGTGATGGGTTGGAATTGGATATGAGATGGATGGTGAGATATTTGGTTTGAGATTATATATGGGTGATGTATGGAGCTCTCATGTTCTGAGGTGAGGTCTGTAACAAGCGTGTTTATAGGGCGTCAGCGTAGGAGATGGTGTTTGGATGTGATGAGAGAGCTGTATACCGCGTTAGCGCTAGCGCCTTTGGCGGCGGATTTCGTGACGGGTCGAGTGCTTGTTGTTGTATGCCGTGTCGTGTCGTGTTGGATGTCTCGATCACGCGTCTTCTTTCGACTCAAAGAGTATTTGATAATACTTGATTGATCATTGTTATTCCAACATCACATAATCACACAAGTGCCGTCGACGAGGCCCTGAAAAGCGGTTTGGCACGGGCCGGCCAATCAAAGCTCGACCCTGCGCCTTTTAGCTCTCTAGCCACGCTGCCACGCGCGCTCCCTTCTCTCGCTTGGACGCGAGCGCGGCTTCTGCCCTTCCCGCCGCCTCAAACGCTCCGACCAGCGTCAAACCATCACAATCGATACCATACCACATACCACCCACCCCAGATCATCACCAACACCAACCCACCCTCGCTGCACCTCGCTCACTGCGCATTCGCCATTGCTATTGTCGCCGACTCTGCGCCATTGTTCCTGTCGCATCAATAATACCCCCGCACCCTTGCATTCGCCGTCCTTGGGCTCATCCACCAAGGGGTGCGACCGCAAGTTGTGCATAGCAACGGCACTCTACTTGACCGGATGACCACTCGCGAATACTTCCTCCTTACACACGAACGCGGAACGATCGTTACGGCTGCGCGATATTTCGTCTCCGCCTCACAAAATCTGGCCGCGCGAGCTGCGCCGTCAACACTCGCTTAAACGACGCCACGACCGTCACCGCGTACAATGGGATCACCCGATGCCGATTCTGCGCCTGTGCCAGGACCTCAGAACGATAATGAAGATGTACACACACCGGCATTGCTTTCGCCTCCCAGGAGCAAAACCCCACCAACCATCCACGGCAAGCGAACACACAGCCGCAAGCAAAGCGCATCTGCGAGCGCAACGAATCGCAGCGGTAGCGCACCTGTAAATCCAACCGCACTCAACAAAGCTTTGAAGCATATGGAAGATGCAGGACGCAGGAGAGATTTTACACCGGTTGGCAGCCCGCAGCGCAAACGCCAAAAGACATTCGCAGGCGATCACAGGTTTATTCCCAATCGGTCAGGGCAGGATCTCCAGGCAAGCTACAGCCTCTTGGACGATGAAGGTTCTCCTGCGACTCCCTCGCGCTCACATAAGAAGGCGGCGTCGAGTGAGTTGCACTTTCAAAAAAGAGATGCCAACAGGACATATTCCTCACTCTTGAGATCGGAGATGTTCGACAATGAAGTGCCTCAGAGCATACAGCAATCACATGAAGGTCCAAGTTCACGGGCTAAAACCCCGCCTACAAATGGATCAGCACTTGCTGGGCCCAATCTCACCCCTTCTACACCACACAAGAACCTCTTTTCTTACGGACCGAACGCCGCCAATTCACTCACGCCCAGATCAACATCAAGAAGTGAACGAGGCCCCAATATCAACACCCGATCAGATCTGTACAGTTTGTCACCTGTCAAGCATTCGTCACAAAGCATGCTCCTCTCGCCACGCAAAACGCCTCGAGCAGTCAGCAAAGTGCCGTATAAGGTTCTCGATGCGCCAGAGCTAGCAGACGATTTCTACCTCAACCTCGTCGATTGGGGCCCCAATGACGTTCTTGCAGTGGGCCTCGGAGACTGTGTCTACCTTTGGAGTCGAGAGTCAGGTCAAGTCGACCAATTATGCAAACTCGAGGGTGACAACGTCACCAGTGTGAGCTGGATTCAGCGTGGATCGCATCTTGCTATTGGCACATCAAAAGGTCTTCTCATGATCTACGACACGGTTACGAACCGCAAGCTACGAACCATGACAGGACATACAGCCCGGATTTCTTCCCTCGCATGGAATGCTCACATTCTTTCCACCGGCTCGCGCGACCGCACAATTCTGCATCGTGACGTCCGCCAGGCCAACCAGTACCTTCGGCGTCTCACAGGACACAAGCAGGAAGTATGTGGTTTGAAATGGAACCAGGAGACCGAACAGTTGGCTTCTGGTGGCAATGACAACAAGATCTTCGTCTGGGAGAAGATGGACGAGCGGTGGCAACATCGCTGGGGCGAGCAAGAAGGAGGCCACAAAGCCGCCGTCAAAGCAATAGCATGGAGTCCTCATCAACGCGGCCTCCTCGCGAGTGGCGGTGGTACAGCAGACCGCTGCATCAAATTCTGGAACACCGTGTCGACCGCCCAGAATTCCGCCAACGCCTCACTAAGCAACACAACGCCCGGCCTCAACCTCTCAGGAAACGACCTCGACCTCTCCGCCACCCCCAACCTCCTCTCCTCAAACTCCGGAAGTCCCTCCCCCTTGTCAACGCCCACAAACCCCCACCTCCTCCGCTCCCACGACACCGGCAGCCAAGTCTGCAATCTCCTATTCAGCACCACCACCTCCGAGCTCGTCTCCACCCACGGCTACTCCCAGCACGCCATCAACATATGGAAATACCCCAGCATGTCGCAAGTCGTCTCGCTGACCGGCCACACCTACCGCGTGCTGTACCTCAGCATGAGTCCCGAAGGCGGTACCATCGTCACCGGCGCTGGTGATGAGACCCTTCGCTTTTGGGATGTTTTCTCGCAGAAAGGCAAGAGCGGCGGGAGCAGCGGTGGGACTATTGGAGGTGGATTGAGTAAGAATAGCACTGTCAAGGAATGGGAGGTGATTCGATGATTGGAGGTAAGACTTTTCCTGTTCTTTTCTTGTTTCTTGTCCTTAATGAAATGGAGGGTTTGGTCGGTGTTGGGCTGGCTGTGAGGGGCACACGGGGTTAAGGTTCTAGGATGGGATGGGCGTGTGGGAAAGGGTTGCGTTTCGTAGTTGATCATGCCTCTCTTTTTTGTTTTTGTTTTTGTTTCTTCTATACCATACCTCCTCTTCTTCTTTCTTGCTCGCGCGGCATTTTACAACGGGAAGGCGTTCGGGCTCTCTAGGTTGAGAGGGGTATCATGAAATGCATATAGCGCTGAGCAAGCGCCCTTGAGCGAGTAAGCGAGCAAGCAAGTAAGCGAATGAAGTGACAGACAATATTAAGAAAAGGGTTTGCCTTTGATTTGTGACTTCAGAGGTTTTGCTACCTCACCAATCGTCGGAAGGGTTGGATCTGCTTCCGTTTCTATTTCAGGTTTATTCGTATTTGTTCATGTCATTGATCATTAATCAATTATGAGCTGTACTTTAGTTTCGTGTGAGGTATACATATAGGTTTTGGTGCGTGCAAATACTGGCACAAGAGGTGAAGTGAAGTGAAGTGTCCGACCTCCCGAGTCCAAGGACGATTGATGAAGTGGGGGGATTTTGTTCTGTGAACCGAATCCCCATCCCCGCGCATGCATGCAGCCCAATCTCGAAACGAGCTCATCGTCACAAAACCCTCCAATCCAGAAATCTCCAACAAACGACACGTTCCACGAACCCCCTTCCCCCTTCAACCAAAGCCGCAACACCAAAATTCACCAAAATCCACCAAGGAAAAAAAGAACACAATGTCCAGCCCCCAACCCAACACCAACGCAACAGCCTACCTCACCACCCTCCTCAACCGCACGCTGCACATCCACACCACGGACGGCAGGATGTTCGTGGGCCAAATGAAATGCACAGACCCGCAGCGGAATGTCATTCTCTCCATGACGCAAGAGTACAGGCAGCCTTCGGAAGCGGATGTGAAACTTGCTGCTGAGAGGTTTGAGAGGGCTGGTCGGAGTGGGAGTGTCAAAGTGGACATGAAGAAGAGGTTTGTGGGGTTGGTTGTGGTGCCGGGGAGGTTTATTGAGAGGATTGAGGTTGAGGAGTGAAGAGAGGGGGAAAGAAGACATGGTGTTGAGGGGAATTGGAAGCGCTGTATTGCGCTCGATTTTTTTTCTATGGATGGATATATGGAAGATATGGTGGCTTGCTTTGCCGGCTCGCTACAAAGGAGAAAGAACGCAGAGACTGGTGGATTGTTCCACTCAATCGCCCAAATACACCGGCACGCCGTACACGACTGGCGCCGCGCCGTTCAAATACCGCAAATAGCAGGCGTCTCTGCTCTTGGCCACCGCGCCAGCCAAACTGATTTCGCCGCGCCCGCTTCTAGGTTTCGAGCGACTGCGACTTCTCGCTGGGGTTTTGGAGGTTGCAGGAGTCTTCTTGGCCTTTGGCGTTTTGGGAGTTTTGGGAGCCTGTTGTGGAGTGGATGGGGCGACGAGACGGTCGCGTTTCTTGGGCGTTTTCGAAGGGGCTTTCTTGCTGGTGCTGGGCTCGGAGGTTGGCGCCCAGAGACCCCATTCTTCGCCGATTGTGAGCGAGAAGCGATCGATGTCTTTGTCGGTGACGTCCCAGAGGGTTGCGACTACGGAGAGGCATTTGCTGGTTTGTGGTGCCTCTTGTGATTCTGCTGTGGGGCTCTTTCGGCCTGCATTGAGATATGCCAAAGGGACGGCTTGAGGTTCTAGTTCACCGTGTTCTGTGACCGCGCCGGATGAGCAGCCCATCAACCACACCACTTCACTGCATTTGTCCAGTTTCTTGATCGTCCTCGGTCGGATGTATTGCGATCCCGCGCCGTGTCCGAAATACAGCATCATAGCCGACTTTTCGAGACTCGACTTGAACTCATCCTCTTGTGGCGCGCGGTTGACGATGGACAACCAAGAAGCGCCCTCCACGGCGGCGGCTTTCGACAAGGAAGGCTCCAGAGTTGTTTGCGTGCTGGTCAGGTCGGACGAGGGGTTTAGGATGTACGTGCCGGACTTGCGCGAGACCTCGTGGCGGAACTCAGCATTCTCTTCCTTCGCTCTCATGGCCTTGATGCAATCGCGCAAAGAAAGCATGCTCCCCACCCTACTGACGCTGATACCTTCGAGGCAAGGCAAATTCTCCCACGGGAAAGCTTGCAGACGTTTATCCAAAACGAGCACGACGTGTTCGTGCTCGTTGTCCTGCAATTCGCTAGCTTCGTGGTATGACCTCAATGCATCGAGCACTTCAACCGTCATCCCGTCGAAATCAATCTCATCGTAAGCGTTGCGTTCGCCGTTGAACTGCAGCATGTCCACGACAAAGTACAGGAGATCCGACATGGGCTCGTCCAAATCAATCGCGCCCTCGTTGTCATTGCCCAAATTGACGAACAACTCCAGAACATTACTGTCGAGCGTGAAAGCCGCCGCGCGGCCCTTGGCAGTCTGACGCGAAGGCAAATGTCTCTCAAGCGCAGCCTCGAACGACGCCCGGAAACGCGCGAGCAGTTCAGGCTGTCTGGGGTGCGGGGAGAAAAGGCCTTTGAAGCCTCCAAACCAGATCTCCTCGATGTTGATGAGGAGTTCTTGTAGTCTGCGGTCGAGAGCTTCGCGCTCGTTCCACCAGCTGCTTTTGGCTCCTTTGGCGCTAAAATCCCCGTTGTTGTGGCAGCTGGTGTTGGATGCTTGGATGATGTCGCGGAGCTCTTCGGCGCCTGCGGCGTAGTCGAAGGCCGAGTCGCCGATTTCCTCGTCTTGGTGGCGCGAGAAGGGGAGGCGGACGAGGAAGGGGGAGTGCCCTGCTCGGTAGCGGGAGATGTTGAGAGATGCGCTGGTTTCGTCGAGGGAGATGGAGAGTGCTGTCCAGGGTTTGGGGAGGGTGTTGATATAGTCTTCTTGGAAGGTGGATGGGCTGATTTGAGAGGTGGGTTCTTCCACGGCCAGTGAAGGCCATTCGAAGGGTGTTGTTCTGTTCTCGTGGTCCACGTCTGCCAAAGCTGCTCTGCGTTCGAAGTCTAGGGCGTTGATGCGAGGGAAGTCGAGGGCCAGAGCTGCTGAGACCGGATTGAGAGTCGCGCTGAGTCCGGTCGAGTCAATGGCCGAACACAAGATTGACACATCGAGAAATTTCGCTCCTTCTTTGTGGATCTCTGCTGAAGAGCAGTATTTCGAGATGGATGAGTGGCCAGTCGTGAGGCAGGCGCGTGCTTCCTGGAATGTGTCTTTGAATGAAGTCTTTGCGGCGGTTTTGCGTTGACCTGTCCTTGCGTTGGTTCGTGTCGAGGCGGCCTTTTTGGGCGGAGAAGATGGTTGAATTTCTTGTTCTGCTGGGGCTGTTTTCAAGAGCGCTGGGAAGGAAAGCGTAGAGTCCAATAGAATGTTGTGCACGAAATCCATTTGCAAGGCCGCAGTCGCTTTTGCCATCAATTGTTGATACTGGACCCGGCGCTGCCTCAGTGTTCCGGAGATGGTAGATTTCAGTGGTGCGAGAGCCTGGAGCACTTCTCCTTCATCCTTGCCGGTCTTGACGTCTAGAATGGCTTTATCCAACATGATCATAGCTCGCCGTTTTTGCAAGAGGTAATATGTTTTCTCGTCAGATGAAGCCTTGGCTGTGCGAGTGGATGCCTTCGTCGGAGCCGCGCTCTTTGCCACGGGCTTGCGTGTGCGAGCAGAAGATCTGGCCGTCTTAGCAGCAGGAGCTGGGCGAGCAGGTTTCACCACTGCCTTTCTGTTCTCACTCGGGTCTTCGAATCGGTCTAGTTTCAGAACAAATTCTTCGTTTTGCATGCCCGAGATCACGCTGGTAGCTTTATCGTAGAGCTTTACTGCTTCCTCGGGAGACCCATCCTTGATATGAACAACGGCTTGCGCTTGTAATCGTTCGACTGCCGCCAAAGGCGAGCTCGAGAGGTCCGCGCTTTCACTTGCAATCAAGCAAAGCTCAGCTTCCTCAACTTTGCCTGCAAGGGCGAGCAGAACTCCACGGTGACTTCTCATGCGAGATAGAAGCACCGATGAGCCGATGGACTCTGCTATTTCAATGGCTTTGCCGCTGTAGTAGTCAGCCTCCGTGAAGAGTCCGTGATGAGAATACACGTCCGAGAGGTGTGTCAGAGCTTGGCACAGCAGAGGAACCAGAGGCCAAAAAGCCGCACCCTTGATGTTGTCGTTCGCGGCATCCTTCTGACTGTCTTTGGGAGTGAGACGCAGCTTGCTCACGCCCGCACTAAGATCAGCGACTTCGCGTGGCGTTGGTTCTGGTGGCTCTTGTTCTTGCTGAGGAGTGTCTGATGATTGCCCTTTCTCAAGTCGACACCAAGCACTATTGGCGATCTTCATCGCATGTTTTCCAGCAGACAGTGCGTCATGAGGTGCGCCGCATGCCAGTTTATAGTTGGATTGCAGCAGCCAGCCCTCTGCGTGCGTCTTTTCGTACGCGGCACGCTGGTCTCTCGAAACATCCTTGGGTGGCAGTTCAGATCGGAGCTCTTGTGCCTCTTCCAAATGTGATTTGCACTTGTCCGGATTATCGACTGCTAGTAAGTACTCGGCATATGCCAAGTGCCATTGGATCTTGTCGAGGGTGGTCAAGTCGCTGGATTTCAGGTGTCTCTCGGACTGAACCAAGATTGAGCCTGACTTTTCGGAGAAGCCCATCGAGAGCCACTGTTTCGCAGCCTGTATAGAAGACTGAACGATCTCCTGTGCACACTCTCCCAGATGGTCCAATTTCTTGATTAGGGAAAGAACACACAGACGGTTCGTGTCTTCGCCTAGCGCTCCGAAGAAAGTTGCCATGGAATTCAGAGACAACCTGAATGTCGCAAGATCGTAGACACGAGCGGTGAGAGCGGCATTGTCTGGGACATCATCGAGTAGTCGCTGCCATGTTGATAGGATTGGTTTGAGATTTCGGATAGATGGATGTCCCGCTTGGAATATCTTCGCGAGTCTTAGTGATGCATCCATATCGGCGGCATAGTTTTGAAGTCCGATATCTTCTGAGAGATCTTCCAGATCGATTTGTGTATCCATCCAAGGTTGGCAGAGTTGGGGTGAAAGGAGGCTTGGGTATCCCTCACCGATTCGGAAAATCTGGAATGCCACATTGGCGCATCTGACTGGGCGTTTTGACGACAAATACAATGCTCGCAGCTTCTGAGCCAGTTGCGGTATCATCGTCTTCAGCACAGTGTGATATCTGCTTCTTGGGGCGTTCTCAATGGCGACCTTGAGCTGCCATTCTAGCAGAAGACTTCTCTCTGATGTATTGAGTGCTTCGTTGTCGAAATACGGAGTTGAGGACGCTTCCAGATCAGACTTCAACCCACGCAGAACGAGAAGACGTAATGCTCTTGCCAACGCGATAGCAGCAGTTGAAGACGTCCAGGCTTGTTCAAATGGTGTTGTCAATGCCCCTTTAGTGACTGTGTCCAAGGCACCGGTGTCTAACAAAACTTGGATCGCTTCGTTATTAACCCAAGAGATCGGTGCGTTGGAAGACGTGCTATGCCGAAGAGCATTTTGAATAATACTCTGCGCAGTAGTTAGACTCTGGCCAGGATATGATCGCACGAATCTCAGCGCAAAGGCAGCAGCCAAACCAGAGAGATTTTGAATATCAGATGATTTGCCGCTTTCTGGTGACATTTTGGCAAGCAATCGGGAAAGCTCGGCCAGCAGGTACTCGTAATCGGTAGTGCTTCCTGACATCTTGCTCTGCATTGATTCGATCAGCTCTGGCAGGAGCTTTTCCGTTAACTGTGAGTTGGCGTCCAGCACACGTCTCGCTATTCCAGCAATGCGTTGAGCGTTACTTGCTTCCAGGCTCACACTTTGTTCGGTCAGAGTTGCTGACCATTTCTCGGCGTCCTTCACATTGCCAGACTCCTCAGCAATGGATAACAGTAATCGACATATGGCGAACAAAGCTTTGGAACCCGAAGTCTCGTGACCAGCAATCAAATCTTCGACGCCCTGGCTTGCGGTGGTGCTAATTTGCTGGACTGGTCGCCGCTTGCGAGTCCTCCGAACAAAGGCGCTGATGCACCGCGACAGAGGATCGAGCAACTCCTTCTCAACATCCGGTTGGTGCCCGGCTAACTTCCACCATTGTTTGCGAATCTGAAGGCCAATCTTTTGCAGCTGAAGTGCAGCCTCCGGTGCCGGGCTGGCATCTCGGTTGACAGCTAAAGGGTCTTGTTTTGAGCTGAGACTTGGACATAAGCCCAAAATTGTGGATGATAACGCCTGGAGAAGCCTGCTTGCTTTTTCTTGATCCCTGGTTGTTTGCCCTTGTAGGGCAATGAGTACTGCCGGACTTAACGGCTGTGCAGGATCTAAGAGCTCGGCACATGCCTCGATAGTTGCTGGTTTTGACGAAGCAGCGATCACTCGAAGAACCAGACTCTGATATGTGATTGCAAGAGGCAGGACAGCGGGTTGCTTTTCAAAATCGACCTTGACTTGCAAAAGACCTGCTAACGTCTCCTTCTCCGGAGGAGAAGAAGGTCTCGTCTTTCCCGCCGCCTCTAGCCTCCCTTTCACAATTCGCAGTTCCTTGATGGCCAAAGAGTCTAATCCAAGTGGCACTAGTTTGCCTACCAATGCTAGCATTCCATTGTCCAGTTGCAAAGGTGGGAGCTCCCGGACACCCAGCTGTTTGGTGTTTGCAGAGCGGAGGAACGAGAATGCAAGCCGTGAGCATTCACCTGTGGCAAGTAGATGTGGTGCTGGACCTTCCGAATCTGCCGAATGTCTCTGTGAAGGCTTTTGTGAAGAGCTCCGGGGCTTTTGGGGAGTTGCTGGAGCAGGTGTAGAATTGCCAGATCTCGGTTGCAATACGCGTTGCGAGGAAGAAGATGTCGTGCGGCTGAGACGTCTAGGCGTTGTCGTAGTTGTTAAAGTCTTTGGCTTGGACTGGGATTTCAGTGCGTCTGAAAGGACCTTTAAGGTCAAGTTGACGATCTCGGTGGCGAGAGTATAGCGTTCCTTCGGTGCAAGCGATCGAGAGCCATCCTTATGTACTTCAATCGTGTTCGCCTTGGCTGGCGCCTTCGTTCCTGGTTTGGTTGTCGCGACAGACTTTTTTGCTGTTGTTTTGCTGTCGGTAGAGATGTTGTTGTTCTTGGTTGCTGTCTTCACTTTCGTCTCCGCGCTCAGCAGGCTTTGGAGCGTTGTCACCGTCGAGGCTGTTGCATTTCCAGAAGATATCGCTGCCCGCACAGCCTCCGACTGCGCCTGTGGTGTACTCATGATCACAGTATCCCTTACTGAACTCTGAGTACTACGCAATCATGTCGCGCAATGTGTGCAGGCGAGTCCTATAGCCTATCATCACGAAGTCTAAAAGCGTCTCGCCGGAGGTCAACAAATAAACAGAGCGCAAGCGCCGGCGTTGTACGGACCGAAAGCTTCGACCAACCGCCCTTAGCTCGACCACGCTGCCTTCGCAGTCTGCGCCCAGAACGTCAACGTCAAAATGGCACCCTCCAGAGCATTCCAACAATCGCTGAGCGCCTTCTCACAATGCGCGCGACTTCACACAATCCTTCGCAGAGGCTTTGCGACACCTGCCCGACTACAGAATGAAGGCTCACATCTTCCCCGAGTCGCAAGCCCCTCATTATGGCGCTCCCTTGTCCCAAAGGCTCTAAGGCGCGATGCCGAGTCTGGTCCTAAGACACCAAAATCTAAAGACTGGAATCCGGCGACAATCTTCATCGTCCTCGGGATTCTCGTGGGATCAAATGCAATCAACATTTCGGCTCTCCGGAGGGAAATGCTCAATTTCAGCCGCAAGACCGAGGCCAAGTTGACGGTTCTTCGCGAGGTCTTGCAGCGTGTAAAGAATGGAGAGGATGTGGACGTGGAGAAGATGCTGGGGACTGGCAACCCGGAGCAGGAGAAGGAGTGGCAGGATGTGATGAACGAGATCGAGAACACAGACATGCTGGCTGAGGCTAAGAAGAAGCGGGAGGCAAAGGAGGCTGCGAGAGAGGCTGCAAGATTGGCTGCACAAGAAACTGCTGCGAAGGAGCAGTCGAGTGATGGAAATGGCGGTGCCGATGGAGGGGATGCGAAGGCAAGGAGGCCAAAATTCATGATGTGAGCAGATCACATGTTGGAGTTGAACGCTTGTATCGACACAAATCGACACACCTATGAACAAGGCAGCAGATCTCGGCATAGGCCTTTTTGCACGTGTTTTCTGCTACGACGACTTGGTTCCGCATTCAGTGATGCACTGTGTGAGCAGTGTGGAAGTGAAGCGCTACGAGGTCAAATGCATGCGTGCATCTCACGTATGGACGAGTCATCATATGCTGAAATCATTGAAGGGTTTGCTGCGCGGCTTCGTTCATGGCAGCGGGCAAATTGCCAGAGCAAATGGCGGCAAGAAGAAATTGTAAATTATGTATTATATCATCATGCCTTATGTTGCGCTCACGGATATAATTTATATCACTTCTTAGCATCGCGTTACGCAGTGGTAACCCATGCGTTCATTCATAGCAGCTCATTAATTATTGTTTTGTGATATCGCAAGCCATATACATGTGATATTGCCTTGCATATGTAAGTGATGCAACTCATAACGGGAGCGGGCCAGACCCGAGACAGACGCGCGCGTCGTTCCTTCCTCCGTTCCCCTTGCTGGCCGTGCGCGCGTTTGCGACCTCCAACCAAACTTTCAAACGGCATCAGCCTCATCATCTACCAACTCGCTCTCTCTCCCTCTCTCTCTCTCATCACCAACACCACCACCCTCTCTTCATCCATCTTCCAATCCTCACTACACCCGCCAGCAGCGAGTGTCCTCCAGTCTCCTTCTACCATCCCCCAACACACAGCGCCCATCATGGCCGACATGGACACTTACGACAACGAGCCACGCACCTATGACGGTATGCACGACGCCTACTCCTACGGCCCCTACGCCCATCGTCGCCGCCTTCGCTCCTATCACGACCTCGTATCTTATCATTCGAGCTCCGACCCATGGTCCCGTACTAGTGAGGGTGAATTCAACATCAATCCTCACTACGGCCAACGCTGGCACGCGACACCCACATGCAACCACACCTACTAACACTCACTAGACTACCCGCGTGGTGGTGAGCGCTCCCGCTCTCGCTCCCCCGGCGCCGACCGCGATGGCGACACTCGCATCCGTGATGACCCCTACAACGGCCGCAGCGAACGGTAAGCATTTCGAATGCGACATGAAGTCGAGCTTCAGCTAACACTCGCGCAGTGATGTCCCTCCTCCCCGCCAGAACGGTGGTGAGCGCAGCGAGCGCGGCGGCGACCAGGGCGAGGTCAACCCCGGCTCCAACCTCTTCGTCACCGGAATCCACCCGCGCTTGACCGAGGAGGAGATCACCGTCCTCTTCGAGAAGCACGGCAGAGTCGAGAAGTGCAACATCATGCGTGACCCTCACACCCGCGAGAGCCGTGGCTTCGGCTTCGTCAAGATGGTCGCCTCCGAAGACGCCGACGCAGCCAAGGACGCTCTTCAGGGCGAGGTCTACGAGGGAAGAACTCTCAGCATCGAGAAGGCCAGGCGTGCGCGCCCCAGGACCCCGACTCCCGGCAAATACTTCGGTCCTCCCAAGCGCGAGGACGGCAGGGGCCCGCGCGGTGGACCCAGGGACCGCTACGACGTATGAATCCATCCAAGTCTTGATCTGCGAACTTCGCTAACCATACGCAGGACCGTGGAGACCGCGGCTACGGCAGGCGCTACGATGACCGTGCTCCTCGCGGTGGTTACAGAGACCGCTACGACGTACTATCACCCCTTGCCTAGACATAAGAACTCTGGCTAACCGTTTACAGGACCGCGGCTATGGCAGACGCTACGATGATGGTCCGCGCGTTGACCGTTACCGTGATGACCGCTACGGCGACCGTGGCGACCGCGGTGCTGACCGTGGTGAGCGCGGCGGCGACCGCCGTGGTGGTTACGGCTACGACAGGGCCCCTCGTGGCCCGCCGGCCGAGAGGAGCGGCTACGCTGCTGAGCCCTCCGGTGGCGCACCCCCGCCGCCTCGCGACTACGACGACCGCCGCCGCTACGATTAAGCGCCATTGTGCGTTGGGTAGCATTGCGATCCTCACTTACTAACACACCAGTTTTACTGCGACCTAACTCGCAAAGGCCACGAGAGAACGGCAGGTGCTTTCAGATTGCGACTTTCGCGGCGGACAGACGACGGCTGCGACCTTTTCCTCAGTGTAATACTACAGCTTCCTTCCTCCTGGTGCGACTACATCATGTTTTAATTGCACGCGGCAGAGCATGTTGCGGCAGACGGGCTTGAATTACCCTGGCGACGGCGTTTACGCGGGGCACCAGAATGACTATCGGTTTTGCGGCTTTTCGGCAATCAGTAGAAACGATCACTCAGCCTTTCCTTCCATACCCTCGCGCTCGTCTCGGCATCTTACAGCTACCTCACCATGCGATACTTGCTGCTGTCTCTAGCTCGGCATCGCATTCTTTCAACATTTCATGAACGACCCTCAAGACCGCCGACTGGCAGCCTTCCGCTTTTCCACCACTCCAGCACGTGCCAACACCAATATCCATTCCTCCGTCTTGCACACGCCCTTCCCAGTAAATCACCAGTCCTCTCATGTGGAATTCGATCAATCTTCGTCATCATCCTTGCTGCCTACCATCGTCGTTGGGAGATCGAAATCCTTCCGCATGATTCGCGCCATCCCCGGGTTCTGCTGGACTAAAATGTAGGTCCATCTTTGCCTGAAATTTTGTCTAACATTTGCACAGGATGCCTCTCTTGATCTCACTGAAAGAGATCCGTGTCTTTGACTTGAAACGTGTCCATGACAGCTGTATAAACGAAAGCCTGGTACGAAAGCACTAGGAGTCACTGCACGCATTGCGTGTTGCTCTGAACAGCTGGATCCGGTAGCCACTGCCCATGTCTGCAGTTAAGATGCACTGCGAAGGGCAATCGAGGTAGGTTTTTTCGTCATACTGGCTATTGATCTCTTTGCCGTTGTATAATTTTTTGTCAGGTCTCGTCGTCATGCGTCCTTCACGATAAACTTGAAAGAGGATGCTCTCAAGGCTACTATAACCGCAGTTGAACCGGTTAATTGTAGTCGGGCTGGCATCGTTGATGACGCATGGACTTATGCATATAGAGTAGCTAAGCACATAATTACCCGCGTCCTGCTGATTAATCCACATGTCCTACCAAATTTCTGGGTCAGAAATCCGGCCTGTATGCTGACTACAACTACAATCCATCGGTCGTAGAAAAGCCCGATTGAAACGAGGCCTTGACCGGGCGAATTTTACCACTATGACCGGTGGGCTGACCTCATCCTCGAGCTTTTTGCTCCTTCGTGAGCTTTTTGTTCATGGTTCATGAGCTTCGGTGGCAGTTGTGCCGGTTAGCCGCGAATTCAAATGAGGGGGATCTTGAACTTGCACTCTCGGTGTATTACGGCTTGTGCTACTACGGTAAGGATCTCCTAAATTGAGTATATCCTCGATTAGCGATGAATATCGACACTTCAATGCCAAAACGACTCCGCTTACTTGGATATAACCACCTTGCGAAGATGTACGGCAGTGGGCAGAGAGGGGGTATGCCCCGGAGTTTGCGAGCAAATTAAACCTCACAAGTCTACCGACATCAACCTATGGGCGTCCGGAGGTGGTTGGATCCCGAAAGCGAACTACTGGCGGAAACTCTCATGCATGGTCAGGCTCCAGGATAGGAAGCTGTACTAACAATTCATCCGCTGTCGATTATCCCCCTCTCCTCGCATCTAAGCAGGACGTCACCATGCCGGTAAGGCATGTTGTGCTTCATGTGCCGAAAAGCATGTCTTGATCGATCCTACGACCCCGCTGCGTTCCTGTCCATATAAAAGAACGGAGTCTGCACCTTGTTAGACCATGCGCTCGAGCGAATATCTCGCCTCCGTTGTGGTTGAATATGGGTTTCGCAACGCTTCCTCTCGCTGTAGCGGCGCTCGCTTCGAGCGTCTGGGCCCAATCGTCAACCAACTCCTCCAGCGGTCCAGTCGTCGATCTTGGATACGCTCAATACAGAGGCAACACCTCCCTTAGGGCGAATTTCAGCACCGATGTGTTCTACGGCATCAGATTCGCTCAGCCACCGCTCGGCCAGCTTCGTTGGCAACCACCACAAAACATCGAAGCGCATAACGATTACGACCCGAACGAAGTCATGGACGCCCAAGGGCCAAGTCAGGCATGTGTCCAAGGCACGCCAGCCTGGCAGATCGCAGCCAACGAAACGGGTCCTGTCCCAGTCACTGGTCAAGAAGACTGCCTGCTGCTGGACGTCTACGTGCCCGAGAAGCCCCAGTCCACTGCGCTCCCTGTGTTAGTGAACATCCATGGTGGAGGCTACACACAAGGCAATGCGTACCAGAATGCCTGGCAGGCTTTGGTCAACGCTTCCGGGGGGTCGTTCATTTACGTCTCTACGCAGTATCGATTGGGTGCTTATGGGTTCCTCTCTAGTGCGGAGGTCAAGGAGAATGGGCAGGCGAATGCTGGACTGTTGGATCAGCGATCGTCTTTGGAGTGGGTGCAGCGCAATATTCGGGCGTTTGGGGGCGATCCTGCGAAGGTCACTATTATTGGAGGAAGTGCTGGTGGCGGCTCTGGTAAGTTGGCCTGACATTTTGATCGTTAACTCGCAGTGTTGACAGGTTTTTGCAGTTATGGATCAGATGATTATGTATGGAGGCGTTGCGAGCCCGCCTTTCAGGGCCGTGATTTCTGAATACCCTTGGTGGCAACCGTAAGTACAACCTACGAAAGACTCACTCGAAGGCATTACTGATAGGATTCATATGGCAGATTCAAAAACAACACCGTCCTTGAAGGTCAGTACCGCGGCTTGTTGAGCGCATCCGGATGCAACGACATTCAATGTCTCCGCAATTTGAATGAAACTGCACTCAAAGCAGCAACTCAGCAAACCTACGTCGACGCCTACAACACCCAACCCCAAGGAATCTACGGCTTCGGCGACTTCTACTATGGCCCCTCAGTCGACGGAGTCGTAATTCGCGACCTACCCAGCAACGAATGGAAACAAGGCCACTTCACCAAAGTCCCCTTACTCGTCGACCGCGACGGATACGAAGGCTTCTACTTCAGTAACCAAAGCGAGCTCACCGTCGAAGGAACCACCGCGGACCTACAAGAACTCTTCCCCTACGCCAAGCAGTCTTTCTTCGATCGCCTCTACCAATTATACCCAGTAGAGTCGTTCAACAGCACTTTCTGGCAACGCCAAACGCTCTTCGGCGATTTCATCATCAACTGCCCAACGTACTACATGGCCAGCGCAATGAGCGACGCCGGCGTCCCGACGTACAAGCTCATTTTCAACGCTGGAAATCAAAAGCACGGCGCAACAGGCGCTTTCATCTTCGAATCCAACGATTCACCTGGTAAGTCCCCATCCCAAACCCAAACACACCAACAATTCCATTCCCTAAAAAATCCCCCACTAACAAAAACCTGCTCCAACTAGACGTCAACAACGTCACCATCGCAGAGTACATGAAAGACTGGTTCATCTCCTTCATCACCGACCTCGATCCCAACGTCAACTCTTACTACAACATTACTGACAAACCCGTATGGCCGCCTTATAACCCTCGCTTGGGGAGTGATGGTTCCGCGCCGGAGTTTGCTGTTATGGATGTCAATTATACGCAGATCGGAGCGATTCCGGATTTGGACGTTTCGGCGCAGTGTGATTTTTTTCATTCGAGTTCTTATGATGTTAGGAATTAGGTTGTGGAATGGTGATGGACCAAGAAGTCGAACCCAAACGATGGAAAGGTCATTAGAACATAACATGCAAAATATAATACGAAAGATGTCTTGTCTCTATCAGACCAAATTATCCACCCCAAAACGCCATGTCCCTATGCTGATGCCAAAAAGAAAATTTCCATATAACTCCTCAAGCAGTGTCTTATTGTATCCCTCACGATCAAGCAGGTGCCTTCTGACTCCAAGCTTCCGAGTCAATCGAGCTCTTCCTGCTCATCTTATGCGAGGAATGCACAGCAGCCTGCTTGGGCTTGGGGGTCTTGACGCCATTACTAGCGTTAATCATGCCCTTCATGACAAAAGGCCAGCCAACTACTTCAGCGTCAGCAAAGACATTCCAAGCAACAACAACGTTCAGTAGCAGTGGAGTATCAAACTTACAGAAAATGATCATGCCCGGCACGAACAACGAGCCGGCCCTCCCTAGTCTCCGGGCGTAGTACATTGCGCCGGGCAAGTCGTGGGCCTTGAGGTATCTGGGCACGCGGCCGATGGGGTGTGCTTCGCGGAAAACACTGGCGACTCGTTGCCAAGCGGAGAGGACTCTGACGGGCGCCTCGTGCGCGGCAGTGGACTGCTAAGCCATACGGCGTCAGTATGGCGGGGGTTCCAGGCGAAGGCCGTGGTTCGGAGGGATGGGAGGCAACGTACTGCTGCTGCTGATGCTGTGGCTGCCATTGGGAGTGGTTTGGTCGTTGTTTGGTGTTGTTGTTTGGAGAGGCTTTTGCAGGCTTTCCGGGTGCAGGTTGTACACTTTGTTTTGAGCTGTGTGGTTGCTTTGACTGCTGTGGTTGTTGGAGGCATATGCTGGTTTTGGTGGGTGATGAAATGAAACGGGATATTGGACCTACATGGCTGGGGAGATATATACTATGAAGAGCAATGGGCGTAATCACTACTTCCCGTGGGCGATTACCGCAGTGTCATGGTCACATGGAGAAGCGACGAGTAAGACTCGCGTGTCGACTTGGGAGACAGGAGAGGTTCGGGATGGAGTGTAGGCGGGCTGCGAAAGTCGTAAGACGGGCGTTTTGGTATGGTTTCTACGAGTAACGCAGGAAAGCGGCATTCGTGCGGCACAGGCGAGGGGATGGCCATCCAAGACTTCGTCAGGAATAAGCCGGATTGCAATATTCCTACTGGTTGGTGAGAGCCAGTAAGTGAGAGGGAAATCGCCGTAGGATTGGGAATCCTGCTGTGAGGCGTTTCGGCTTGGTTGCGGAGGGCTTTTCCAGCGGCCGGCGCCGAACGCTGTTGACGCTCTTGAAGGTTTCGTTCGGAGGAGTTATCATTGCAGTCATTGTTGTTTCCGATCAGATAAAGTTGTCTTTGAGCGAAAAGAACAAATGGTTTGCCTTTGCAAAATTGTATAGGTCAAGACCAATTTTCGCTGTGGAGTGAAGTGAAGTCATCGTCTATGTGCTGCGCTTTTGTACGACCACAACCGCTCATGCAGCTCTCAACTGCCCACCTCCTACCTTACCTCTAAACATCATGACCAAGCATAAATTTACACGAATGTTCTGCTGAGAATTGTCCTGTCAGACGGATGCACAAGTACAATGATCAAGAAAGCATCCATCAGCGGGCATGCGAGCGCGACCACGGCCCAACTCTCCAATACATTGCCAGGTCACCGTATGAAGGTGTCGAGACATACGAGCTACGGGCTCCTGTTGGACTCTTTATTTCGCTACCCTAGCTTCTCGGAAGCCTTGCCAACCTCTGACAAGCCACAGTTTTCGGGTGCGTACGACCAAAAGTCACTTCAAAGCCTTCCGTAGCTTGCTGGTATAGAAAAGCAGCCTCCTCGATCCTACCCAAGCCTTTCAAGAGATTAGCGAGCGCTTGTGTACTATCCAGAGTATCCTCATGGTTGCTTCCTAGGACCATCGTCGTTGTTCCAACGGCGCGTCGAAACAACTCCGCTGCGGTCCAATCTTCCCCAAGGTCATGCAGTGTCCTAGCCAGGTCTTCGACAGCCGCCACCGTCAACAGGTCGTCCTCCCCAAAGCTGTTCTCTTTGTCATCCAGATCCCCTATTCTTCGCGCCAAAACTGCTAGTCGACTCGTTGTAGCCGTTATCGTGTGTTTGGTGGTGCGCATGTGGAGACTTGTGCGCACAGCGCGTTCGCATGCATCTGCTGCCTGTTGCCACCTGCCTTCGACTCCATGGATGACCGCGAGCAGGAGGGCGATCTCGATCAATGGTTGCCCACCCGTCTCAGCCCGATAAGTTCTTGGTACACTTGAAAGAATCACTTCCGCATCTTTATTCTTGTCTTGATGCAGTAAAGCATTCGCCAATTTGGAGATCGCTTGAAGTGTCTCGGGCTTTCCTGCGCTGGAGTTTGCGCCCATAGCCCCGGCCATATCAAAGATCTCATCATATGACAAGGGTTCAGCGCCATGATCAAGCAATAGCCGTGCAATTTCACCATGGCCTTCGAACGTAGCAGCTCTGAGAGCGCTGCCGTATTTCCCAAGTCGTATATTTGGATCAGTGCCAGCTTTCAATAGAAGACGCACAGTGTCACGATGACCGTTTGCTGATGCACCTTGAAGTGCATTCCCAAATAGAGTAACTTGTGCGTTGGGGTTGGCGCCCGAGTGCAACAGAAGTCCTACAATATTCTGAAAGCCTTCACACGAAGCCGCCTGGAGGGCATCACGGTAGAAGCCGCCCTCGGCGTCGATGTTGGCACCATCTGCCAAAAGAAGCTTTGCCACCTCTTCATGGCCCTGCGCGCACGCGGCTTGGAGTGCGTGGCCGTAGTATCCCCCCTCCATTTTGACGTCGGCACCCTTCTGTAGAAGAAGACTCACCACGTCTGGATGGCCCTCTGCTGATGCGGCTTGCAGTGCGTTACCGTAGTGACCACCTTGAAGATTGACGTCGACGCCAGCTGCCAAAAAACGTCGCACCACACCTTCATGACCGCTTGCTGACGCAGCTTGGAGTGCGTTGCTGTATCGGTGGAAAGGCACTTGAGCACTTGGATCGGCTCCCTTTCCCAGCAGATCCACGACGAGATTTACTTCGCCTTCGAGGCTGGCGATGAAAAGCTCATCAGACAATGAAGCCTTGCTTTGGTGATCGCTGCTTTGATCGGAGCGAGTATTTCCTGGGCTATCATGAAATTCTTCGGACTCTCTAGAGCCAGCGGAGTCCAAGTCAGAGAGCCTTCGCGATTCTTCGCTTGGATCAGACAGCAGCTTCAAGGAGTCGTTGCCAGCCATCTCGTCATCCAATCCCATGTTCCTCGGCAACGCAAAACAGGCAATTCTCTCGAGATGGTTTGCGATGTGCTTCGGGAGGTTCTGGCCTTTCTCAAATAGGTCGACGGGAATCAGACATAGAGGGCATTGATCTCTGGTGTCGTCTCTTGCTGTAGCAGAAGCATCTATGATTGCTGGCAAATGCTCCGAGTCAACATCTGGGTGAACGGTCTCAATGTGCGATTGGAATCCTTCAGCCGTAACAAAAGCAACGTCTTGGTGGTCGCGACATCTCCAGATTTGTCGATGGCAGGTATCTTCGTGCAAAAGCCAGGCGGTTCGGCTGCCAAACATTTGATCCGGGAGCTTGCATCCTGGGTAAGTGCATACGTAAGGTTGCAGGTCTTCTAGCATGTGTTTCCTGGATGAGTTAGTCATGATGTGGCTGCGTGTTCATTTCAGAAGAGATATACCTCCATCGACTTCGCGTTGCTTCTTTGGCAGGGCAAAGAACAAAGCAATACTGGCACTCAAAACTTTCTCCATCTACGTCTGGTGGCTTGGGAAGCATAGCCTCGTGACCCTCTAGGTCTCTGGCTGTACTCGCTGACGGTGCGATCGAGACTATATCGTCTTGGCTGGTCGGTACTGGTACGTACTTTGTGGCCACAGTCTCCGTTTGAGGCCCGCGTGATGACGAGGGAACATGTCGTGTTGTGTCTCGCTTTTCCATAGCTCGCTTCTCTTCAATCCCTTCTCTTTGAGTTTGTGGCACAATACCAAGCTCTGGTTTCTGATCCTCATCAGAAGTGATCCTGGCCAATTTTTGCTTATGCCTCGTCCAATACTTGAACTTTCGACGCCGCCTGGTGATTGCCTCTGCAAGACGGTCGATGAGAGAACATTCCGAAGAATCCGGGAAAGCCGAGTACGGGAGAACGACTTTGTGATCCTGTGATTTTGTGAAGGTTTCCTTTCGAAGGTCATTGAGCAGACTGATTACATGAAGCCGGTCGAGCGGTTTGAACGTCTCTCCAAATTCGTATGAGGTGCCATGTATTAGCTCACGATATAGCATGGCTTTCTCAGGCGCCACCTTCAGACCCGGTCGGCGAATGCTGAATGACAGCTTGTAAAGGGTCTTGATGGTATCGTCAATGTTCTGTGACCGCAACACGAGTTCTGGGAGAGTTTCTGAGATATCGCTATCGGTATCGTCCGGATCACTGTCAACGTCTGCCTCCTGCTCCTCGTAAGGCAGCCGGTTGCCCATCATTACTTCAAGGCCTACACGCAGCTATCAGCAGGGCACTTCATATACTGTGGCGATTGTACTTGCTCCTTGACAAATCTTTCTCAAGTATGTCTAGAGTCTCGCGAACAGTGGTAGACATGACTCCTGCATCGCGCAATCGCCAGTCTAGAGAGGCATGGCCACTTTGTAACGCTCCTAGATTCCCGCTCCATATCTTCAAGCGATCATATGCGTCTTCCAGTATGCTGGGTGTCATTTGCTCAACGTATCTGGTTGGAGCGGTAAGAGAGCTGGTGCAGATTACTGCAAAGAGCTCCATACATCGGCGTGTAGTACTCTTGAGAGACGACATGGTTGTGTCTATGATTTCGGGTCTTTGTGAAGCTCCTTACTGTATCCACCAGCTGTTAGTAGTGCGTCCTAAGATGTGGAATCTTCTCATGGTACAGATCGCTCCCAACCTTACCTCTCGTTATTTGCAACTTGGTGGCCAGTGACACTCAGACACTAGGAAGAGGGCGTCTATGGCGTTGAGATACTTTGAGCCTGGACAGGATTCTCAAGCCACTACCATCGTCTTTGTATTAGAATAGGGACTTGAGAGTTTGGTGAGCTGTGATTATGAACACACAAGGCTGAATGCAAGTGCTTGCCCCGCATGAATCCCATGCATGTGAGATTGATGTAGTACAGGATGTCCGTGTGGGCTATCAGGCTGTCGAGGCTGTCCGCATGTTATACTTTGCTTGACTTACACTTTGCCTTGAGCTAGATTTTACCACAGCAAACCGCCAGAATGCTTTCCGGAGTCGAGGTTTCCGGGATTGTGCTCGCTGTCCTGCCGTTGTGCATCACGATGATAGCACGCTACGAAGACGAAATCGAGCCCTTCATAAGCCTGTTCAGCTACAGTCCACAGCTTTCGAAGCGCAGGAAAGAGCTGTATTGCGTGCATGCATCCTTTACGAAGACAATACAGAACCTGTGCCACAACGCTTCGGTAGCAGACAGCGAGCAGTTCGACGAGATGTTGAAACATTCCAACGCCGAAGCTTGGATGAACGATGAGGCGGAGCGTAAACTGCAGCAATTCTTGAGCCTGCAGAGCTACGAGGCATACCGAATCGAGGCTGTGATGATCTGCGATAGCATTGTGAAGGTTGCTGGCATTTTGGGGCTGGATGAGAAGGGCTTGCTGAAGATGGAGGGCATGCAAGGATTTCGATCGGTAAGTGCGCTTCTCGAGGATGTTCGCGAAGAGTATGGTACAGAACTGTGAGTTTGATCCTACGAAGGTCATTTGATGCCATGTTTAATCAAAGACAGCAAGTGACGTCCTAGAAAGTCGCGAACTCACAAGGGATCACTGGAGAGTTTAAACAGCGGATCCTGGCTAACAACTCCGACCTCATCAGGATCCATGGAGAGGCGTTGCATCAGCCAAACAACAAGTCGGGTCCACACCTCAACCGACCCGCTCTCACCACCTTCTTAAGAAAAGACTCAAGTTTATTTTCAAAGGTGGACAAATCGGCCCGTTGCTCCTAAAAATTAAAGACGCCACGCGACAACTCGATGAGCTCATTGGGAAGAGCATCTGCCCTCAAGCAATCGTCCCACAATCCGTTGCAGCAACTAAGCGCAAAGAGCCTTTCTCGCGACCCTTGGAGGAGATCAAAGAACATGTACGCCGACTCCACCGGGCACTGCACGGTGTCTGGTCCTGCACTGAGCATCAAAGCCATTGCGTGAATCTACGCCTTGAAAAGCGACTGCACTCAGATGTTGGTGGCCAAAAGGAACAGTCTCCCTTCACCATTGCTTTAATGCCGTCACAAAAGTGGCGTTCTTTCACAGTCAACGTAGGTGAAGAACCCGCAAAGCGAACAGGACGCACCGTCAATTTCCAGACGACACACACTACTGTCCCTTCTGGCCTGGCGATCATCGACGATCTATGCAGACACGCGAATGCTCGCGACGAATGCCTCCCACTGCATATAGACCACCAAGACCAGATTTTTGGAGCTTGTGCATTACCAGCTTCCAATCCCACGAGTGCCCCAGTCACGGCATGGGCGACCATCACACTGAAAGACCTATTAGCGACGTCGATGCGATCGGAAGTGCGAGAAAAGCAACGAGCCCAGCTCGCACTGACATTAGTCTCTTCGTTCCTACAACTGCAATCAACCCCCTGGCTGCCCAAATGCTGGTGCGCAGACGACGTTCTTATCCTGCGCTCCGACACAACACTAGACGTCTCGCAACCCTTCATCCGCCAAACAGACCCACCTGACAAAAGCACATGTCTCGTCTGCCCAAGCGACAGCGACCGGATCTTCGCCCTCGGCACCGTCCTCCTGCAAATCGCCACGCAAACGCCCATCGAGACGTGGCGCACGGCGGCCCACACGGCGCTGGAAGACTTGTCGATCATGCGGAAGTGCCTGCGCGAAGATGCTCAATGGTGGCCGCCTTGTTTCGCCGAGTCGATCGCTGCTTGTTGGGATTTTCTGCGACGTTTCGATTTGGATCTCAACGAGCCTGCGGTGCGTAGGGAGGTTATTGAGACCATGTTGGTTCCTTTCCAGAGGGATCTTAGGTGGTAGGTGTCACGTTGTCTTTGCCCGCCTTATGAACTTAAGAAGAACGCCATGCAAATGCTGTATAACAATCACCAAAGGTTCACCATCCTTCGAGGTGCTGCCTGAGGTTTGGAGGTAGACCTTGGAAGAGACGCAGACATGCCAATATGTCTCGTGAGTTTGACTTGACCATTAACGTAAAGTTGTTCCGTCATGTGCAATGGAACGAAACTCGAACATTATGCCAAGTTACCTTATCAATAAGACATCTGCTGTGAGTCAAGGAACTGTGTAAGTTATGTAGTTGACGAAAACCCGAATATTGAAGTAGGCAAGGTGGTTTTCGAGGACGAGCTGCGAAATGAAACGAAGGCTTCATACTTTTTTTCGTCTTTCGATTTCTCGCATGTTTCAGAATCGACTATCAGGCAGAAATGACCTTCCTTGCCTAGGTACGTACATAAGCCACAAGCCTTTTTCATCAAACAAATCAAACCATCGATTCAGAAGAAGGGTATCTCATCTCATCTCCTCTCAAAAACTCCACGTTCGCTCACGCGCGTCCCTTGCCATCCGTCAAATTTTCTCTCTCGCTTTGGTTTCCTCGTCTCCAGTAAAGCCACCTCCGTGCTTCAGTGAACTCCCCCAAGTCCACAGTCCGTGAGTCCCCGTTCCACACTACTCGTACAAAGCAATTCAGTAAGCAAAGCCCATCAACGGGATCACGCCCGGAAATTTCTCTCCTACTCGCTCTTGTGGATGAGGTTCTCAGTCGGCTTGACTCTCTGCGCCCACTCGGTCCAGCTGCCATCGTAGACTCTCCTGCTGCCTTCGCCGTAGCCGGCTTCGGTCAGAGCGGCGTCGATGATGGTTGCGGTGACGCCGGTGCCGCAGCTCGAGATCACGGGTTTGGAAGGGTCGACGCCACGCTTCTGGAAGACTTCTCTGAGCTTCTCTGGCGAGAGGAAAGTTTTGGTTTCCGGGTCGAGGAGCTCCGGGACGGGGACGGGGAGGGAGCCTGGGATGTGACCGCTTGAGAGACCCGGGCGGGGCTCCGGGTCGGTGCCTTTCCATCGGCCGTCGGAGCGGGCGTCGAGGATTTGCACTTCTTCGTGGCCTTCTTTGTTGTAGTCGAGAGCGAGCTCGCGGACTTCTTCGAAGTCGACGACTTTGCTGCTGTCCAATTGCGGGAGCGGGTAGTCAGTGCGTTCCACTGAAGCTTGCTCGCCCTGCTCGACGGGGTGGCCTTGCTCGACCCAGAGTTTGTAGTTGTTCAGCAGGTGCACGGAAGGGTGGCCGAAGACACGCAGAGTCCAGGCGACACGTGGGGCGGAGAAGATTCCCAGCTCGGCAGAATCATATACGACCAGGACGTCGTCCTTTTTCACGCCTAGCTCTTTCATGGCGCTCTGGAAGATTTCAGGCGAGGGCAGCATGTGCGGGTAGGGAGAGTGGGTGTCGGCGACTTTGTCGAGGTCGAAGAAGCGGGCGCTCGGGATGTGGCCTGCTGTGAAGACATCGCGGCCGTTGCGTTGTTGAGGGTCATTGGGGAGGAACCAGGAGCCGCAGATGGGGATTGTCTTGGGTGAGGTGGAGAGTTTGGAGGGAGAGTTGGCGCGGAGGGCGGTGGCCAGTTCGTTTGGGCTCACGAGGTAGGAGCGGAAGGTGCTTTGGGCGCGAGACATGATGAAGGGTGTGAGGGTGAATGGTTTGGTGGTTTTGCTTGCGAGTGCCGGAAGGCGGAGGAGGAAGGTGGTGGTGGCCATTGTGAAGAAGTGAGTGGTGAGGTGAGTAAGTAGGGTATTGAGTGAAGTGTGGGTTGTGGAGTCTGCGTTAGTCTGAAGGTTGGCGCGGGTGTCGTGATTGAGGGAGGTGCCTTGGTCGGCTTCCCAATGCCGGCTGGTGATGGTGAACCGGGGACAGCTTTCCCTTGCTTGGATGGGAGATGTCAATTGGGAGGGAGCTGGTGATTGCGGTTGTTGGTGGATGGAAGTGTAGGAGGTGTGTGCTGTAAGAGGTAGGGTGGTGAAGAGGGGAATAGCAGGAAGAAGCGGTATACTTGGTACTTGGTAGTGACACGGGATCAACACGGCCGGCCCTTATCTATGGGCGCTCGTCGGGTGTGTCGCTTTCTCTTTAGCACTTTTTCGTGATCGGCGTGGAGGTTGGGGGAGCTATCATTATTGGGAGCTATCAACTGGAGCTATCCACCATCACACCTGAGCACGTCAGTCTCAACCCCGCAAACCGGCGGAAAGGCTCGATCCGTGCATGCCGAACCACATGTTTACCTCTTGTACAACATCACAAACACTTCACACCATATCAGATCCGATCAAGTAAGAACATGCGATAGGCCCAGTCGAAACAGCAGCAAGACTGCGTACTTCCATA
This sequence comes from Cladosporium sp. MBC 237, assembly GCA_030772445.1. Taxonomy (NCBI): domain Eukaryota; kingdom Fungi; phylum Ascomycota; class Dothideomycetes; order Cladosporiales; family Cladosporiaceae; genus Cladosporium; species Cladosporium sp. MBC 237. The sequence continues at coordinate 496,352 of JAPHCH010000039.1, forward strand.
CACGCCTGCTCCGTGTGACCCACCACCAACCAGAACCAACACACCACCCACCATGAAAGTCACCATCAATTCCTTCCGAGCCGTAGCAACCTGGAAATGGGATCTCCCCGAAGAATCCGACGACACATGCGGTATCTGCCGCGTGAACTTCGAAGGCACATGCAGCAAATGCAAGTTTCCTGGCGATGACTGTCCCATCATCGTGGGCGAGTGCAGGCACTGCTTTCACATGGTAAGTGATAACTCCGCACTTGGGACGATCTTTCTTCGAAGTCCAACGCTGATCATATGTAGCATTGCATTAGTGATTGGATCTCCTCGGATGCCAGTCAGGGCAAGTGTCCTATGTGTCGACAGCGTAGGTCTTGCTTGTTTGATACTGTGGCTTTGGAAAGTTTTACTTACACAATTACAGCTTTCAGAGAGAAGATGGCAGATCATCCGCCTAGGACTCCTGCGGTTACTGGCGCGCCTCGCACCCCTGCCACTGCTGCCACTTGAACCTTCGTGAAGGCCGACTTCTGGAAAGATTTTTGACACCCACAAGGACTTTGACCTACTGCAAGAGCTGACTTGATCCTTTGTCGGCCATCGGCATTACTCGAGAACACCCGTTCGAGCTCGCTGAAGCCGCAATAAAGTTTCACACCCTCGAGAATATTCTTTAAGAGTCTATGATGCTTGATACTAAGCTTATTAGACCTACCGCCGACGGTATAGGTCCTTGGGCCCGCAACTTTGTTGCATCAAACTGGAGCGCTACATACAGCAGAATGAGTGTTCTGTTTCCAGCTACGCGTGTCTTGGACAAGCTCCAGTCAATATCTCATCAAAGCATACATTCCAAGTTGCCGAGAGATATGCAAGTAGAGCCTCACCTCACCAAGAAGGAAACTTCTCAAGTATATGGCTTGCCATGACAGCAGAGATGGAAAGCCCGAGATGCAGAGTGTAACTACCTCAAACAACGAACATCATTCGGTACCCAGTCATCACAAATCCAAGCACAAACCCCCCACCAACCTTCTCAATAACCAGCCCATTTCGGTCTATGCACTCTCACAAACTTCCCATTCGAAACCTCAACTCCACTCTCCTCTAATCTACAGCTGCCGCCATCCCTCTGCCCATCCTCCAACCGAGGATAACGATAAACTTCCCTCTTCCCTCCCAAAGACCCACCAACCCCTCCCCTCGAACGCTTCGACGAAACAACCGAAATCGAATCCTCCGGCACGACCGTGTCATCATCCTCCCCCAGAAACCCTCCCTCATTCTTCTCCGCCGCCCTCGAACCCACAGAACTTCCCAAAGAAGGACCAGTAACATCAACCCCCCACTCTGAGCAACCACTCTTACTCCCACGCCCTCCACCTCCCAAGCGGAACTTCACCTTCACTCCATCCGAATTCACAGGCGCATTATCCCACTCACGCCGCACTTCGATGCTTTGGAAGTAGCGTCTCGGCGCTTGCCGTGGAGCGTAGCCGGGGTAGTCGGGCGAGCCGAAGGTTTGGGTCGAGATCGAGGTGATTTTCGTGTAAGAGCTGCCGCTGCTATACACGCTGTCTCGACTGCTGCTGGCGTTACTGCACGGCCTGCTGAATTCGCTGGGAAGTTTGGGTAGGGGGACGGTGTGGGAGCTTGTGTGGCTGCTGGGAGGGGGAGGAGGATATCTGTTTGATACGTGCGACATGCCGCGGGAGGTCTCTTGGTTTGGCCTGTGGCTTCTGTGGGTGCTTTTGCTGTGTGTTGAGCTGGGGGGTCGGATCGTGTAGGAGGTTGCGAAACTGTTGGTGGATCGGGTTGCTTCGGTTGTTGGGTAAGGGCGGTAGAGGACGAGGTCTCTGGTCATCTTGCCTGCTTGCTTGCTTACTTGCTTGCTTGCTTGCTTGCTTGCCTGATGGCTTCCTCGGGCGTTCACTGTTTGCCCCGAGGCACAAGAGCACAGATAGGTTTCGGGTGGTGATGGAGGGTCAAAGCGGGTAGATGTTCTGTGCAACGGGGCGAAAGCTCAATTGTCAATTCCTCGAAGCGTTTGCACTAGGTACTGAGCATACTGAGCATAGAAGTGGTCGTTTGAAGGGAGAAAAAAACAAACAAAAAAAATCCGACCATGTTGCCAGCCTTCCTCCTGATTTATGTATGTACGCGAGCAACATGAAAGCTCACATCACATCACCCCATACCACAACACCCAATCGCTCTTGCGTCCGCCCCGTCATCCGCGCCCAAACACCCAGAAACGCCAACTGCACAAACGCAGGGCACATTCACGACACCGAGCAAGAACGCCCCTCCAACGTGTCTCCGTCTTCCCAGGAACGCCAATCGAACACGCCAGCCTAGTGCAGCTACCCAAGCTCAATAGCGAATGAAAATTGTAGAGCTAAAGTAGATAGCCGCCCAAAAGCCCAAACGGCCCTGGAACCACTTCCACCGCACGTGGACAGTAGCTGAGGCTGCGTTTCAAAAGCACCGTTAATGTGTCTGATTCGTTGGAGGTTGTGTTGCGGCTAACTACAGGCTACCTATGGCTAGTAGGTACATACTTAGGTATAGATATAGGTAAAGCTGGAGCTACTGCTGTTGGTCTGAGTTGGAGGCTGATGGGGCGTAAGATGGCGGGGCGGAGCAGTCGGGTGATGAGGTTTTGGTCCTTGCATGGGACGTGGTACGGGGCATGCAGCCAAGCGAGGAGAAGGCAACGGGGCGTTTGGTTTGGTGGATCCCTGGGAAGGCTGGGCGCTGAGGTGGAAAGCCTTGTTTTTACTTTCCCAGTACAGTGCCTAAGATACCTAGGAACTTGCAGGCGTGCATGCAGACGACGTGCATGTACTGTACCTATGGTATCTCGCAATGCACGTGCTGGGGCTCAACCCTCCTTCCTCCAAGATCACGTTTTCATCATCAAGCATCAATCATCATCACATCCGAAGATCATCTTCTCAACACAGCACAAACATCTCCAGCCGCGACAAGCCCTCTGGATCTTGGTAGCCTCGTTCAACTGCGTACTAGATAGAATCGTATGACCACTATATCTCCGCATGTCAGTATGTAAATGATTTGTAGGCTACTTAGAATTCCTCTTCCTCTTTCCTTCTTCGAAACCCAATATTCTCAGTGATCCATACGCACCAATCATCACATCCTCAACTCCAAGAGGTCCTCAAAACAGCACAAACATCCCCAACCCCAACAATCCCGCAACAAAAGGCACGGCCACACTGCCCGCAGAACCCTCAAAGGGAGTCGAAGAAGAGGAAGGACCAGGTAGTCCGCCAACCGTCCCATTTCCATTCCCACCAGCACCAGCCGTCCCGTTCCCAGCGCCACCTGCAGTCCCACTCCCACTACCACACCCCTCCTCCTCCAAACCTCCCATCAACTCCGGGAAAAGCTGCGTCGAATTCCGATCTTTCACAATATACCTACAAATCGTCGCGCTCCCATTTTCCACACCCTGGATCTGCTCCTCCGTACAAGTCGCAGTGGGATCAAGAACATAACAGAACTGCAACGGCTGCTCGAACTGCTCACTCCTCTCCGCAAGCGTATCCGCCGGCCCTTCACTAGAATAATTCCTCCCAGCACCAGTGTCCTGCGTGCCCGTCGCGATGTCCTTGTTAAAGAGCGCGCGCATGAAAATCTGGTAGGCCGTTTCGGGCTGGTAGGCGGGCACTTCGTGGCCTGCCTGGTAGACGCGCGAGAAGGAGAGGTTGCTGTGTTGCCGCACTTGACCGCCGGTGTAGGTGCTGTTGGTGAGGATGGGGCTGTAGCCGGCGGAGGAGAAGGCGGGGGAGAGGGTTGAGTTTAGGGCGAGCGAGATCAGTTCGCCGCCGTACCTGGCTGGGGTTAGTTTTTGGGAGGTGGAAGTAAGGGTTTGGTTTTGGGGGGCGCTTACCAGTTGCAAGCGTAGTCTCTGTCGCCGTAGACTAGGGCGACTTTGATCCCGTTGTCGAGTAGGTATGCGAGGTCTTCTAGCCAGCCGTCACGGGGGTAGTCGCCTATGGATCTGAAAGCTGTGCTGACTGTGCTTGAGCTTTGGGTCCAGTTCAGAGGCACGCCCATTGCTTCCTGCACGTGCTCTTGGTTCAGGAAACCTTCGTAGAAAGAAGGCGGAGTGGGCGCGGGATCCAGCGTGGCGATGTCGTAGTAATTCCGTCCACTGTATAGAACATACGGGTTGAGAACGTACGAGCGACAGAACGTCTCAGCCGCTTCGCAGATTTCGTTTACGGTCTCGTTAACGCCGAGGTTCTTTGGGTCGCCTACAGCAGCAGCTTCTCTGCACTCGATGATCTGGTCCTTACAAGCTCCCGGACGCTCGAAGGAATCTGTCATGTTGAGATATTGGGATTCGTTGACGGCTTGGATTCCGTAGGTGTTGTTGTACGCCATTGTGGGGTAGGCGGGCCATTGGACTAGGCGGTCGATGCAGCCGTTGATGATCATTAGGGTGTCGAGGTGGAGGATTGCGTTTTCGCCGTCGTCGTCTACGAAGGAGCCGTTTTCGATTCGTTGGTTCTGCTCTTCGAAGTAGGAGGCAAAGGCGGGGCCGTAGCGACCTCCCTGTTTGGGTGTTAGAATTGTATGGCATGGTTGGGGATAGTTTTGGTGGAAGGGAGGGTAGGTTTGGGCTTACGTAGGATTCTGTGGCGATGGAGATGCGGGAGTCGTTGGGGTGGTAGGCTGGGAATTCTTGGATGAAGGTTTGCAGGAAGTGCCAGGCTGCTTTGGCGGCGTTGACGGATCCTAGGGCTGTGTGGTTTCCGTCTTGACTTGGGTATGTGCCGGTCAGAAAAGTAGCATTTTGCTCTGGCACTGGGTCCGTTTCGTTTAGGATCGTGATATCGCCGGTTACGAGGTTTGTCGTGATGTTCTGCAGCGTATCGTAGCTCAAACCAACTTGCACGGGCTGGTCGAGGAAAAGCATGTTGACCTCGTTGTTCCATGAGAATTCGCTGAGGTAGGTTGAGTTTGAATCGGAGTGGACGTAGCAAGGACCGTTTTCGACGAAGAGACCGAGCATCGAAGAGCTTCCCGGGCCTCCGTTCATCCAGATTGCTAGAGGCGCATTTTCGGGGTTCTTGCGGGCTTCGAAGAACCAGAAAAAGGTGTTGATGGGGTAGTCTTGCTCTTCGCCTAGGTCGTCTAGGCTACCGGGTGGGAGGTGGACGTAGCCTGTGTAGCTGTGGACGCCTTCGGTGGTTTCGCAGATGTCGTTCTGCGAGTGTTAGTGTTGATTCCTTTCGGTTTTGTATTGAGAGCATCCCAACCTCTTTCCAGCTCAGTTTGACACCATCGCCGAACTTCGAATCTCGAACTGTGACACCCTCGGGTGTGACTGGGAATTGAGCAGCAGCAAATGCAAGCAGCGAGGCCGCACTCGCAATGCAAAAAGATCTCTTCATCTTGCAGATCTGCGTATGTCAATCTAAGAACTGAGGAAGACAAGAGCTCAGAAACAAGAGGAGAAAAGAAATGCTTACACACTTAACAAATAAAAGCAACGGGTATCCCCCCAAACCTTGAACAACAATCCCTCAGAAATGACACAAAACCCGCAGAGTCACGACGTGCATGACACCTCCGCCCTGGCAGAAAGCAAGAAACTCATCCATGTCCAATACAGCACCACCGGCCGGCTACGCCGTGCCTGTAGATCGCAGATTCTGCAGTGTTACATCGCATACCGCACGATCATGATGATGTTCTTCGTGATGCACGGAATCGGGCAGGTCGTTGATAGCAGAGCCGAGGGAGCTAGGCGGTTAGTGTCACTGGATTGAGAAGGTGGGAGAGGTTCGAGCAGGTAGAGCAAGTCGAAGCAAGACATTCCCCGCAAACGAACCGGGTGTCGACTCCGAGAGGATTACAACGCAGAAGTCTGTTTGCTGGGTTGCACGTGTTAGGTGGTAGTGTTTTTCGCTCTGCGGGTAATGAGGATATGCAGTGCTGTGGTGAATACTGCTTGGTTGATTGATGTGAATGGCTGGAAAATCGATTTCCTGGCCATGAAGCATGGGTGAGGTGATACGTCTTGGTACACATCAATGCTGTCTGGAGAACGAGCACACGATAAAACACTCTGCTCAAGCCAGTTCCCATGTCTTCTTCATACCAAGCGTGCGGCTGCTTCAATAAATGTAGATGGGTGTGTCCATTCATTCTTGAGCCTTTGCTTAGTCGCAGGCGTTCTTCCTGGGACGTATACTCCAGTGCAATATATTCAGGTCTAACGTCCCCAAATTGATGATATGTCGGTATTGTAGTGGACTGAAGCAGACCTCGCGAGAATTGTTGTACAATTATTCAAACATACTAACACACATGTTGTCGACAAGCCGCAATGGCTGTAATGCTGTCTAGAACGCAAGTCCTCGTCTCCCTCATTGTTCAGAGGGCTTGTCCATCTTACCACCAGTGAGTGCCTCTGCAATCCTCCTGACTCTGTCCTGGTTGATGGCAATGTAGCCACCAGAGTTCTGGATGGCCTTGGAGCTGCGCGCTCTGTTCGCGCGGTCCAACATCGATTGCACGCTCTCCGGCTTGCCTTCTGCCCAAATGCTCACGTTGTCCTCTCCCTGGCCGTACATGCCGAATGTAACCGGGTTTTCGTCTGTGCCGAATGCATCCTCAACAGCCGAGTCGAGCTGCTGTGGTGAGACGATGAATTTGCGCGCGTGGGTGTAGAGAGTGTGGATGGAGTCGAGACGGCCGGCTTTGCTGTTGGCCTCGTAAGCAGCCTGACGCTCGCGCTTGAGGGCAATGCGGAGGTCGCGAGAAGGATCGGGCACACGGCCATGGTAGAGAGCGTCCAGGTCCAGTCCGTGGGATGGTGCGGTCAGGCGCTCGTCTTCACGCTCGGGGCGAGAGACGAGCTCCTCATGTTGCCGGTACCTCTCCGCCTGAGAGGATTCCATCCTGCGCTTAGTCTTCTCTGAGCGAATCTTCAATTCGGCGGTACCCTCCCTCAAGTTGCGCTTCCGCTGCTCCGCCATCTTGATTTTCCATGCTTCTCTGCTTCCATCCTCCACATCAGACTTCCTTTCTGCCGTCTTGGTCGTCTTCGCCAGAGCCTCCTCGCTGGTCGTATCTCTTCCTCTCTTCCTGCCAAACACATCACGAGGCACCGGAAGGACACCCTTCATCCACTTCTTTTGAGGGGCGTTTTGTTGCGGTGGCTCGGGAACGTTGATGTAGCGAGGGTGTTCAGGGCCGACAGCTGCGCGCACGGCGCTGTTGGTGAAAGTGCGCTGGCAGCATGAAGGGCATTTCCAGGCACGCAAGGGCGTCGACAATGCGGTTCGGGGAGGCATTGTGAGTGGATGGCCAAAAATAAGGACGTCCTCTCTCCCGTTCGCGCTCACACGACGCTCTGCTGCTCGAAGTCGGGATGCTTTGCGGCGAGGCGGGAGTGAAAGTCGCCGCACGGGCCTCCTCTCGCCAAGGAAGAAATATTTAAACTAGCCGAGAGCGATAAGTCTGCGATCTTCACGTTCTCTTTTGTGAGAGACATCAGGCAATTTTTGCCTTTTCCCTCAACCAACACCCACCCTCGTTTTCTTCCAAAGGTCACAGGCACCGTTCAGCCTTTAGCCATGGGTACCGGCAAGAAAGAGGCCACTCGCCGTGAGCGTCAGGGCAAGGATGGCAAAGATGGCATGGGCAACATCCGTGTCAAGGGCGAGAACTTCTACCGCAGTGGCAAGCGCGTGAAGCAGCTTAACATCTGGAAGGAGGGCAAGGCCGAGCACAATGCTCGCGGTGATGTTACCAAGGCCGCCAGCTACCAGAGCAAGGAGACGCCTGTCGCTCGCATCGAGCCCAACAGGAAATGGTTCACCAACACTCGCGTCATCAGTCAGGACGCACTGGCGGCTTTCCGTGGAGCTGTTGAGGAGCAGAGCAAGGACCCATATTCATTCCTGCTCAAACAGAACAAGCTGCCCATGAGCTTGATCAACGACAACAAGGGCAAGGAGAGAGTTGACGGCCTGCTGCAGCACGCTGCCAAAATCAAGATTGAGGGCGAGAAGTTCGGCGACACATTCGGTCCGGGTGCGCAGAGAAAGAGGCCGAAGTTGGCTGTCAGCTCAATTGAAGATCTTGCTGCCTCTACTGGCACCGATCTGGACAACTACGAGGAGAGACGCAAGGAGCAGGCCATGCTTGCAGGCCAGACACTGGATCAAGAGCCCGAAAACGACCAAGCTTACTTCCTCCCCGACGCCGGTGCGCTTACAACTGCAAGAGAGGCCATCTTCACCAAGGGTCAATCCAAACGTATCTGGAACGAGCTTTACAAGGTCATCGATTCTTCAGACGTGGTAATTCACGTTCTCGACGCCAGAGATCCTTTGGGTACTCGTTGCCGGAGTATCGAAAAATACATCCGGGAAGAGGCACCTCACAAGCATCTTCTCTTCGTCCTCAACAAGTGCGATCTTGTTCCCACAAACGTTGCGGTATGTCTTTTTCCCTTTTCCTTGCTTACATCATCCCCTTCCATATCATTCTTTGCTTTGCGCATTTCGCCAGAGCACGCCACAGTCCTTGTCAGGGTACCACGCCAGCGCCGCTTTAGGCCACTTATAAATGGTTGGAATCTGTTACGACAGTGGCAGATTAATATCTCGCCCGCCCAGATCAGACAGCGTTTTGTTGTCTGGTCGCCTTAGGGATGAGAGCCTGTTCCTGTTTTGAGTAGCGATCTTGAGCCTGCGTTCTGCGCTTGGGCCAACGTGAAGGACTGCTTAGTCTTGGGACAAACATCTTTTTCTTTTCGTCTTCGCTTCTTCATTGCACATACGTGTTGCAAACTCTGTGTTGAGTAACCTTACTGACTTGACACAGGCCCGTTGGGTGAAGCTTCTCTCTCGCGAATACCCTACCCTTGCTTTCCACGCCTCCATCACCAACTCCTTCGGCAAGGGTACTCTCATCTCACTACTTCGTCAATTTTCCGCCCTCCACTCCTCTCGCAAGCAGATCTCCGTCGGTTTCATTGGCTACCCCAATACCGGCAAATCCTCCATCATCAACACTCTCCGCAAGAAGAAGGTCTGCACCACCGCTCCCATTCCTGGTGAGACGAAGGTTTGGCAGTACATCACCCTGATGAAGCGCATCTACTTGATCGACTGCCCCGGTTGTGTGCCTCCCAGCATGACCGACACACCCGAAGACATTCTTCTCCGCGGTGTAGTCCGCACAGAAAACGTCGAGCACCCCGCACAGTACATTCCTGCAGTCCTCAAGCGTTGCCAAACCCGCCACCTCGAGCGCACGTACGACGTGAAAGGCTGGGAAGAAAAGCCCACTTCCACATCCGAGGAAGAGGCCGAGAAATCGGACAAGACTCGCGTCGAAGAGTCCATCCGCTTCCTCGAGCTCATCGCCAGGAAGAGCGGTAGACTCATCAAAGGTGGCGAGGCTGACATCGACGGTATCGCCAAGCTGGTCATCAACGACTTCCTCCGCGGTAAACTTCCTTGGTACATGGCACCTCCCAAGGCCGAAGGCAAGGAGGGAGAAGAGGAAGAGCCTCAAGGCCGCGATGCCAAGCTCGGTCTCACCAGCAAGAAGAGGAAGGCCGAGGAGGAAGCTGAGGCTGAAGAGAGCAGTGATGAGGCTGAGGACGCTGAGAGCGACGACGCCGAGTTCGCTGGCTTCGATGAAGGCGAGGGCGGCGTTAGCCTTGTCGATGCTGAGGACAGCGATGAGCCTGAGACTCAGGCTACGGCTTAAGTTGGTTGGCCTGGCAGGTTGGACGCAGTTGTTGGATCAGTAGACTTTTATACTATGATACCCCCGAATATTTGAACGATCTTTTCTAATGCTCGCCACTCTTGACTCTTTCGAATTCCGAGAATGACTTGGCATCCCCAGAAACGTATTGTCGTCTCATCCCATCCGGTACTACCGCAATGGCTTCAAGGAAAAGCCACACCACCTTGCATTTGGCAGGCAATCGGCAAGGGTTGTCTGCTTTAGACACTGTAAGTCATCGCCAACGAAAGATGCTCGTTGAGTGAATGCAGTTGCCATAATTTTTTATCCTTTTGAACCGTGAGGTTTCTTCCTTCCGTACAATATTTACATCTAGATTTTCATCACAAACGTCTTCGAGAAAGACATGACATGATCCAACTTCACGCCCAAGGTAAATATATATACAAGCCGACAATTCCAGCAAGGATGTCATTTTATGCCTTTCAAGCAAAATCACCCTCAAACGCCCTCGAAACCGCCAAAGCAACGGTCGAGTACGTTACGATGCGATTGTGGCCTGCGATTTGGAAATGTCAGCCAGGGCTCTTTGAGAAAGAATTTCGACCTAATGGAGAAACGAAACGTCAAGAGGTGAAGAAAGTAGGTAAAACTCACCACCATGCTCGACAATCTGCACTCTCAACCTTGGCCCCGTCCCCTCCTTGAAATTAAGAAAAAGCCCATCATCTCCAGAAACGCAAGCGTCACTCCTCGCGCCTCCGAGAATCTCTCCACAAATCTCCTCCGTCTGCCGGTACGAGATATCCATATCACTCCTCGCGTGCAAAATCTGCACCACCCCCATTTCTCTCGTCGAGCCCGACGCATCGCCCGTGAGATCGTCTGTGCGGTGCGTTAGGAGATTCGGTCGCGAGGAGAGGATCTCGAAGTAAGCTGCCAGGCGCTCTGCCGTGCGCCAGGAGTCGAGCATGCGGTTTGTGAGGGTTAGGGCGATGGAGGGGAGGGGGCGGAGGGGCGCGAGGAGGGGGATGAGGCCGCCGAGACGGTAGGTTAGGAGGAGGCGGGGGAGGGAGTGGAAGGGTGCTATGAGGATTACGCTGGCGAAGGTTGTGGGGTTGGTTGTTTGGGGGGTGTTTGTGGTGAGGAGTGGGTTGGTTTCGGTGTTGTTGGGGGGTGGGAGGAGGGCGTGGCCTGCTGGGGAGGCGAAGTGTAGGGCTACGGCGCTGGAGACTGCGGTTCCTAGGCTTTGGCCGAGGATTACGATTCGCTCGGGTGGGATGTTGGCGGTGTGAAGGACCCAGTTGACGAGCGCGGTGCCATCTGTGATTAGACCTGCTTCAGTGGGGGAGCCTGAGGAGTGGCCGAAGCCGCGATAGTCGATTGTGACGACGTGAGTGTTTGGTTGCAGGGCCAGGTTACGGTATGTGTCGGTTCGCCAGCCCTGGGCGACATGGCCGGCGTTTCCATGGACTTCTTCGCCAGGGCGTTGGTCAGTGGTTATCTTAAATTTTTGGTTTTGGCCTGGTGAGGGTGAGCTCACAGTTGATCACGACCCGGGCTGGGTTTTGTGTTGATGAAAGGAGGTCGAAGGGGAGGGTTTTGGTGATGTCTTCAACGGGTCCGTGAGGTCTTTCAGCAGTCTCAATTAAGGCTTTTTCGTTGCGCAGATAGCTGTCTATGGGCAGGATGTGCCATGCGTATAGTGATTCGCCATCTGGCGTGGGGATTGTGAAGGGCGTGACTTGGCCTTTGGCAAATCCGAATTGTTCTGCATTGTCGATATCGTGCCAGAAAAGAGTGTTGATCTTGTGGGCATACAAAGCACTGATTATGTCAACTACAGATGTTTCGAAGAGCAACGGGAAGATGAAGGGCAAAACGATACAATCTTTGCAGGGATGGAGTCAGGAGGGCGCCGAGGATGATGGCGTAGAGGGCCACTGCTACTGCGACTCCAGTCGCCGTCTTGGAGAGAAGTGAGGAAGCCGAAGAAGACATGGAAGTCTAGTGGCTGCTGCAGGGATGCCGAATGCCTGTCGTCGAGTCGAGCTGTCACTCCCAATTGCGGTATTGCCGGATATGCAGCTGAGAATAGCAGCAAGGTCTCGAGACGGTGACTAGCGGCAAAAGACTCGACCAGATGCTTAGTGAATAACGAGGTCGGTTAGGGTATTTTGTTCTGTCCCAGTGTTCCGGGCTGCATGTACACTACCGTGTTAGCACCACTGGTTTGTGCTCCTAGGGACTTTGATAATAAACAAGTTATGCACGATTCATCACTGGAGACAGCCAAGAGCAAAAACATGGGGGAATATCCACAACGCTCATGCGGGCGAAGACAATCTGGACAGCTTCGATAATCCTTCCAAGTGTCGGCCGGGGAAGACGGTCCCCGGCTGGATCGAATGGGCATTTCTTTTTTGGCAAGACACATGAACACGAGGCCGCGCGGGCATCACATTTGCATCAATCCGATCTTTGTTTTTGTCTGAACCGGCAATCGATGCGTTTCCTAAACCGGTAATCCGGACTCCGCCCAGTCGGCAGACCCCAAACCTCACTTCTTCCAGAAGTCTGGTCAGGGCCTGGGCCTCCCCAAGACCTTCCCACACTTCCCCGCCTTACCAATGCCATCGTGGCTATCTCACTTTCGTCTGCATGAGTCTTGTCTCGAGTGTGCCTGGCCACGCGACTTGCCTCTCCATACCCCGTCCAGCGTCCAAGGTGTTCCCGCCCGTTAGGTTTTCCCCCTGCCAGTAAACCACCGCCACACAGGGTCGTCTGCCCGGATGGACTCTTCGAGCATAGCACCGGCGGTTGTGCCTGCCTCTCGGCTCTTCGGGCTCCCTGTACTGTGCGACACAAGCACACGCGAGCCACGGATTGCGCGGATCCAGGTTGGAGCTTGGGAGCTGGCACGAGGGCGGTCAGGTACTTCCCAAGGGTATATCATCTCGTCGTGTTGACCCCGTCTTTGTTGTTGGTTCATCATCATTCTCCTCCTCGTCTTCCGTGATACTTCACGTAATCATTCATCTCCAACAGCACTTCCATTGATATACCACATATCTTGACCTAGAAATCTCAAGAGCTCACTACCAGCTCTCGTCCACTGCAACAAACCAACAACAAACAACTCATCTCACCACAATGGCCTCCCTCATGCGTTCCGCGCCTCGCGCCCTCCGCCAGCTTCGCGCACCAAATGTTGCCAGAAAGATTGCCCCTCTGACTTCCATTCGCACCGACATGCACGACCACCGTGACCCGCCTCGCGGCAACCCCATCATCTCTGACCGCGGCCCACCCGAGCCTCCAGTCGAGGAAGCCGTGGCTCTAAAGGACAATTACAGGTCCGGTTCTTACCTTGGAACCACCAAGCGTCTTCCTGAATTCAACTTGAACGACAAAGTTGTGCTTGTCACCGGTGCTGCAAGAGGTCTCGGTCTGGTGCAGGCTGAGGCTTTGCTCGAGGCTGGTGCGACTGTTTACGCTCTTGATCGTCTGCCTGAGCCCAGCGCGGATTTCTACAGAGTGCAGCAGAGAGCTGCTGAGGAGCTTGGTATGTCTTGCTTCGTTGGAACATTGTCAATAACCTCTTTGTCTAACTATCGACCAGGTAACACACTCCACTACCGCCAGATCGATGTGCGAGACGTCCAGGGACTCAACGCAGTCGTCAAGAGCATCAGCGAAGCCCAAGGCAGACTTGACGGTCTGATCGCTGCCGCTGGTATTCAGCAAGAGACACCCGCGCTCGACTACACCCAGCAGGATTCGAACATGATGTTTGAAGTCAATGTGACTGGTGAGTGTCTTGAATCAATTCTTTCATAACGATCAAGATCACTGACAAATCCCAGGTGTCTTCATGACCGCCCAAGCCGTGGCCAAAGAAATGATTCGCTGGGGCAACGGCGGCAGCATCGCCATGATCGCCTCCATGAGCGGCACAGTCGCGAACCGAGTAAGTTACAGCCAACCCACTCCCAGCATCCCAGAATCCAATGGCTAACACTACCTCCCCCAGGGCCTAATCTGCCCCGCCTACAACGCCTCCAAAGCCGCCGTCCTCCAACTCGGCCGCAACCTCGCCGCCGAATGGGGCTCCTACGGCATCCGCGTCAACACCATCTCCCCCGGCTACATCGCCACCGCAATGGTCGAGGCGCTTTTCGAGAAGTACCCCGAGCGCCGCCGCGACTGGCCGACGCAGAACATGCTCGGCAAACTCTCCGTGCCGGAGGAGTACCGCGGTGCTGCGGTTTTCTGCATCAGCGATGCCAGCAGCTTCATGACCGGGAGTGATCTCAGGATCGATGGTGGCCACACTGCTTGGTAGAGATCTGGTTTCGCGGATCTTGTTACGCTTTTCTTTTTTGTTGTCTTTGTTGTCGTTTGCAGCGCCGTTTTTGGTTTTTAGCGATGTTTGGCGATCCAGCGTTCTTGTTTCTTCCCATCTTGAATTTGTCGTAGCGGACGGGAAATCCGTATCCGTACGGACAAAAAGCAGTTTCCAGTAGATGATACAAATAATACCATAATACACCCTTCAATCACAAAGTCCTCAAAAACCCTAATTATCCATCCCCTCAAGAAAGGAACTCCAACCCTCTCACTTCCCATCCCCAACAACATCCCCAATCACTCCCTCGCCCACATTCCCCTCTCCCTCCTCCGGAACCTTCCTAGCCTTATGAACCTTCTGCTCCACGCCCAAAAACCTCCTCTGGAACAACACCCAACTCGTCACCAGAAAAATCGGCACCGCGCAAATGATCGCCACAACCCTTCTTGAAGCCGGTTTGTACCGGGGGTCGAGGACGCCTTCCCGCGCGGCTTTGAGAGAGGCGGCCGCGCCGCGGGCGGGGTCGAGGGCGGGTTTTTCGAAGGGTTTGGGAGGGGTCGATGAGGGTGCTTGGGAGGGCGGTGTGGTTGATGTGGATGTAGAGGTGGATGTGGGTTTGGATTGGTGGACTCCGGGTGGTGGTGTGGATTGGTTGGCTGGTTTGTAGGGGCCGGCGGGCGGGGGGGGTTT